>JAJLRO010000014.1:0-305500 GCA_030566995.1 Sungouiella tsuchiyae | reverse complement strand
TCATTCACTGGAAATGAGCACTTCTGGACTGCACATTGGTCCACACATTTCAACAGGAAATGAGCACTTCTGGACTGCACATTGGTCCACACATTTCAACAGTCCATGTAAGTATATACAGTTCCTATTATAGGAACTACAACTCTGCTTGAGAGAAAAGGGAACTGTAATATCTCTCAGTTGCGGAAAGCCTCTTAGTAGCAGACAATTAGCAAATCTGTTACTAGTCAAATCTGACGAAATAGATGTTATTCGTTGTTCTTCTTTGAGACTGGCCAAAAACCCAAGGTATAGATATATGTCCAGTGGATCAGATTAAAAATAGGTCTCACTCAACTTTTACAGCTGGACGAATGTTGGATCCTTATCTACCCAAACATTGATAAGATATGTCACCACCAATATTCTAATGCCATACACACACATCATTATGCTTTTCCCTACAAACTGCACATCACCTTAATCAAGAGTGGGTACGGTCAAACTACCTTATGATTTATGTCTTTCTCTATAACAAATAAATCTCGCCGAGTATATTGAACACTTAAGCTAAATATTTCTTTCCAACATAAAATAAATCTCGTCGAGCGTATCGAACGCCCTTATTTATCCTCTTTCGTCGACCATTCTTTCACTTCTCCCGTTTGCTCTCTCGACCCCACATCGGACTCACATTTCTCGCTCAGCAATCTCTGACCGCCGTTTGTCTCGTCGAACCAGAACTTGGACATCAAAAAGCATGCAGAGATGAACTCCATGCTGGTGGACAAAACGTACTCGTATATCACCAACTTGTGGTTCACCTCGCCACCATCGTCGTAATTGGAAAACTGGAAGTAGTTCATTTGTGGAATGTAGATGGAGAGAATACCAAAAATACCTCTCACCATCATGAAAGGCGCGGTACACATGACGGCCACAGTGGTATGGTTTCTGATCCTTTCCTTAGTGAAAACATAGATGTTCAACAAAATCAGAAAAATCGTCATCACCAAGAATAGTGACTGGCCGGTGGTTCTGAGAGCCTTGGAGGTGACCACTTTACCGTGTTCGTCAGCCAATTGGTCATCCAGCATGCCTGACAACATTGTCCCGCCGGCAATGACCAAAGCATTGGCTGGAATGAGAATGAGGTGGAAGATCCTAGCCCACGAGCCACAAAAGTACCTAATAAGTAGAAAGTACCTAAGAGCTGGAATTTTGGCGAATTTTGGGCCCTTGTGAAGCATCCACGACAGGCCAAATTCCTCTACCTGGGCTTTGCACGTGAAGCGAAATGCAGCATAGATGAGTGTGAAGTAACCTTCTGCCCCCAACACAAGATACGCAATAAGCCATTGCCAGTGCACGGGCCCCACTTTGAAGCATACCACTCCACACAATTGGCCGGCGAAACGGATCAAACTGAATAAGAAAATAAAGGTGTAGACGGTCAAGATGCCTTTCTTGGCAACGACGTAGGTCATGAAACACAAAAAGATGGTGTAGAGACCGAGAAAAATAGAGGCAGCAATGCCAGCGTCAGTTGATTCGAATGCCATGCTGACGATGATGATGATAATGATGATGGAAAGATATCCGTGTGCTATTCTGGCTCTTATATAGATGGATATTAGGTTTTGGCGCTTATGTAAGCGGGTGCTGTCAAGCCGCACGTTGGTTTGAAGGAATGAGGCTGGGAATGCGGAATCTCGCATATAGAAGATGCATAGAGGATACTAGGACCTTGGATTGATAATAAGCATTGCGTTGTCTTTGAGGGGTAGAGGTAAGCAGGCAGGAGTGGGGGCCACTGGAAAGATTTCAGTGAATATTAGTTTGAGAATTGGGGCTCTTTTAGTATTGGTCCATGTGGGGTTCGGCGATAATACGGCCGAGACCGTGCATGGTAGCCCTTTAGTCCCAGAATCTCAAGCCGCAGCCACGTCATTCCTGATTCAGGCATTGGCTTCGCCCGCATTGGGCTCGTCAATCCAGAACTGAGATATCAAAAGGAGCGAGGTTATGCAGGGGGGGGGGAGGGGAGCCGTAGATGACCAATTCGCTGTGGTCCGACGTATCGTGGAACTCTTGTGCCAGCTATTTTACATCGAAGAAGCTCTGCACAATTAAGAATGGATTCACGTCATGGAGTGTAAGAGCTGTAAGAAAGCTATATACTAGAAAATTGGAATCCATCCTTGGCGCAAAAACTAGTCATTGCTTACGTGTGGGCCCCTGCCTGCTTCTTATCAGTGCTCTCGCTCATAATCGTCCCACTCAATTCCAGCCATTACGGATCACCAATTGATTGGCAGTGATCATGCGAGATAAATGCCTCAAAGCTCAGTTGTAATAATATCAACCAGGACTTAAATCCGATCAATTGGCAATATTTTAAAGATGTAAACATATGAGCCTTGTCTGTGTTTATCGATGCGATGAATAAGAAACTAGCAACGAAAAAATAGCCATCGCTCTAGAGAAACTAATGGTGCCGTTTTTCGGACTTCCGCAACTGCTTGGTTTTCATCCTTTCGTTTGGAAACATCTTTTTGTTCCTTGCTTTGTATATTGCATTCAGAAAAGAGTTTCTAAGAAGCGCAGATACAGGAGCAGACACTCCGAGGGGGTTGCAGAGACCCCAGAAGCTCAAGAAGCTCAAGAAGTTCCAGAGCCAAGGGCTCCATAAGCAGAGATACAGGTCTCAGAGACCTAGACACCGGCTTTCCAGGAAGATTTCTCGCTAACAGAAAAGTACAACGAAGATGACGACGAGACTGGATCACTTCCGAAAACCTACAAGAAGAAATCATCAAGAACAACATCGAAAACGTCCAAGATATTCACCAACAAGAAACTATCCCCAGACTGTCGCAACTGTATAGTGTTTATCCTTTCGTTCGGAAACATCTTTTGAGTTCCTCGCATAGTGTATTGCAAGCTGCGAATATTTCGCAATACTTCACTCCCACAAGGCAAACGACATGGCAGCTAAAAACACATGGAACTTCAAAAAAAAAAGAAAAAACGGCTCATTTAACGATCAAATACAACACAAATTTGTCTGATAGTGAAAATACAGAAGAAACATCGTAAACTTCATTTTGCCAGTGCAATGCCGACTACTTCTCACCTCACACATGCAACACAGAACTACCGTTCCACCATTCTTCCAAAATGCACAGCCCATCCAATATCAGCCCCATCTCCATTTTCCCCGTAAATACAATTATAAACACCTTCAGTCTCTCCCCATACCCCACTGCGATCGTGCCGGGCCCATAGTGGCTCAAACCAAATCGGCCCTGCACATCCATCAAGTTTTTCTCTGATGAGCATCGGACATCTACCATCTACACCATGTCTTCAAAACACAAATCGGAGGAATTTGTATACGACTCGGAGAGTGGCTCGGACTTCGAAGATGTGGCATTCGAACCTCCCAAGCACTTCGAGAAGGTTCCAATGCTCAAACCCAACACAAAAGTGAACGACAGTGAGATCTGGTTGATTAAGGCCCCCAAAGGGTTCCCTGTGTCGAAATTGAAGAGTTTGCCGGTATCGTTCACATCTACCAAGGTATCCAACAGCGGCATCAAGCCGCTCGACCTAGAAGGAAAGAGATTCCAAGTGAACGAGGAGACTTTTGCTGCAGATTCGGCAAAGTACACCATCATCCACGAGAACTTGCTCAACAAGAAAATCGACAGATACTATACGGTCAGACAGGTTGTCAAGATCCCGGAGATCAACTACGACAAAGCCATCCAGGCCAGAACGGATGTGCCCAAGGAGGAAAACTTGAAAATGAGACATTTTCCTACCGGTTACTCTGCGCAAAATTACAGTGAAGCACAGCCCATCGCGGAGTCTAGACTAGACGAGGACGGCAAGGTCATTAAAAAGTTGAGGGTGGAGCCAGCATTGAAGGAGAAGAAGAAGGAGAAGAAAGAAAAGAAGGAGAAAAAGGAGAAGAAGGACAAGAAGGAAAAGAAGGAAAAGAAGAAAAAGGATTAATCCTATGTACACTATTCAATAGACACATGGTTAGATTGACGTGTAGGAGATGAGACGTTGGTTTTGGCGAGTACTTTAGACCAACTAAAGATGAAATTGGGTCTTCAAAGAGTGCCTCTGAGAAGGCAGCTGCGAAATATTTGTCTGCCAATGAATTCTCAATTATATCTATTACTGATACTATCAAAGCAACTTTCATGGCATTGATAACATTGTTGGCAATCTTGATTGATTTTCGATCAAATTTCAATGGAGGGGTGTAATTTGAATTGAGGAGCATAGGCATGGCCTGACCTCTTACTAGTAGAGCCTATCTCACCAGGTTACTTACTGTACTGAGAATTAGGCAGCATTGTCAGATATGGTCTGATCTCCTGAAATAGTGTTATCAGCTCTAGCAACTATATCATATTGGATAGAGTATGAACATTATGAAGCTATTCATAGTTATGAAAGTGTGATAAGTTGGGATTGTGGATGCGATGGCCCAAGCTCTCAATCCAGGATTGATAAAACTTCTGAATAACCAGTGCTTGCTCCTAGAATAGCAATATTAAAACTCTTCCAATCTAGGTATTCTGATGCACTCAATTATGAGGAAACGTTTGTTTTCTTAGCTTCTACGATGTCACTGTCTTTCGCGATAGTTGATCTCTCGACTTAGCTACATAAGACTAGCTTGTGGTGGGTCGCACAAAGAGGATTAAAGAATAAAGTCCTGGCCGTTGACAGATCACATGAAATCATGTACAACAAATTTCCCCTTTCCTCATTCCACTGTGGGCTTCAATTAGCCTCTCCAGCTACCCCAACTTTCTGCACTCCATCTGCTCGCAAATCATCTTTCTCCAATTAATAACCATGGGAAACAAAGCATCCAGGCCCGCCAGAAAACTCACAAAAACCATTGTGAATACGGGCTCGATCGCCAGATCTTCTCAGCCCCACCTTCCCTCGGCGGAGTTGAAGCAGCAGTACGAGCAACAAGTAAGTGGTGATGGCCACCAGGAGCCTACAAAGGAAAGTCAGGAGAACAAAAAGAGCGAAAACACAAAGAATGCAAACACTCAAATGTCACAGCCAGCTGACAGTGGTCATCGCCAGTTTGCCGGAAATTCTACACAAGTAAAAGACGGCATGGATCCCACAGCAGACAAGGCATTCATCGATTCCATCAACAAGCTAGGAAGACAAATCAAATCGCATACGGCGCGGGACCCAACTGACCAGCTCAATGTAACGGCACTCAAACAGCTTTTGAACAGGAAAACACTCTATGAAAAAGGCCAGAACGAGGTCAAAGCGCAGCTTGAGTCACATCACGATTCGAGAACCATGATTCACCCACGAACATTAACAGCGATTATCAATGCGGTCAATGACCACCACACGCCACACGAGGAGGTGATGAAGGATTATCAGGTGGGAAGAGGGTTTCTCGATAATTTGAGCCGGTTCAAAGTGGCTTCGAATGTTGTGATTATTGAAGAGGATCGGAAGGACGATGAAATCGGGCCCAAGATGGGCCAGCCGCGGGCCCGGGCTGCCAGCGAGAGCTCGATAATTGACTATAATGGAGATATGACGGAGACGGTCAACCACGAGCGCATCAAGGAGCTCCGCAAGAGGCTAGAGTAGGCTGGGATGTAGAGGCTAGAGAGGCGCCTACAGAGGCGACTAGACGTATCGGAACCAACTGTATATATGGTATTGAAGCCGCTAATGGTTTTGGTAGACTGAAGATCCGAAGCTAGTTCGTAATTATGCTATAAAGAGAATAAGGCAAAGAACTGTTTTAGTGGGATGAACGTTGATGAACAGAACCGGGTGCTCATTGGCTAGGAAATTGTACTATGAGCTACGCAAAGACTTAAGAATCGAAATGAAGACCGATGGCCAATCGGATGTTATCCTTTGCAAACTCAATATGGAAATACCACTGTCATCAAAATCGTAGGCCGATTGCGAATTATTGTTTGCGGCTATTCTCCAAAGTCAAAGAAACTAAGTTGGGACGTCTCTTTAGAAATGATTGTATCAGAATCCTCTGGTATTGCCTTACATACTTGAAAATTTGTCGATGGATGTCAAATTGCTTTCGTAAAGGGTAATTTACAAAGGAAAATTGGATCAGCTAGAAGCGCAAAACTGAATCCCAAATTTCTTTGGTTCTGTTTGATTCCGTGAGTATTCATAAGTCTGATGTGTCTTTTTTATGGGTCTAACTGTAATAGTGAAGGGACTCGCAGCGTTAGTACAGAGACTGTAGTTATTACTATAAATCCTGCGGTGAAAATCATTTAAGTGATTTTCTGAATGGCTTTCGAGATCAGGGCATAAGCGGGACGTTTTGGAAGGGAACTCCTCAAACGGAAACGCCGTAGAGGAGCCACATAGGGTGAAGACTTTAGCGAAGAAGATCCGAATTGAAAGAATAAGGAAACGTTACCAATAAAACACTAATATGGGTCCAATCTGTTTCTCTTTCCCAAATGTCTGTTCCCAGGGCCTGCTTCAACTGATCTCCTCCATAATGATTCATTTCGAACGTATGTTCTATAATTCGCACCATCCTATTTTCTACTGTCTATTTCGCTCTGTTTCCTTACGTTTATTACATCTTGCCCGTGTTCGCATAACCCCATTTTGTATTTGCCTTTGTTCAATTGTCTAGTTATCATTGGCCATTTATTCATTTTCTGGTTCCTAGAATATACCATCTTTTTAGATCCTAGTCTAGATACACAAACCCTGACTGTTGAGTATTCTGCTAAGAAGCAACTGATAAATATCTTTGAAGATCATGAACGTGATAGTAGTGTGTACCTAGTCTTTTTCATTCTGTCTGGATCTATTCCAGTCTACTCCAGTCCATTAAATCCACATCCCAATCTCTTTCATCTGCACACCCTCCCGTTATCAATTCTATCTTTCCGGTCCGGCTTTCAGTGCGGGGCCCCACCTTTACTATATATACTCTCCTACTATTCTCACGTACTATTCTCACCTACCATTCTCACATACCATTACCACCTTTTTTCTCATGTCTGTGCGGTCTCTCCTTTCCAAATTCACTCCTTGCGACGTTTCGGATGCTCTCGTCAACTTTGGCGTCAAAAACGGCGGCTTCATCCCCAATTTGGTCCAGCGATCCTCCACAGGAAACACTTCCAACGGATCCACAGTGGTGGGCCACGCCTATACGGTTCTTTATGCCGCCAAAAGCGACCCCCGCCCTGCTGTAAACCAATCGTACATTGACGAAATCCCCAAGGACAGTGTGTTGGTGCTTGGCATCACAGAGGATCTCCAAACACCCGAGGCTCCATTTGTCACCATCAACAACGCTCTTTACGGCGGCTTGATGTCCACAAGAGCCGCATACCGAGAAGCAGCTGGTTCGGTTGTTTTGGGACGAATCCGTGACTTGGACGAGCACAGAAGTCTCAATTACCCTGTTTGGTCTTATGGAGTGGGAACCGCGGCTCCTGGCCCAGTCGTAAAAGTTGTAGGGATCAATGTTCCGATTTCGGTGAAGGTGGCAGGTAGTCTGGAGCCTATTACGATCAAGCCACAGGACTACATCATTGCCGATGAGAACGGAGTGGTCCGTTTACCTATTGGGCACGAAACTGGAGAAGAGGCCAACATTGACTTGGAAAAGGTGTTGGAGTACATTCCCAAGAGAGTTGATGCAGACGAGCATGTGCGGGAAGATATCACGAAGGGACGCCCAGCAGCCGAGGCGCAGAAGTTTTGGAGAGGGAAGATATGAGGCTGGAAGAGAAGTAGGAGCGGTTGAAGCGAATTGGGAAGAGTTGGAGAGAATTGGGAGGAGCTGGGCCCGATTGGCTCAAAAGGGTTACAATTCGGTATTTCGATGCTCCTGTTGCTTATAGGTAAGAACAGCAGGTCATAGGGGCAAATGACATTGTCTTTTGGCACTATATTCAACCGATTGGGTCAATTTCAGCAATGCCCGTCCTATGGTCATCAATCGGGCAAAGGAAACAATGAAGGAGAGATAGGAAACAATGGGAGTTCAGCGATGAAGAAAGAGCCCTCATTTGATGTTCCTTACAGTGCTCTCCACAATATACCTACGTCTGATCTCCACACAAAAACATGCCCCATACAAAAGCACCAACAGCTCCAAAGCTGTCAGCGGATATCACGCCCGAATCCCTGATTCCAGTTTCTATTTCTAACTGCAATCGACAAAGCGCAATTTCGGAGAATATCTTCATTCCACTATGGGTCCTTTACGGTACCAATATTTCCTACAGTTTGATGAATGAAGTTGCTTCTCCTTTTTGACGGAAGATGTCAAATATGAGAGCCTGTAATCAGGCACGTATCCATTTTCTTAAATTAACCATGAATAAATGAAATTATGACCGCCACGATGGGCAACAGACCTCTGGACAGTAATACTATTTATAAAGTGAATCCGCGTCAATTCCCTTCTCATCACTGTACGTCCGTAAGGTGTCATTGGAAAACTCATTGTACCATTATCAGAGCAAATATACTTGCATTTTTCTTTCTCAAGTGAAAGTGGAACGAGAAGTAAAATGAAGTTGCACTGGATTACGCTGAATCAAGAATTCAACATGGCATGGATCAACCTGATTGGTCTCCATGTGGACAGCCATTTTCTTGTGGGTACTTGCGAGCTTCAAATTAATTAAGAGCCAACTAAAACACCGGTTTGACACAAGAAAGAAACTTTATTTCTACCTTTATTACTTAAATAATCTTTTGTTCTATCTAAAGTTATTTGTCTTGATTGCCTCTACTTGTTTCAGATCAATTATCTTTCCGTATTCATTGAGCTCTCATGGTTACTACAACACACATGTTTGACTAACGTATTCTAAAGTACTCGATATTGACTTCAAGATTAGGATATGTTGTAGCTCAGAGACTAACCATTTACCACGCCAAAGATGTCCAACTAGCCTCAATCAAAACCCTATTTGATGTCTCCAGCAAGTCCATCTTTTCTTCCTCTACAAAGCTCATCCATCTTTTGCTCTACCCAGCTTATCCATTTTGCTCTACCCCCATCCATCCTCACTCCTAAGTAACTACCTCACTCACTTCCTGCTTGTATCTTATCGTGCGCATTCTCCCCACATATATCACCAACTCCTCCAACAACTCCTCCAAAATGCCAATGGACGACTACACACATTACCATGGCGCATCCTCGGCATTGCTGGCCTCAGACGCTATCTCCGACCTTCGCTTTGCGCTCATCGGCAACAACGACCTTAAGTTCCGCTTGGCTTCGGATGAAGGCTACCTACATTGGTTCTCCAAGCAATTACTGGCCAGTTTGGAGTCTTTGGTGGCGGCAGACGCCCCCTCGCTACTTCTCGCTAGCGAAGTGCATGCTCGAATTCTTGTTCTCCGCATTTTGGTCACGTTTGCGGGTTCTCCGTCTCTGGCTGGCCCGGACGACAATTTGGACGTAGAAACGCTCCGATTTTGCGTGCCGCTTCTCTCGGATCTCATCAAATACGTGCTCGAGTCGTTTCTTCCTCGAATAACCGACCCAGCGACCGACAAATCGAATGATACTCCCGAAATTGCCGACGTGGTCGACTCCATGGTGTGCGACTCATTTCATGTCATTTTGGTGCTAGCAAACACCCTGAATCTGGCACTGGACGAGGTATGCTTTGACTCCATCATGCGTCTTTTGACCACCCTCATGGTTGTCGCTGACGGCCCACTCTCCGAGAGCTCTCTCGTAATGGAGAAGACGTTAATAGCAGGATTGGAGATGATTCCTTATTGCTTGGAACGAGGCCCACAGGAAACCACGGCAACTTTTGCCGAAGGATTACTAGCGGTGTCGCTTACTCGTCTCTATGGTGAGCTTGTATCGATCGGAGATGAAACAGAAGCCAAATCTGGTATTAAACTTCCCGTTTCAGACAGCAACATCAACAGACTCACTGCATTGGTGGTGGCGGCTGTTCAGCTCCTCAATTACTTTGGTGACGTTGGCCGCAAGGACGTCCTGGCCATCGAACGCAAGTTCTTCACCTCCACCGCCATTTACAAAAGCATCCTCGTTCTCCTCAGATACGACGGCAGCAATTTGATGAATGTGGCTGCCCTCAACCTTGTTCGGTTCTATTACACATTATTGGACCCACAAGACTCATCTGCGATCAGCAACTCTCTCATTTTCGAGAAACTTTTCCCCAGAATCATTGAACTTCTTGACCATGACTACTCGTCTGCAAACGACCAGCCTTACCCGAAGTATATCGATCTACCTGTGAGCATTCTCTCGGATTTGTGCTTGCTAAATCCCGAAATATGTCTCCACTTACGAAACACAAACGTTGACGTCAAAATGATGAACGAGCTTGAAAGTTTGTTTGGCCAGGTACACTTATTTCGCCAATTACAAGCACTCAAATCGTCAGCGCAGAACAAAAACAAATTGGTAGACTTGACGGTCTTACGCAAGGCCACTGCTGAGTTGGAATCGCCCGAGTCTCTGATTTTGCTGCTGGTGCAAATGTTACAACTAGACACTATATCCAACTATTTACGATTATTGAGTGTTTTTACTAGCTCTAACGAGGAATTCCGCCGCCGGATCACTTCGTTCAAGAGCGACAAAACTCCACGCACTGGCCCCAACTTCTTGTGCTTGATGATCTTTGAAATCATGGACGATTTCCGGTTTTTAGTGGCACAGACCATTCAGAACTACAACACTTTTGCCCAGTTGCAACAACAGCTGGAGGTGGATGACACGTTTCTCTCGTGGTTCGGAAGCAACATAGGGGTTCTCTTCTCCTTATTGGAGAGTCCGATTTTCACAAATACTCTTTATCTCATTAGGTCGCTCTCGCGGTCAGTCTCCACCCTTAGAACCTTCTTCGTTGACTGTAACTCGGTCAAGAGCGTTTCAGACTGGGAATCGCACGTGCATGAGTATTTCTACTCCTTGGATCCACAGAAGAGCGGTGAGTCTATTATTGATATTATTAGCGCTGGTTACGACAGGGAGATCTCATTCGAGAGAAAGGGCAGTTTTATCACTGGCATGCTTGAGGTCTTGAGCCTGCTTGAAAATGTACACAATATCATGGATTACTTCCTGTCGTTGAGAGGTGACTTTGAGAATCAAAGGAACACCTCCCGCAAGTCGCTCCATGTCAAGAAAGTAATCCTTCTCGCTTCCGTTGCAAATTTTATTCTTGACTTCAGCTCTTTCAGAAGTGGGATCATAAACCATGAGAACTTCCTCAGAGATTTGGCGGTTCTCTACATGAATGCCATAGAAGCGAAGCGTGCTTACGATTGCTCAGAGCTAAAAGATGCTATAGCTCGAGACAACGTTTATGAACAGTTGAGAGTACAATTGGGCGTCTTTCAAGTGGTGAAAAACTTCTTGTACAACGAAAATGAAGAAAATAGAGAGTTTGTCTGGGACTTTTTTCCTCTATCGTTGATCTTCGAAAAGTCCTTGTACGGTATCATCGATAAGTGGGACGAAGACTCAGAAATCCACAAGCTTCTCTTGGAGCATAAGATCATCGCTTTCGAAATCATGCGGAACCTCACGGCTGCCTCCACGTACTTCAGCGAGGCAATCAAGGATTCCTATTTGGAGTACTCGAAAGAAAAGCACGCCAGTGGCCAGGAATATGCGCCAAAGTCATGGAACGACTATCTTCACGACAACTTGATGTGCTTCGATCTTTTTGTTGACTTACTGGGCGATGAAGAGACGTTTGAGAAAAGGTTTTTCAGTGACGATGAGTTTTTGCTCACCTTGGTCAAGAACAGTGATTATGTACGTCTTGTTCTGGGCATCAACTATTTAGAGGACCACCGTTACACGAACATTTCGGAGTTTCACGAGTCTGACTTCCCCAGGTCCAATCTTCTCAACGTGTGGAAACGGATTCTCGAGGTCAAGTTGCTGGACAAGCTAGAAGAGAAGATATGTGGCCTGAGTGATAGTGAGAGAGTTAAGTTGTCCAACCTGCTCAGTGAGATAAAGGTGTCTGTCAATTGGATATTGATCAACTTGACATACGAAGAGGACGAGTATGGCTTTCAGATGCCCGATAAGATCAATTTTGGACTTTTTGATACTGTCTCATCACCGCAACCGAGGTATGGAGCTGCTGGCGCCAGCTCTTTCTTTACGCCAGCCAGCATTGTCTTTGAGGAGAGTGACGAAGAGGAGGAAGAGGAACAACAAAATCAGACACACAGGCAGGCTACAGCTACCAAGGAGGAGAACGGTATTCTTACACCTCACGCACGGGCCAAGATCCTCAACAAGGAAGGGTTTACTGATGTTTTGAAAGCTTTAATCTACGAGATGTCCACACCAAAGTACGAAGTGGCCAAAGGGAATGAGCGCAGTCCGTTAGAGAGATTTGACAATTTGAATGCCAATGATCTTTATGAGAAGGCTAAGACCGCACATTACCAGATTGTTTCGTTGCTTTCGGCACTTGATCCGGGATTGAAGTTCAGGACTCAGCAATTTCAGAAGTCTAAACGCACGCATCCATTACGAAGGGCAAGCAACATCGTAAGCAACGAAAACGTGTTTGCGAGGTCCGAGCCACAGAACACGACCGAAGAAACTGGATCGCAAAGTGCAGAACAGATTCGAAGAAATGAAGAGGCGGTGGCTAGTGGAGACGACGAAGAAGAGATTGACGAGTACTGGATTAGGTGAGAGAAGGTTATGATTGAGAGGTTATGAGTGAAAGGATGCGTTGGGTTTGAGATGACGGAATTTCGCAGGTGTTACGGATAGGAAAGTGACGTATAGAAACGCGCTATGGAAAGTCAAGGGTTGACCGTTGGAAGTTTGGATCACAAAACCGGGATAGACACGTCAGATAAAAGGGAAAATTGTCAAGTAGCGTAATAATAATCAAAGTGAAAAAATAAATGAAAAAATATCCATAAATCGTGCAGATTGCTAGACCCAAAACGAACGATGCAGCACCAACAGAAAGTAACTTACCAGAACCTTAATCACTAGCGGACTATGTGATAGTTGGCATTTGAAAGATGGCAGACGATATCGAACCCGGCGACCAAATCTATCATATCGGTATCAAATTTATCAAAGATTTGCCAAATCGATCAGCGGACGGTCGGAAAGACGAATCCGGCAACAACTGGTGGCCGTTTATATTCAGAGATTGGACAGTATGCATGAAGTGACAACAAAAGTAAAGCGAAGAAAAAAGTTAATTGTTCCACCTCAACTTGGTTGCTATTTCCACCTACAATGTTTCCCGGTTAAAGTCCAAAGAAAAAAATCTGGCAAATTCGTCTCTTTCCCTATCGAGTGTATTGAAGCTTTCGCACCCGTTGTAGCCAGTAAGATGGAGGAACAAGTCCACTAGCTTGAAACCAAAGCAGTCGTTTTGATTTGATGAAAGGACACGATTAGCGTGAGTAGAACCATAATATCAGGAAGACATTAGACATCCGTTTGCACTTGAAAATCACTTGATATCTTCTGTCACCCAAAGATCTGGTAAGTACGCCAAGTGCGACGATCCGGCCAGAAATGACAGCAACAGACCGACATGACAGACACCATGCAGACAAAAGTCGAAATCACGATCTGCAACCAATCTAAATATCCCTATCAACATCTCTAATCACCGCCCAACACCCAAAAAAAGAAACCACCAGTCAACCAGCCAACATTGTGGCCAAATTTCCAGTCTCCCAACGTTGGCGGTGGTGATCTTTTTTCTCTCACCGTTCTTTTTTCTCTCACCATTCTTTTTTTCTCACCGGTTTGGTGCCGAATTCGTCTACGCTGATACTGCTTACAAGGGGCGCTTTTTTTTTTTTGTATTATCGTTCATACGCTTTTCCTTTTCTTCGCTACTCCCGTGGTGTCTGTCCATCCTTTAAATTGCTTCCCTTCGCAGCCTCCACTACCTCTTTATTCCTCCCGCCTGCTCACTTACTCTCAATATATGGATACCATGGAGAACTACAACCAGAACAACGCCAGGTCGGCGGCCAAAGACACTACAACAAAGGGCAAGTACTCGCTAAACGACTTCCAAATCCTCAGAACATTGGGCACCGGATCGTTTGGCAGAGTCCACTTGGCCAGATCTGTCCACAACGGACGATTCTACGCCATGAAAACCTTGAAGAAAGACCGAGTGGTCCAGATGAAACAGGTGGAGCACACCAACGACGAGCGCAGGATGTTACGGTTGGCCCAGCATCCGTTCATCATCAGAATGTGGGGCACCTTCCAGGATTGCAACAACTTGTTCATGATCATGGACTATATCGAGGGCGGAGAGCTCTTTTCGTTATTGAGAAAGTCCCAGAGGTTCCCCACCCCCGTGGCGAAGTTCTACGCGGCCGAGGTGTTCTTGGCCATCGAGTACTTGCACAACCTCAACATCATCTATCGTGACTTGAAGCCGGAGAACATCTTGTTGGACAAGAACGGCCACATCAAGTTGACGGACTTTGGCTTCGCCAAGGAGGTCGCTGACGTCACATACACCTTGTGTGGAACACCCGACTACATTGCGCCCGAGGTGGTGGCGACGAAACCCTATAACAAGTCGGTGGACTGGTGGTCGTTCGGAATCTTGATCTTCGAAATGCTCACGGGTTATACGCCGTTCTACGACCCCACCCCCATGAAAACCTACGAAAACATCTTGAACGGCACCATAACGTATCCGGACTACTTGCCGCCGGACATTCTTGACTTATTGCAGAAGCTCATTGTCAAGGACTTGACGCAACGCTTGGGTAATCTTCAGAACGGGTCCGACGACGTCAAGAACCACCCGTGGTTCAAGGAAGTCATCTGGGAGAGATTGCTCTCGAGGGATATCGAGACGCCCTACGAGCCTCCCATCACGTCGGGTGTCGGCGACACCTCGCAGTTCGACAGATACCCAGAAGACAAGAATTTGGACTACGGAATCTGCGGGGTGGCCGACCCCTACGCAGACAAGTTTACAGACTTTTGACCAACCATGCATAACACCGATGGGGATTACTGGGACGAACCATCGTCTAATTCACTTCCATCCACACTCCACTGCTCCTTGGGAGTCCACAACTTGACATAATTAGATCGGAAACAATTGACCGAACCATGTCATTTTCTTGCGTATGTACTTTATTATTCGCAACAGCATTCTACTGAACTCATCCAATCGCTCCTCAAAAGCATGTCCACGCTCATTCTCGTTTGTGGGTTTATGTCGAGCAACTTGTAGATGAAGTATTTTCGAAGTACGAAATCGTCCTCTTCAAACTCGCTGTTTTTCTCGCCCATTTCATTGTCAGCATCAAACAACGTTTCGATCGGGAGAAACTTGCCTGGCGATTGGATGGTCCATTCTCTGGAGTTCTTATCGTAGTCTGCCACCATAGCACTTCTGACGTACTCGTCAAACACCTCGTCTTTGTACTTTTTGTTTTTGGTGAGCGAAATCGCTTTCAATTCCGTGGTGCGCCACAAATACGACGAGCTGTAGCTTTTGGTAGCGTCGTCGTGGTCTTTCTCGTCGTAGTATGCCAACTCGCAAACGTCGCCGGATTTGCTTGCGAAATACGATCTTCTGACATTGAAAAGGACCAATGTTAGAACGCCAAGCGCCCAGCAGTCTTTCTTGAGAAGCGAATAGCCTTTCTTGGACGATACATACTCCTCCGGTGCAATGAATGGGGTCGAGCCTATGGGTCCACTAGAAGACGGCTGCAACTGCTCCTCTCTGTCCCATTTTGTGCGGACCACATTGGATTTGCCGAAATCAGAGATCTTGAGGTTCATTTTCCCTCTCTGGCCCTCTTTTGGCGACGGAGTCTCGTAGGTGATCAATATGTTTTCCAATTTTAAATCACAATGCGCCACGCCATGATTGTGCATGTACCACAAGCCTTTAGAGATCTGCTTGACCATACAATCGATCTCGTTGATGGAAATGTACTTGCCGGAGGCGTGCACCTGTCCGATGTAGGTAAAGAAGTCTCCTCCGTTGGTGCAATCCATCACCTGACTGATTTTCATGGTGTTCTCTGATAGTTCCTGAGGAACCCCGGATTTGTTGAGCGGCGGGAGCGTCAACAAAAAGTCCACCGTGCGGACGATGTGCTTGTTGTTTAAAGTAGACGAAATGATGAATTCAGACACCGCACGCTCGATGAAAAGCGCCCGAGTCTCTTGCGACTTCAGATCGGTGCTGGCACGGCGTTGGAGCTCCTTCACCGCGTAGATTTTGTTCTTTGTGGCGAACCCGTCCGCATTGTCGTCGGGATCAATGAGTTTGATCACACCGTAGGCTCCTCGTCCAATGACATCTTTGATGTTTCCATATCTGTCGTAGAGGGTTCTGTTGTTCTTAACCTGGCCATATTGGGCATCCAAGTCGGTCAGTAGATCCATAAATTTGTTGAGTTCGCTCGTGAGGATGTTGATGAGCTCCATCTGAGCATCTCCCACTGCAGACTCGACTAGAGCCGGGTCCGAAACACTCATTGTGGGCAGAAGTCTGTGGATCTTCAATCCCGAGGAAATCAAGGAAAATGTCCGTTTCAGCTCCTCATTTGCGAGCTTATGTAGCGTCTCTTTTGTGTGCGAAAGCCCGACGAGACCCATGAGCGCCGATAACTGGGAATCGGACGCTCTTTGTCTGGCTATTAGTGCATGGGTATGATCTTCGTAATCGTCATCCTCACTTTCGTAATCCGAGGAAGAATCCGAGGTTGAGGCGTCGTCTGCAAAGTCGTCACCTCCGAAATCAGCATGCTGTTCGTCTTCCACGATGGTACTGACTCGTCTGCCCGGGCCAGTCGATTTGGGCTCAGTGGGTGGAGCTAATGAAATTGGCTGTGTGGGCACTTCAGGCTGCTGCTTGGGTTTCAAAAGCAGTTTCAATTTGTGCCCAGAATGCGTGGAGCCATTAGAGGGCACATGTGTAAGGGGAGCCGGTGCGGGCTCCTTTTTCTTAGAGAAAAGACCCATATTGATTGACTATGGCTTTGACAGAATGATTAGTGATCTGGCAGGTGCAGGAATGACAGTTGGAAAAGAAGAGAGATCTGGAGAGTAGAACCGTTTGGGACTTTGGAACTGAACTGCTGGGTTATTGAAGGTGAAGGGTTGGGTTATTGAAGGTGAAGGAGGTGGAGTTTTTATGGTGATTTTGAGCATCAAAAGTTTGTCATTCGGGATGATGGTAGATTGCGAAATGCAAAGAGTAGGATGCGAAATGCGAGAGTAGGCGGATTTGGAATTCGGAGCAACGGACTCAGAAAGGTCCGAAAGGACTAGAAATGTGCCCGAAAAGCAACTTTGTTGGATATCGATGGGTGTAGTTGCTGTGGGAAAAGTATGCCACTAATTTTAGATTGAGTCAGAGTCTTGCTTTACAACAGCTGATTTGAGGCAAGCCTACTTGGAGAAGTTAGTAGCGGCGGTCACTTGGGTGACTAGCTTAATGTGCGTAAACGCATATCACTGGAGCATCGCAGCTAGTTTCAAATGTTTATTAGTGATTGTAGAATGATACTTCAGGATTGGCCAAATGTTCATCTAAAGTTGACTTCCCAACGACGTGTATCGTTGAGGTTGAAAACTAGATTAATAATGTACTGGTAGACAAAGCTATGAGATTTACCACAGGCAGTGACGGGTGCTTCAAGTGGGGATTACGGCTCCAACGAATGTATGTCTACATCTTGCTGACCAACGCAAAAAAATGCATCATTCACGAACAGACTCCATCAGCAACACAGAATACGACATACAGAGCAAAAATAAGTACACAGGTACTCCAGACTCTACACCTATTTGTGAATTTGCAATTTTTTGTCTCACTACACCCACTTGTCAAATTTACATTTCTTGTCTCGCTTCACTCACTTACTGAATTGTTCTCATCTTCTTCTCACCTACTTCCCCGACTCTCATCTACCCATAACATCAACCAATAGTCCGCTCATCAGAAACTCCCATCCTTGTCTATTGCTTGCCCTCGATCTGGCTTCTCTCGGTTTTTCTTATTTGGGGTTGTTTTTTCCAGTATTCTCTCAACGTTATTTCGGCTTGTCGTGTTCCATTTTTCGCATTCGCAACTTTTCTGATTCGGGCCATTAATTCTCCCAATTACTTATCATTAATCACTTCACCATTAACCACGAGTCTCAAATATCACAAACTCATTTTACCTTCTACGTTCACATTCCCCTTTCATCAGAATCTGAACAGTGTTTCCCATTCGGCAATTTCCGCAGGTCAACCCAGGAGGACTTCCTCCTCCATTCACATTCAGTCCACCCAGGACTGAAGCGAAGCGACTCCACTTATTCCTGTGTTTTTGTTGATTAGAAAAACGCAAACCTTGTCAAATAGAATTTACGCAGGTACTCCAGATCTCTATACCCACCTATCAAATTTACATTTTCACTACACCCACTGTTCGAGTGTTCTCATTTCTCTTCTCACCTACTACCCATCTCTTATCTATCCTTCATAACATCAATGGCTAGGCGACAGTCCTTGATTTGGCCCTGAGGGCCCTACAGTCGGCATGAACCTTGAAAATCCGCCCTAGGCGTGGCAGGTTTTCTATTTTATTATCCGCAACATTCACATACTCTACTGTTAAGCATACACATTCTCGCTAAGGTGACTGTTGAACAGAGAACTAGCAGTATGAGTGTGGGAGGCTCTTGAATTTCGGTGAGATAGGTGACGTATCTTATCAATGTCTAGGTAGATAACCAATATTGTCGTCCAGTTGGTAGATAAGGATCCAACATTCGTCCAGTTGAAAAGTTGAGTCAGACCCATGTTAAATCTGATCCACTTGACACATGCAGATATACCTAGGGTTTTATGCCAGTCCTCTCAATCAAGAAGAATATGTAAGAAATTAGGGTTCGTAAAGTTAACACTAGGGATAGCCATAGGGACGTAGGGCTATAAGGTGGGAGTGTCGTAGAGCTGGTAGGCCGTGGGACGGGAAAGCTGTAAGCGGTGAAGATCAAAAATAGAATAAGGAAACATTAATGAACAAGAACACTGAATTGGGTACAATCTGTTACAGAATCAGAAGAATTACGAATAGCATCTATTTCTTCAAAGTCGACTAGTAACAGATTGTTTGTTACTAAAAGGCCTCCCTAACTGAGAGATCTTACACGTTCCCACTTCTCTCAAGCAGAGTTGTAGATCCTTATCCAGGATCTACAAATCTTTGTATGTACCTGAGCCTGCATCCGCCCTTCATAAAGTGGAGGTGGCCTGGTGATATCACATCGCTAAGTTTCATGTTCCCACCGTCGTTTTACCGTGAAACCCTAACCCCCACCCACCTCTACCCTTTCACTTCCTCGCCTCCTTGCCTCACCTCTTGCCTCACTTGCCTCTCGCCTCACCTATTACCTCCTGCGCTCCTGCCTCTATCTGTTTTCCTATTCTACTGCGACACGTCCGCCTCGTTAACTCCACATACACTACCATTCTCTCCAAAACCTAAATTTGATCTCGCAGCCAATTCTAGGGCCACCATGACTTCCATTTACACGTCTAACATCAAAAATCATAGACGGGCGCCGCCGCCACCGGGAGCCAACCACTCCAACAAAATGGCCGCCAATACCAACGGCAATTCCTTCAATATCGCTGCCAGAAAACAGAGCGGATGGGTCTACTTGAAGGACGACGGCATCTTCACGTCTTTTCGCTGGAATAAACGCTACATGGCCATTTCCGATCGAACCCTTAACTTCTATAAACTGGAGCCGGTGCCGGGCGAGTTGAATCCCGACGTCGATTTGCTGTTTCCGTTGACATTCATCGGCGCCATCAACTTGAAGCCCAATTCAGGCTACAGCAAGGCGTCCTACACCATCGAGATCATCCCCAAAAATACCTCCAAGCCCATGTTGGTGTCTATCAAGACCAATAACGACTACTTGGACTGGCTCGACACATTCACCACCAAATGTCCCTTGGCCACCATAGGCCAGAATGGGCCCGCAGGCCCTGGAAACGCCGGGGTTTCCAACCCGATCAACTTCACCCACAAGGTACATGTGGGTTTTGATCCTGCCAGCGGGAACTTCACCGGTTTGCCCGAGGCGTGGAAGAGCATGCTTCAGCATTCGAGAATCACCAACGAGGACTGGAAAAAGGACCCTGTGGCTGTCATCGAGGTGTTGGAGTTCTACTCCGACATCAACGGCTCCAACAACAACACGCCTGTGTCATCGCCGGCGCTCAACGCCAACACCAGAGCCAACATGAACTTGCAGGATTGGACAAAGCATCCTACCGCCAAGACGCCCGCTGATGCGACAGAACTCAAGCCCACACGAGCTGCTCCTAAACCTCCGGTGCCCTACCATCTTGCGAAGATCCAGCTGAACCAACCACGAGTTAAGGACGACCTTTCGCCGTTGACAAACCTATTGAACGTTCAAAGAAGCGACGATTTGGTGCCCGGCAGAAGAGCTCCTCCACCACCCGTATCGGCAACCACACAGCCTGGTCTGGTGGCTCCATCTCGCGAGAAGGCCCTCAACGTCGATGGGGCCGGCTCGTCTTACCATCAGACAGCACCTTTCAAATCGCCTGCTGGTTTAGGCATATATACTCAAGCTGCCAAGACAGCTCCCAAGACGGCTCCGAAGACAGCTCCGCCAACGTTGCCACCCAACGTCCATCCAAACGTGAAGATCCAACCATATGAGAACAAGAGCGCACCAACAGAAACAACCAACCACCAAGGGAGAGCACATGTGACTCCAAACCTTAAACCTTTGACATTGAAACCATCCGAACAAAAGCCAATCAACGAGAAGCCTATAGTCAAAGAACAGCATATGGCAGGCCCTGCGCCTGTTAAGACAGCCAAGCAACTTAAAAAGGAAAGAGAACAGTTAAATGACCGGCAGGTGCTTGCAAAGTTGAGAACGGTAGTCAACAACAACGACCCTTCGTCGTTATTCCGCATTATCTCTAAAGCGGGTGAAGGTGCATCGGGCGAAGTTTACCTTGCCGAATCGCTTATACCTAGCGAGCGTGGCAAGAAAGTGGCAATCAAGCAGATGGATCTTCAGGCACAGCCAAGAAAGGAGCTTATTATCAATGAGATCTTGGTGATGAAGGATTCTCAGCATGACAACATTGTCAACTTCCTCGACTCATACTTGCGTGGAACCAACGACCTTTTGGTGATTATGGAGTACATGGAGGGCGGTTCGTTGACTGAGGTGATCGAGAACAATGAGTGCAAGTTGAACGAGAGACAGATTGCCACAATTTGTAACGAAACCTTAAAGGGACTTCAGTTCTTGCATAAGAAGCATATCATTCACAGGGACATTAAATCTGACAACGTGTTGCTCAGTGCAACAGGAAACGTTAAGATTACCGATTTTGGCTTTTGTGCCAAGTTGACTGATCAGCGCTCCAAAAGAGCGACGATGGTGGGCACGCCATACTGGATGGCACCGGAAGTGGTCAAGCAAAAAGAATACGACGAGAAGGTGGATGTGTGGTCGTTGGGTATTATGACTATTGAAATGATTGAGGGAGAGCCTCCATATTTAAATGAGGAGCCATTGAAGGCACTTTACTTGATTGCTACCAATGGTACGCCCAAGTTAAAGAAGCCAGAGCTCCTCAGCAATGCTATCAAGAAGTTCTTGTCAATCTGCCTCTGCGTGGATGTCGGCTTTAGAGCAACCACGGACGAATTACTTCAGCATTCATTTATTCTTTACAAGAGTGGCCTGGTGAAGGATTTGGCGCCTCTTTTGGAATGGAAGAGGTCTCTGCATCCTCCGGATTCTTCATAAACACAGTTAACGTATTTGTGGACATTTTTATTGATACATGGTTCATACAAATGGTAGACGCTACAAAGTAGATTACATTTGTCCTTGCAACCCGCAACAAAACAAAGTAAGTGCAACAAGCCTTCATGCTTCAATTGTAATTATAAGGCTCCTCAGTTGGGGCGAAGTACTCAGGATACTCAACTGCCCGCTTGCGAGCAGAAGGGTCCCGGACGTGTCCAGATGGGTTCCGGCCATGTCCAGAAGGGTTCAGTGGTGTGACACCGCCAAAGTACCCCGCTCGCTGCCCAGTGTTAAAATCGAATGGCTGCAGTAGATGTTGTTGAGCTTGCTGTTGGGGCCGCGTCTGTGGATTCGTCAGTGATGATTGCAGAAACTGCTGTGGTAGATATTGGACTTGTTGGGACTTCAAGCTAGAAGCATTCTCACCTGGAGGGGCATTTGTGTTTGGTGGTTGCATGATCTGTTCGCTTCCAGGGTTGAAATAGCCGGCGCTATTGTACATTTGATAGGAGACACCAGGGTACTGGCCAGAATACCCCGGTACATAGACGCCTTCTTGGGTCAGGTATTGGTGGTCCAGAGACCCCGAGGGCCCTGGCAAAGGATAAGCTTGCTGAGGAAGGTGTGAATATTGGGGATGGTGATGATGTAGCAGCTGATCGTAGAGTGGGTGCTGGGAGGGCTGTGAAGATGCAAACAGCAGCACCAGAACCTCGGGCGACCGTTGCTCGGGAAAAGAATAGTTGCTGGAATGACTGAAGGTCTGCATCGATGTTGGGGCCGAATATGACGAAACCGAGGCCAAATCGCCGTGCTCTTCTTCCTTCTTCATCGGTTCCATGGGGTTCAGACTAGGTGGTTTCGCCTGCAGCAGGAATAGCGGAGGACCGTAGTCGACATGGAACGTAAGTGGCGGAGCTGGCCCGGAAAAGGGTACTGGCAACACATAGGGTAGCTTTGATGGATTTGATTGCAGAGGTTTGGCGACCTGCTGATGAGAAGGCAATGGGAGGTTTTTGGGAGCGTCTGCTCGAGTGTTAAGTAACACAGACATATTCTGAAGCTGATAATTGGAGTCCAAAAAGTAGTAGGCTTCGTCTTCAATGGGAATTTTCCCGCCCAACGACGATTTTTTGACAGCATCCCAGAGTAGAGACGGAACCTCCAAGTTCTTCAAGCTGCCATGCGAGGGCCTCGTCAATTTTCCCAGTAAAACATCATGGGCCGAGTAATATGAGATAAGGTGGATGGTTTGCTTGTTGTCCTTTGACATGGCGGGGTCTCGACTTACAGTGGAGACGGAGAGGGTCTTTTTGATAAGGCCATGGTCTTCAACCACCTGGGAAGGTTTATCTCGCGAAACAAGCCGTCGACCATATGCGTTCAAGGCGGCAGGAGGCGCATTTACCCCAGCCGATGGTAACGACGAGGAAACAGCCGGTTGCACCGGGTTTATGCCAGGGTTCGGGGTTATGCCAGTGTTCATTGCGTTTAAAGCCACATAATCAGGCACATTTGGATCAAAAGCCCGATAATCGAGCAGCGATCGGCGATAATCAGCCAGAAGCGCCGGCTCAGACATGTAATCGGAGATTGTCAGTCTTCGCAGCGGCCACAGCTCCAGATGCTTGCGTCTTTTGCGCTTATCGTCCTTTTCGTTGATGGTAGTAGGGTCCAACTCGCGATAAACCAAAAAGCGGCCAAGAATGCGGGAAGCCGACCACGAAATGCCGTCTGTCCACCGTTTAATTCCGGAGGACTCCTCGACAAACACAAATACGTTGCCACTTTTTATTAGCTCGGCTCGCTCGCGGTCTTGTGGGCGGTGATCCACCAAAGGCAAGTCACCGCGCAAAACCGCCTGGATCACCAACACGGCATCCTTGGTGGAGCCAATAAAACCGGTGTAAGACGGCGATAAGGGCAGGGACATGGGAGGCGAAAGTAAAATTGGGGGGTGCCGGGAATTCAAGGGCGCCAATGGAGAAATTGGTGGGGAAGAACAAGCAAATCAAACAATAGAAACCAGGAAATGAGAAACCAGGAAAAGGGAAACCAGGAAAAGGGAAACCAGCAAACAAAAAAACCACCAAACTAGGAAAACCGGTCAGTAGGTGGAAAAGACTGGACGAAATCACGCAAACTAACTGCTCAGCGAACCTCCAGTAAAGATCGAATCAGGAGCGGAACAATCGGCTGCGGAGCCACGGAATCAACAAGATGGAAAGGCCAAATTACCACAAAAGTGGAACCGAAAAGAACAAAAACTAATTCAAAGGTGTCGAACCCTCACCAACATGGTGGGTAGAACGGCAAAGGAGGACGGGAAGAATGATGGGCAACCGTGTACAGAAAGGAACCGTACATGCGATTGAAGAAAAGAGCCCAATAACAAACAAAACACTTGAACGAAAAAGGTTGGAGTTCTAAAGGCTAAACTATGCAGAGGAGCAATCTAAGGAAGCTCGTACATGGTGGGGAGGGCATTGGACATTTTTAAGCTTTTTTGTTGCCTTAATCCCCTGCGGGTTCTGGTGGCTACTGGCGGCGGCCACAGGATTTGCCCGGCTATCTGCAGGCGGATGATGCTGGTTGCGGTATTTTAAGCTTTGACTAGTCGCCAATGTGATTTAGCCCTCCGTGCACGGGAGCGGGCGTTTGGCCGACAGGGACGGCTGTGTATGGTTGCGGTGCGCGCAGCTTGGGAATACAAAAGCGGATACAACAAGAGTATCGGTGACTTTATTTATATTCCCACTGGCACTGAAATATATCTCTAAATGCGAGTGGCTTTCTGTGCGCCAGCCGGCATAAACGAAATACGCTAGGTCCATGGCTAGGTCCAGAATGCAACTGTTGGCGCTTAGCCTCCGCGGCTGCACAATCTTCGTGCACCTGCCTGTTTTGTGATGCGACCGGCTTACCGGCCATCGCTCTGTCCTACGTCTGAGGGGTTACGTCTGGCCAATGTCAAAAGGGAAACAACAGCGAGTAAACCTGGCGCCCGGGGCGGCAAAGTGCGTCACACGAATTTTTTTTGGGTAAAATCTCGTCCCGAGTTTTTTTCGCCGAACCCTCATTGCATATTCCTGTCCCCGTTCCCAGATAGGAACATAGGGGACACGGTTAGCGATGCCGCCTCGAGCTCCTGTTTGCAGATTCGCCTCGTCAAGCCTGCACACCTGCATTACCCAACGATACATCTTGCAGGAAATTGCAGCAGAGCGCCTGCAGATCAATTACGGTGCGTCGTAAATGTGTCGATCCGCACTCCGCCGTATCGACGTCAAGGACACCTTGCCCATGTGCAAGGGCCACTAGCGCCTCTCCGCGTTGGGGGAATTCTTGTGACGCACGCGTGGCGTGGGTCCTGGCGGGGAACGTCACTCGCTTCTCCCTTCTGTTGCACTTGATGGTGGTTGCTCTGTTTTTTCCCGGCTGTGAACGGGGTCTTTATGTTTTCCAGCTTTGCCGATTTGTGGCCACTGAGGACGAAATATTCGTATCGCAACTAGCGTTCTGGCCCTTTTTCTGCGGCATGGCCTGGCCGATGCGGCTCCTTCTGTATGTGGAAGGGAAATATACCTAAACCCAGAAGTTGACAAAATCTGAATGCAACCTAGTCTAGACCGCATTCTTGCATCGTGGTTGTCGCCGTTTTTGTCTTTCACTTTTCTTCGATCGCATGGCGATGCGATGCATCAGCGCTACGATTTGCATCCTCGGATTATGTGCAGGATAACCAGTCGGTTCTCTAATGGGCCACTTGCCTATTGGGGCAAATGTCTCGACACTGCCACAAATCGATTATATGAATTAAAATCGGTACTAGCGACACCACACAGCGGTCCAGTGTACTGGGGTGATTTCTAGGTGGTCGATAACCAGGAAATGGCTGTTGAAGGGATTCCGGTATCCCAATCCTCTTTCCTTTCGGCTTTTGCATCCCATTCCAATTTCCTTGGGCACATTTGCTCTCCTTTATCGTGAAATGACAAAACACCAGGAGGTACGGGTGTGCACAAGGTGCCACTGTGGCTGCCTAATTCGGCGAGAATCTCGAGATTTATAGTTTGAAAATTCGTGTGCTACCCAGAATGTTTGTTTTTCAGGTTCTACCCAATCTCACAAAACATCCAAACATCCAAACACCACCGCCGGTCGCTCCAGCGGCCTATCGAAATGGTTCCCCAAAACACCTTTACCTCCCAGCAAACCTCTACCTCTCAACCGCCTCAGTGCCCCTCGGCTGGTGGGCTGCGGCTTATCTACAGTCTGATCTCGCCCTCATTGCGGAGGTTGCAGCAATTGATAATACCAAGAATTATAAGGCGGAGCAAGAAATGATCCACAAATGTACCCTCGAAAACCCCCCGAAATCGGCTGCAGCTGCAAATATCGTCCCGAGACTCTATATAAAGCGTTGCTCCCCGTCAGCAACCCCCGCCACGATCCCCGCTGTTTTTTCCCCAGAACATTGTTGCCAACGGCTGGACTGCATCCTACTTGATATCTCGCGATCTCTGCTGAGCCCCTCTCCTATCTCAGTGTTGCGATCCACAGATTAAAAAGCTTTCCTGGGGTGCTGTCCACTTTCATCTTCAGCCCTCAGCATCCTGCTATCACTAGCCACCACTAGCCTTCTGCCGCAAATGCCAGACGTGGAGTACCACAAATATCTTCCGGCCTACCGCTCCCTCTTGACTCCAAATGCTAAATACGACTACAAAACCCACCTGGTGGTTCAGCTCACCCAGCTGGACTTGAAGAACATTGTGTCGCGGTTCCAGCTGAACCAGAGCCCGCCGTCCGCCATCAAAATGAAGTACAAGTCGCTTCTAAGTGATGTTTCTCGCAAGGCTCTGATTCTCTCCATGAAAGTCCAGTCCAGCTTACAAAACCACTCCCATAGCCCTCTGCAGACGCTCAAGGCCACCCAGGCGCTCTGGAACAAAAAGACGTTTTCGCTGCTTCTGCTCGAGATCCAAATCCACATCTTCAGCTTTGTCGATGACACGGAATCGTACCGCAACTGTCTCTTGGCGAGCAAGTTGTTTTACCTGCTTGGCAAACCGTTTTTGTACCGCAGTGTGAGTTTCACCTCCACCTATCGGTTTGCTCAATTTGTCACATGCCTTCGCAACAATGCGACGCTAGGCTACTATGTATGTGAGGTTGATTTGTCGCAGCTCAAGCCGGGAAACTGGGAGTTGGAGACGAGCGAAGACGACCCGGACGATGCAATGGATAGCGACGACGCGAACCTGAATCTCAAGTCGGGACCCATTCTCGCCGGCTGGCGTGACTGGAAGTTCAAGAATAACCCATTGTACGCTTTGCATCCGGCCCCACTGATTCCGTTGACCAAGGCGCTCTCGAACAGCTCAGTCAATACGGTTCCGTCCCACAAAACAGCCAAACTCACCCGCTACTTCAAAAAACGGAGAGGCTCCTCTGTTTCCGGCCCTGCCTCTTCTGGAGGTCACACCCATGCCAATCCAAATCACACGGCCTCTTCAGCACCAAACCCCCTCCACTCTAATTCGAGTGCGCCACATCCAGCCATCAATAAGTTCCTTATGAACTATTCAAGCTCAAAAGATGTGCCCATTGGATATGTGCTCCATTTGATCAACTTGTGTCCGGACCTTGAGTCTGTCAATTTTGGCAACTTATCCATGTCGTCTGATTACAGAATAGTCCAACCAATGGCTCACAAATACCAGTCGTACGATGTCATGAACAACTACCACAAGGATTTGATCAAGGTGATTGACTCCGTCTCGCCTGTTTCCCAGTCGCTCTCCAGTCCATCTAACGAAGAGAAGCTAAGTGACCATCCGTTATCGTCTGCATCGTCGGTGTTCTCCATGAACACTTTCTCCAAGCCAATCAGAAAGTACAACAGTTTACTACCCCCTTTGCC
Organism: Sungouiella tsuchiyae; assembly: GCA_030566995.1. NCBI lineage: Eukaryota > Fungi > Ascomycota > Pichiomycetes > Serinales > Metschnikowiaceae > Sungouiella > Sungouiella tsuchiyae. The sequence goes on along the minus strand of JAJLRO010000014.1, from coordinate 277,698 downwards.
CAAGTCAGTAGTGGACTTTCTGTACTTGTCCAAGGGCGACGGCAGGGTCTACTTGAGCGATTTGAACTTGAAATCCATCAACAATGCGCACTTGGAGTTGGTCAATGAGGCAGAAGTCTTCCGGTGTCTCGGCCTGCGGTCCGAGCGTTTGAAGAACGTCAACATGTCTTCGATGATCTCCATTAACTTGAAGTTGGTGCGCGAGTTTTTGATGACAATGCTCATGATGGATTTGGAGCACAAGATCATCGACGGAAACGAGGCGCTAGTTTTCTGCGGCAAGTACTTTGACCTCGCCGAGTCCCTTTCCGCCGCCGACGACGACCACTACGACGCAACTTTGAGATGTCGGCGGTCGGGACTTACAGTTCTCGATCTTACCGACTCGGGCATGTACAAAAACCTACAGTGGGCACAGAAGATCGATACCAATACTCGCGAGGGCCAGAAGCTCATCCACAAAATCATCAACGAAGAATTGATCAGCAGCTTCGAGGAGTATGTGATCCGCGAGCGGATCCGGCGTGGGCGGGTTGGAGAGAATTACTTTTCGTAAGGGTACGAATCAGAGAAAAAGGGTCGAAGCAAAGAAAAAAATGTCCCAACAGTCAGGTCATCACCGTATCATGAGTCTGCTCAGACCCTTAAGGGCCGGCGACCTCGCAGCGATGGTTTTAGAGCTGGCTTTTGATCTGCGACTGCCGTGGTAGCTGACGTCTAGGCTCGTTGTTAATGCCTTGGCGACGCCAGTAGGACGAAAGCCGTGTCGATAAAATTTTGTGCGGGAGAGGTTTTTATAGGGCCCACTGGGTTGCACACGACCGCTAGGGCAAGTATTCACAAAGTTTCCTGTATGAGGACAGGGAAGCACAAGACAAATGTATTCATATATGGTTGTTGATTTTAAGGGTAGGAATAAAGATTTGGGTAGTTCTACGGGTAGTAATCCACGAAAGCATTGGAGATTCAGGAAATGGACACGAACATTCAAAATGGTAGGTTGTAGATGAGAAATCAGGCAGCAAGTAGCAACTTGAAATGGGGAAAGAGACAGAACGAGAAACGAGAAGAAGAGCAGTTCTTACGCAAATATAAGCGAAATAACACAAAATTCAAAAAGTCTACAATTCCATTCTAATTTATCCTCAATCTCCTTCTACAATCCCATCCTACTCCTCAATATCGTCCATCCATTTCTAGTCTTCCTGGTCGTGGGCTGGCCCTGCGCACACCCGTGCACCACACCCTATACCAATCTCCATCCAATCTGTCTTCTGAACTCCAAGGTTCCACATCACCAAAATGTCTGATTTATCTTCGCAGTTGTCTGCCTTCAAAAACAGAATTAGAAGTGGACCTTCGGTGGCCGTCAGACGTGCCGTCACGCCCAAGCCCGTGGTTCTGACCCCAGAACAGAAACGGTCAGCCGAACCAGTGGATTCGGTTGCCCAGGCTATCAAGCGGCAAAAGCAGGTTGACAGCAGCATTCTGGGCTCGCATTTGTCCACGCGCTTGCATTTGGCCGTGGAATATATAAAGCAGCAGGACGCCCCCGTGTCGGTGTCCAAGTTGCTGGGGTACCTTTCTTTTGACATTCTGGAGACATTGCTTCCGCTCCTCAAGGAGATTGATCGGATCAAATATGACCCTGTAGCCGGCACGTTGGAGTACATGTCGCTTCACAACATCAGCAGCGCCGACGATTTGTTGAATTTCCTTCGGTCGCAGCCCACATTTAAGGGTACGTCAGTCAAGGAGCTTCGAGACGGCTGGGCGGGGTGCTTGGAGGCGATCACGGCGCTCGAGGAGGAAAACAAGATTTTGGTTTTGCGCAACAAAAAGGAGAATGCCCCGCGGCTTGTGTGGGCCAATCTAGGCGGAGACATTGGCACCGTAGACGACGAGTTTGTGGACATGTGGAACAAGATCCGCATCCCCGACAGAGACAGTCTCTATCAGGCGCTCATCGACAATTCGTTGAAGCCCACGGGTGCCGATCCACACGAGCTCAAGAAGAAGCCTCAGCAGCAGGAGAAGAAGCAGAAGAAGGCGAGAAGGGGAAAGATCACCAATACTCACATGAAGGGTATTTTGAAGGACTACTCGCAGTTGGTGTGAGGATGGGAAGATGGGAAGAATGTAGTTGGAGAAATCAGGGAAGTGGAGAGGTTTGAGGTACTGAGAGATTTGAGGAAGTTAGAGATTTGAGGGATTGAGAGATTCGAGGGACTGAAAGAGTTAAGAATGGAGAGAAATGGCGAACGTGAGTGCTTGGATGAATCTAGGAGGTTCGAGGGACTTTGGAGATTCGAGGAACCTGAGATTAGGGATTTCAACAGATTTGAGGCATTCGGTCGAGAATCTGGATATTTAAAGAGTTTGAAGGATTTTATCATCGAGATTGAAGGTCGTGGGCTGCGATTGAGGGCCTCAGCCTCAGAATCAAATCAAAGGACCGTCTGCATAAAATTGACAAAAGACAGCTGAAATAATCCAGAGTCATCTATGAAGACTATTAGTCTCGAATATGTTCTAGCTTTACATTGGAGGTCGTTTTTCTAGCTTTTCGTCTCGGGCTCGTACGTCATTTGCTAGAACTCAATGGACAGGGAAAACAAAAGACAAAGAATAAATATTAAAAATAAACAATAATACAAGAAATCGCCTTTTTTCTATCTTCGTTTTCGATATCATGGCTCGATTCCCACCTCCAATATCTTTTGACTGCACACCGCACTCAGGAGAAAATTCTTTACTACAAAGTAATCACAATGTCTGGTATGTATCAGCAATTCCAGAGCAGTCTAGAAGCGAAAGAGACGTTTTGGTAAAATTCTAGGATGGACTATTGAGTGGAAAGTCTTGCCTGTCCAGATTTTTGGTGGAGTACGAAACAAAGACCAAGTCCATGAAGGCCGTGAATCTCAAGAAAAAAGGGAAACACCGCCAATCGAAGCGGCCGATGGCAATTAAAGCGACTGTTCAAGTTACCGAAAGACAGGCCAACCACAATGAAATCCGCTTACACCATTCAAAATGAAATCCACTCACTTCTCGTGAATCTAGCCATTGGATCTCCTCGTCCATCACACCTTTCCCCAGCAATACTAACAAGCAGTCGACTTCAACACCGTGGCCACCGAGTTCTGCAACTTCTACTACCAGCAGTTTGATCAGGACAGAAACCAATTGGGCAACTTGTACAGAGATCAGTCCATGTTGACGTTCGAGACCGCCCAGTTGCAAGGTGCTAAGGACATCGTTGAAAAGTTGGTGTCTTTGCCCTTCCAGAAAGTTGCCCACAGAATCTCCACCTTGGACGCCCAGCCAGCATCGCCTAACGGAGACATTTTGGTGATGGTGACTGGAGAGTTGTTGATTGACGAGGAACAGAATGCTCAGCGCTACTCGCAGGTGTTCCACTTGATTCCTGACGGAAATTCGTACTACGTGTTCAACGATATTTTTAGATTGAACTATTCTTAGGTAGAATGGATGAATTAGTGAGGATAGGTAGTGAGGGTAGGGGAGAGGTTTTAGAGACCAAGACGAAACAGGCTATCAGGCTATAAGGACGAGATTCGTCCATCTGTTTCAAAGAGATACTCCACGCTCCCAGACTTTCATAATGCCTAGAATTTAATATCTTGTTCTCTATTTTTATATATATATATATATGTGATCACTCCAGTCCCCATATCTCACCTTCATACAGGATAGTAACACCACCTACTCAACCACATAATGTCTGATCCTTCGATCCCACAAATTCCGCAAAGGCCCAAACGTCCCTCCAAAACGCCTTCGGCCACTTCGGAAAGCGAAAATGCCCCAAAAGGCGAAAAATCTCCAGAGACACTTTCGCAATCCCTGACGGTTCCGCAACCTACAATTCCAGTGCGTCCCAAGCGGAAATCTAAGGAGCCTGAGGCGGAATTGAAGGAGAATGAGAAAAGTGGTTTTACTCAAGCAGGCGATTACATTGGTGAGAATTTGACAGGAGGGGATCTTCGGAAGGAGAGTGTGGAGGCTAAAGAGGAGGCTGAAGAGAGTGAAGAGTCAATTAAAGCGGAAGGTGGAGGTACTATCGAAAAGAAAACTGGCAGTTTGGAGTCTCTGGAGGCTCCATTGGTCTCGCCCGTTGAAAAGAATAACGACGTTTCTGGGTCTAATATCATTGACGAGACAAGCAAGGAGAAACAGATCGAACAGGCTGAGAGCGATAGTGAAATCTTGCAAGAGGATGAAATCAAGAATGAGAGTGAAGGCAACGAAACTGAAAACACCATCCCAGTGGTGGTTCCTCCACGTCCAACAAAGAAGACAAACCAAGAGCTCAGCGAAAGCTCTCTGGAGAAATCTGCTGAGCCCGTCGTGACTGGTCCCGAAACTATTCAGGAGCCAACTGAGCCAATTGTTCCCCAGCGTCCAGCCAAGGTTGATAAGCCAGAATTGGATGTGCAAGAGCCAGAGAAACTTTCCAAGGTCGAATCGAAAGATTCATTTGGAATGAGAGATGTTACGGATTCAGCTGAGTCTGGAGATATTCAAGAGTCAACTGAAGCAGGGGATGTCCCAGAGTCAATCGAATCGACCGATGTTCCAGAAACTGAACCAAGCGAAGTCCCACAGTCAACTGAATCTAGAGAAGTCCGAGAGTCAATTGAACCAAGAGATGCTCCAGAGCCTATTGAATCAACCAACGTGCTAGAATCAACCGAACCCGCCGTTCCATATAAGCCCGATGAATCAATGGATCCAGAATCTATTCAGAAAGGTGATACCATCACTGACTCTCCCAAGATCGCCGAGGACGCCAAGGACGAAGAGACTGATCAGAATGCTGACTCTCAGGCCATAAAGACAGACTCCTACGAGTCCACTGCTGATCCTGAAGTGGAAATCCCTGCGACTAAAGATCAGCCTGTTCCAGTGATTCCTACCCGTCCAGCGAAGCAACCTACAATTCCCACCAGACCAGTGAAACCAAATGCTGAATCTTCAACAACTGCTTCTCCGTCTCCATCCATCCCCTCTCGTCCCGTCAAACCAGACGACCAGAAGAAAGCGCCTCCTCCAAAACCTAAAAAGTTGTCTTCCAAGATCGCCGCTTTCCAGCAAATGTTCAACCAGCCAGCACCTGAAGCTCCAAAACCAGAAGCGTCGCGTGGTCCGAGAACATCTGGGCGTCTTTCGTCAGACAAGAAGGATTTTGCTTCAAACTTGCAAAATATGATGGGCAGAGGCATCGCTTTGCCAGGTATGGCCAACCCAGGAATGCTCCAGAAACTCAGGTCAAACAGCGACGAACAAGTGGAGACCACTTCTTCTACCACAGAAACCGCAGCCACTGCTAGTGTTCCTCGTCGTGCTCGCGGACCAAAGGGCAAGAGACTACCTAAATCCATCCAGGAATCTACTGTTTCTGTGGAGTCTCCGTACAAAGTCACAGTTCATGATGTGTGGGAGTTGGAATTCACCAAGAAAGTTGTAGAGGCGCCTGAGGAGATTAAGGAAGAGATTGAGGATCCTGAAGAGATTAAGGATCCTGAGGAGATCAAACAGTCAGACGAGAAGGAGCCTGAAGATGTTGAAGAGGTAGAAGAGCCTCGGGATGCTGAGGGACTAGAGGAAGCGAAGGGGTTTGAGGTTGTTGACGAAATTGCTACTGGAGACATTATTGACGATCGGTTCGAAAGTGAAACAGCTACAAAGTATGCAAGTCCAGAAATCATTACTGAAGACGAGCATGAAGGTTCTAAACATGTGAGAAGCATTGAAGAGGTCGAATTGGCCATTGAGGAGTTGAGAGAAAGTCGTGAGGCGCTGATTGGATTAACCGACGAAAAGATTCATGGTGTGACTGAAACTGCCAGAACATCTGAACCAACCGTGGGAAGCGTCGAAAATGCTGACTTTGCTTCGTCCGAATGGGTGGATATCAACGATATCACTCCTCAAAAGACTGATGAAGTGTCAGAGGAAGCTCCAGTTGAAGTCTTCGAGGTTAGTCACCCGGAGATTGAATCTCCGGTTCAAGTGTTCAAGAATGAATCACCTGGATTCGTACCAGCACCTGAGGTTGCCGACACTCTCGTCTCTGGAGGCGACGTACGTGGGGTTATCGACCCTGAAGATAAGGATTTGGAGTCCGACTTGCAATCTGAAGTTACCGGCACGAACAACGATGGGTCGGAAGTCACAGAGTCTACTCTGGATCCAATAACGGTGCACGTAGAATACTCCGGCCCCTAGATCCGTTCTCGGCTCTTGCAATTGTCATAACATTCATTATATATTAAGCCATTTAGCGGCCAGCGTATCGAGGAATATAAGAATAAGAGTTTTTCGACTGGTAGTCAGCTTCTGGCTTTGGTTTCTCTGTCTTTGGATTATTTAAAATTTCCTTGCCAGTCTCCTGCTTTTTTGACTCTTCCTTGTCTGACTTCTCTAATTTCTCTGACTTCTCTGACCTTTCTAAATTCTCAGTTTGGGTGCGTGAATTTATCTCCAGACTGTCCTCCCCCGCTTCCTTTACCAAGGAATTTTCCTCCAATCCATCTCCATTTTCACCATCTCTTTCCTTCGTGAGTTTTCGCCTAAGTTCAGCTACTCTTTTCTCCACCTCCTCGTCCTCAACATCTTCATCTTCCAACTTGTCTCGAAGATCCATACATTTCAACTCTATTAGTCTTTTTCTGTCGTGGTCAAGTATCTCTCCTCCAGCAGCTTGTCTGACCAGTCGCTTTTTGGCTTCGGATTCCCGGATTCGGTCTTCTTGCGCCTGTCGTTCTCTTTTCTGGCGTAATCCTTCTCTTTTCGGGCCACTTAAACTTTTCTGTACGTATCCCGAAGTACCAGACCCTCGTGGCGTCTGAAGCCCAATTCCGTTATAAGACATAGATGAGTTGTTTCTTCAAACAAAGATAAGCATGAATGTGTGGAAGTTTAAGAGGTGTCACGTGATACATCTTAGTGACATATTTATTTAATTCACTCATTTCTGGCGTGGGATCTTGATATACTTGGGCTGTTTACTTAATAATACTTGCTAAAAGCTTTAATATTTTACTCTCTATGTTTTTATAAAATATGAGAGTTACCATATCGTCAGATACTATTCCTCGTGGTGAGTAATTGATGTATCATTGGGAATATCTTACTCAATTAGGCAAGCTATTACCAATATAAGATCAGAACAGGTTAGTCCTTTTGCTTACACTTTCCCGACTAGAATAAATTATCCGAGTTGTTATCTTCTAAGACCCATGTATTGTTTCGGACATTGCGTGGATACTCGAGGCCTGCATGTTGAGCTCACACATTTCGACTGGTTGCACTGTGTGTGTAGGACATTCATCAATTTGCCTCTATTAATGAAGAGCATCGGCGAGCGCCAATCGTCCATTAGTCATTTGACTAGATGAGTAAAGGAAGGAAAGGTGGCTCAATTGGGTATAGATAGTCGTTAATATGGTAATTTCCTTTGGGATGATTTCCCTAATCGAGTTGGTCTAAACCACCTCGCACGTGGACAAGTTGCTCAAATATTGCAACCACTGATGGTTCCACTCATTGTCTTTTACACGAGATAAGCATTAGGATATGTGGAAGTAAATATAAACGGATTTACCTCTTCCAGTCGTTCAAATCTACAATTTTCACAACACAATTCCATGTTTTGGCCTACTTTCTACTTGGTGGCTTTAGCACTCGCCAATAACCCACGGATCCCTACTCATTATGCTCCAGTGGACAACCAGATAACGAAATTGACTGGGGTTTTTGATGATAACTCAAACACAGATGGTGGGTATTATGGTTCATATGTTTCTCCAGATGCGTACGGCCAATACAATTATTGTAACATGCCACATGTCAGAAAGCTGGAGTACCTAGTCCCCGAGTCAGGCTTCAAGTTACAGTATGTGGAGGTCATTCACCGCCACCATAAGCGTACGCCTTACCAGCATAGTACATTTCCCGTGGAAGACACCGAGCTCTCATGTTCGAGTGTAAAAAATCGGTATTATGCTAATGTGGTATCTAGAAGCCATGAGAATGTCAATGTTGGTTGGAATAATTATCAGAGTCCGGTGAATCCGTTTGCGTTCGAGCTGCCCGGATTCAATGGAAGCTGCCAGTTTCCTCAAATCAGTGACGGTGGACTCAACGACTCGTATTACCATGGTGTAGACCTCTATGCGAACTACCACGACAATTTGGCATTCTTGCCGGAGAGATACAATTCGTCCTCGGTTCAGTTCTACGTCACGTCGAACGTCATCACTTCGCAGGTTGCAGGTGCGTTGATCGCCGGAATGTTCCCCTTGGAATCAAACGAAAACATTGACTTGAACATCCAGAGAGCTGCCTCAGACTCATTGGAGCCAAAATATATCTGTAAAGGTGCAGACGATACAAGGGCCGCTATTTACCTCGAGCAGGGCTGGCTGGACCATTTGGTTCAGTCTCGGTATCTTTTCGAAGAGCTCGATGCGATCTCTGGTGTCCCAAACACATCGGATTGGCATTCATCATGGGACCACTATTTCGACAATTTGGCCCATCGAACATGTCATGGCATGGCGCTACCATGTAGTTTGGAGTCCGGAAAGTGTATAACCGATGCACAGGCTAAACAAGTTTTTCGTTTGGGCGATTTCGAGTACAACTATTTGTACAGAAAATCCACCAACTCCACGCTATATTCTTTAGGTCGCTATGGTGTTTTCTTGATGGAGCTTCGGCACCATTTGAAAGAGGCAAAAAGTGGAAATACCACGGTAAAGTATAGGCACAATATTGCACACGACGGCTCGATATCTCCTTTGCTCGGTGCTCTTCAAATAGAATTTTTGAGGTGGCCGGGAATGGGAGCGGAAGTTGTTTTTGAATTGTGGAAGAAACCTACTGACGGGACAAACTACGTGAGGATCTTGTATGGCGGCCAGCCATTAGCTACCAGTGGGCCATTGGGAGTGGTCGATATGATTCCGTTTGAGAAGTTTGATGAGTACATCGAGTCACTTGTTGGTGAAGGAAATGTGGTGGCAGTCTGTGGTAAGTTGTGAGGAAGAAGCAAGTATACTTCAGAAGTGACGTTATGTGAGGTATTTAGGAAAACTAAAGATATATGCTGCGAATTGTGTAGTTTAATTTAGAGACCACCTGTTGATCTTGTGAGCATATATTAGCCTTCTCCCACAATTCGCAGCCATTTCACTAATGACCCTCCTCTGCGAATCTGCAAAAACATATTGATTGCTCCACACGATCCACATGTTCCCATTATCACATATTCCCATTATCTAGCATATTCAAATGTTGATCTCTTTAAAACACCCTCGTTAGCTCTCTTTTGGGCAGCACACTTGAAGGTCTCACATTGGGCCATCTCTTCAAATCGTACATCTTACGTGGTAATCCCGTACTGGTCTCAATGACACATTGGGCCGTAACAGCTGTGATACCTAATATCTTCATCTGCCAGTCTGTAAGTCATCAGTTATCTACTCATAAAATGGCAACATACGACCTTGTTTCCAACTGGGCATTTTGGCCGTTGAGGTCGCTGGCAGTATTCTTTTTGATAACTTTCTCCTTTTAAGAATGCCCAGTACAAATTCAATCGATCTGGACTCAGTTGACAATCTCATTCTTCAGTTCATCACCTTTCTATAATTCTGAGCACAAGAATTTTGCTTCCATTCATACAAAATTCAGCTACAGATAACCTCCGCCCATCGGGATGGCCCAATATCATTGCATTATTCGTCTCTAAGTAAAATACCGCTTAGAGAGAAGCCTTCAATAGTGTCAGTTTTGGACATTTTATGGAGGCATCTTTTAGACATTTGAGAATCCAGATCACTGAGCCCCATTTTAACAGTTTAATAAAAAAGAAGCTATATTCACGAAAACTACACCATGGTCTTTACACTGGCGTAACCCATTATTGCATTCACCTTGATACTTGTTATATCTCTTGAGCCTGCCCTCTTTCCTATCATTGACCATGCACAGTACTGATGCGATATTCTTATCTCTCCGGACATGACCAAATGGATCAAACAAGTCAGAGCACTACCGTCAGACCCGTCAGCAAACGACATCTTGAAGATTGAGTACATCGACGTCAACCTCAATAATTCAAGAAAATTGATCTCCAACGTGACTGCGTTGGCCAACGCTAGTAAGACGACCACAGATCAAAGCGAAGATGCCATCGAGGATATGCTCCGATTGCGGAACATCAAGAGCGAATTATCGTGGCTAGATGATTTGAAGGGGGAAGAAAGGGAGTGATGGGAGCAGTAATGCTGCCACATGACAATAACTCTAGTTTGTCCAGCAGTACAGAAACGATACACGACCACAAAATTGAGATGAAAACTGAGTAGGTCTTATGGATGAGATGATTCCATATTTAGAATTATCAAGATGAATATTAAATCGAGGTCTTAGTTGGGAACATTGTAGATGTGACTATAGAGTATCGAAGACCATAGTGAGAAATGTAGGAAAGTCTGAACACCACTAATTGACCTTCATCAATTGACCTTCGAAATCCAAATATTATCAGAGGAATTGACCATATTCTAGTCAAGAAGATCTAAGTTCTTAATGGATTTTAATTAACCTATAATAGGTCTCATTGTGATATGTTTACTGTACCAGAAAGAATGCAACAACCATGCAGATTCGTGAACAAGAATAATGCCAGAAACTGTACGAGACAACCGTCAGACAAAATAGGACCAACAGACGGACGGTAGGTTCCACATCACTCGACATCAAATAAATCATATATATATAACCCATATCCTTCACAAATATCTATAAATGCAATCATTCTATTACACTCTATTTGAAGAGTGCCTGTTTGGCGACGCTGACTCGTCATCAGAAATCTCAAAATCCTCCAACATAATGTCTTCCACAGGCTGATACTTGACTGCATCGTCTTCCAAGTCGCCTGGCCGTTCCTCCTCTACAGTCGGCTTGAACCTAATGACAACGTAGGCATTGCCAATGATGAGCGCCATTCCCAAAATGCTCAAAAGCCCAGGCAAATGGTCCCAGATAACAAAGTCCCAGAACAAGGCGAAAACCATGTTGAAATAGATCATGAGGGAGGATTTTCCTGCCTTTTCTCTCTGGAGCCCTGCTGCCAAACAAAATTGCATGAAAAACCCAGACACGCCAATCAAAGAGAACAAGAACCACTGGTAGTAAGTCTTTGGGCTCTGGAAAGTTAGCGACGGCACCACCAAAGTCACGAAAAATGTAATGATGCATGTCATCAACGCAAAATAGCTGACACTGATCAATGGATGCGCCAGTTTGCCGATTTTCCGGAGAACCACATAAACTCCCGATGCTCCGCAGACTCCAATAAGACCTGTGGCAGTAGCGAGCAATCTCAAGTTGCTGGAGGAGGACTCTGCCGAATCGCTTTCTGGCACCTCAGCCTCGCCCTCGGTGCCAAAAAGAAAGTCTGGCTTGGCAATGAGTACCACGCCAGCCAATGAGAGAACCGCACAGACGCCCTCGAGCACCGAGTAGCTTTCGCCCAACAAAACAAACGCAAAAAAGGCGGTGACCATGGGGATCAAAAAGGTGATCGACACGGCATCGGATACACTCAAATATTGCAAAGAGTAATACAAGCCGAACACCCCAAAGAAACCAACAAATCCCCGCAACAATAAAAACGGCCTCTGGTTCTTGGGCCCAAACGGAGCATCCTCCACACTTCTGGTAATCAACATGTACGCCACACACAAGATATAAGTGACGAACATTCTGACAAACAAGATCTGCACCGGATGAAGCGGTTTTTCGAAATCCTTGTCATCCTCCAATAATTTGCAGGTGAGGACCATGATGGAGTTGAGAAATTGTGACATGAGTAGAAGACTGACTCCCATATTGGGTTCTATCACATTAGAGTAGAAGGTGCCAGCCTTCGCCTTTAGTGAGGTGAAGTCCACCATTTCGAATAGAAGGGTGCGTTGATAGACACGGACGGCCGGTAAAATGTCAAGAAGACAGTAGTAAGAAGAGGCTTTTTTATCCAGAGTTTAAAGCCAAGATCTGCATCATTATTTCAATCAGGGCATTGCATGTAACAGTCCTGCATCCAGCTAATCGCTTGACAGCAACGGGCTGAGTGGCAGGAGTTGGAAGGTGCAGATCTGGAAAATTATAGACGATAATCACAGAAATGAGTTACTAGGCGATTCTTGATTGAAGGTGAAGTGCAGGTTTTTATTCGCGGATATCTTCTTGCAACATTCATGGAGGTATTTCTCTTCGGAAGTCGGTCGGAAGTTCCGAAGTCAGCCGTATCTGCAGTACCCCCTCGTCACAGCCCAGTTGTTCCCTACGAGAAGGTGGTAGGGGTGATTTCTTTCAAAACGTGGTGAATAAGAAACTCAGTAGATTGCAAGAGTTTTAAGACTAGGAATAATGGATTATAAATAGTAATAATGTCTTAACAACAACAGGGCTGTTCTGTGAGATGAAGATGCCGCAAGTTCTGTTGAGATATGTTACTGGAAACTGGCCCAGTAGGCTATGAGCAAATGGAAAAACTTGGCGTGACGAATTGCAAACGATTATTGTCGTAGGGTGATGTCACTGGTAAGTGTCTGGAGAGGCAAGAACGAATCCAGCTTTAGAAAGAATCCAATTCTTATGAAATTCCGGAATCAATTCACAGGATGATAAGAAAGTATGCAAGGCCACTAATGTAGGAGTAACAGCAAGAGCTCAAAGGGACACTTCTTAGCCATTCATTTCCCTTTTTTTTTTTTGTTTACGAATCAAGATTAGATATTTTAGCTAAACTATGTGACAAAGTTAGGAGGAAATTCCAAAAACCCCCTATTGTAGAAAGTGAAGAATTGCAGTCCAATGGAAAGTTTGAAAGTGATAGAAGTAAAATTGTTAAATGTCTTCCGCCGCTAATCAATAGCTAGTGACTATCTGTACATCAGCATATAGTAAAGTATTCACCGCTTCAACTCAGGCTCGTTCAACTCTGGGAGGGTATCCAGAGGATAAAAGGTAACGTAAGATGGAGAAATAGATAAGTTGACATGTTCCTCGGAAATGCACTATTTTGGAGACTCACATGAGAAGCCCGTGGAGAACCGGCCATAGCTAAAAATGACCAGAGCATATGAACAGTTTCTGTTATCAAAGGACAGATTCAGCTTAATTGGTAAAGACGCTACAAAATCAGTGTCGAAGAGATTTTATCTCTGGCGTGGCCTAGTCAATTCATAAAGGTAGAGTGAGAGACTAGAAGAACTACGACTGCAATATTCTATTTTAGTATGAGAAGAAGATATGAGTGGTTAGTCGATGCTATGAAAGATCGTCAGCTCTTACCAAAACCCGGTTGGCCGACAAAAAGGAAAATCATAAGATTCAAAGGTTCAAATAGTGGGAAGAGAATGACGATACTTCTTTAGATAGCTAATGAGCTGATGAATCGGCTCCTTGTTGAAGCATTGGTGAGAGAAGTGTCAAGGCTTCTTAACTACGAGGAGGTATGGATGTTTTGTCGATGGTGTCTGGGTTTCTCATCGACTGGTGTACGGGTGTTGTGTTTGTGTTTGTGGCTGCAACTTTGTGGACACATATGATGACAACCACAAGTGCCCTTCAAAGCTTGGTTATTACGCAAATAAGAATACTTCAATTTGGAAATAGCAATATTTATAGATGGTTTGGTCTTCAAAGCTCAGAGTGGATGTTTCACCGAATACCACGGGGCAAAAACTAATCACATCAAGTGCTCTCTTGCGGATCAGAATCTTCTCATATCTTTTATTCCCTTTTATATTTTCACCATTACAATGCATCGTTCTCTTCATTCAAAATCACAACAGAATGATTGATACTTCGTTGTAACCCTTGTTTTCTATTTTCATGAAGTAATCAGAGAAACTAGTCATAAGTTGCTGAGATGGTAATATGGCAGGTAGGTGAACGACAGTAAATTTTCTTTTTCACCAACGAAAGTACCACACCCGTCTTGAGAATAGCACGTACAGGGAAACATAGTACTCTTGTTCAAATGACGTGGATAGAATCACTTGAGTGCACTAGCAATAAAAGGCCCACCAACTTGATGTATCAAAGTATAAAAAGGAAAATAACGTACTAACGGCTGTTGCCACCAATATTTCTGGAACCCAAGACCAATCTGAAAACAATATTATTCTTTCGTTGCCAACTACGAAGTGAGCACTAGATATACCCATTTCGACATAAATTTTATCTTCGAACTCGACGTAACACCTGGGAAATGTCTACTTTGCTCTTCCAGTTTTATTTTCCGAAGATGGAATGCAAAAGAAAGCTTGCTTTGGTTATCCCCTGAAAAAGAGTCTCCAGAACCTAATCCGCGTATATAAACAGATGTTATGAGTTAGTATTGATGAACGCAGTTGGTTATTATAGTATGTTAATGGCCATTACATATGCAGCTTAATTAGTAAGTCCTGTAAACGCAAAAGACGTTGAAGCCCTATACATATTTGATAGGCAAAAGGAAAAGGCAGCAATTGTGGCCACCAACAAGCAGAATTCAAGGAAGGTTCCAGAAGAGGAGATCCACAGAACAAAATTGGATTCATGCTCTTTACATTGATTCTGGACTGCGAGTGATGACTGCGGGAATAAATTGCCTACGTAAACGAATATTTTTTATCTTGCAGGCGCAGTCATAGTGATTGTCCCAAACATTGAATGCTGGGATTCTTAGCTTTGGCCATTCCTGACACCTTGTCTTAGATTTGATCGATCTATAATGTTTTACGGTGCTGATAAGAAATACATCTGATAGTAAGCTGGCCTCTCGGAGTCGGGCAACTTTGACTATTGGCCCGGTTGCTCTATACGAAACTGACACATTCACTATAGAGATAGATTAGTGAGGGGCAGTACATTCTCGAGGTTGTGAGGCGTAACACGCAACTGTATAGATCAAGCTACCAAACGGAGTTCTATATCTGGGAATCTTGACGTTCAGCAGATGACAATCGGACGTTGAGAAGGTTTGCGGCTCGATTTAGATAAAAAGTTTGTTAGCGTCCAAAGGGAATGACAAGTCCAGACTAAAAAATAATGTGTGCAACTATACAGTATACGAAATGCAGCGGCCATCCTGCCTTTCAGCTATCAGACTACCACACGGGCAATTGATGGTTCGGAGATGATCATTTTTCGTATTATTCTCATTTCTCATTTTTTTTTCTTAGTATTTTGAAAGTCCTCTCTTTTTTTTTTTTTTCGAATCAAGATTATATATTTTAGAAATATTCTTTTACTTTTTGATTCTCTGTCTCCACCAGCCTAGGGCTCTGGATCTGGCTGCGAAAAGCAAATCAACGATTGCTAGTGCGATTAAAGAACTACCCAACCCGCAAGCTACAAATATCCAATTATCCCCATTTTCTTCATCTCCTTTGCTGTCTCTCATTAACTGTCTCTCGTTTCGTGTCTTTCCTATCCTCGGTTCTTTCAATCTTCCGTACCGTCAGATCCGATCTCCCCAGCCACCACAGCTAAATCCAGACCTATGGTCCGTGCGCCATCTCAGCTTTCCATACACTACCACACTTCCGTATAAAGCCTAGTTTGCCCATCTCTACACTTCCCATCTCGAATCTTTTTCTGCTGCAATCAGAGTCTATTTCCGAATTCTCCATCTAATTTCCCAATTGCTCCCTCCATTCCCCCAATCCATCCAATTCCGTCAATCAAATCACCATGACCTACCCTAATCCACTCAAAGTCGTCTCCAAGAAACTCTCAGACAACATCTTGGTTGTCGCCACCAGTTTCAAGCGCTTCAACAAGGTCAATTTTGGCGCCCGCATGGCTTTGTTCCACTACAACAGCTCGGTGGTGGTGTGGTCGGCCATTCCATTTGCTGACGAAGTTGCCAATACGATTGAGAAGCTCACGGGCCAGCCTTCCACCCCTGTGTCCTATCTCATCATCCCCGACAAAGAACACACCTTGGCTGCCAAGCTGTTCAAGAAACAATATCCAGATATGAAGATCATTTCCATGGAGCTGGTTGACTTGGGCCCAGACACCCCAATTGACTACGTGGTCACCTCTAAGTACGCCCACAAGGTCATTGACAAGGCAGTTTTGAAGGAGATTGGCATTACCGACCCGGTCATTACCGATAACTTCGAATTTGTGTACCTTCCCAACCATGCCAATAAGGAGCTTGTGACCTACGACAAGAATGCCAAGATTGTGTTTGAGGCAGACTTGATCTTCAACTTGAACTCAGACTATCCTCAGGAACAATTCAGTGAGGCGCTTGGCTACCCCAAGGGATACTTTCCCCACTCTGGGTTCTCGTTTATTACGCGGTACTTGAATCCAGATTCGAAAGTGGGTGTAAGGCTTTTTAGAAAAATCGTCAATACCTCTGCCTCGGCTGAAGGTTTGCGTGCTATCTATTCGTGGGACTTTGACCAGCTTGTGATGTGTCACGGCAACATCATCACTTCGAATGCGAAAGATGCGTTCAAGAAGGTGTTCGGCTCTGTTTTGTGATCCCCAGGAGCTAACTGTATCTGTTTATTCGGTGTAATGTATATTTGTGATCTAATGTACCAATTTGTCGTCTGCCACTAATTTCTATATAAAATGTCAACTGTATTTTTGTCGTCTGTGACTAGTTTCTATGTACAATGTCAATTGTACCATTTCTGTCGTCTACGACTAATTTCTACGTACATAGTCTATATATCTTGGATGTCTTCGGTAACTCTTACGTTCACCTCGGCCCCACAATTTCATCTGCATGCAGGCTTATCTTCACATGATATTAAGGTATAAAATGCCCATCGCTCACACTACATTTCTTTTCAAATTGCAATACATTTCTTTTGCGTTGCTTACCATTTTTTGCCATGGAATCTCTGACTTTGGTCAACACCCCCGCAGGCTCTCTGCTTGATTTGCCCAATAACCTGCTCAAGAACATCGAGCTGGCCTTATATAGTCACCCTATCTACCAATACTACGAGAACTTGAGCGCCAGCCACACTCTCTCCAACGAAAAGAACGGCCTCATCGAGGAGAATATATGGCCAAATTTGACAGGTCACACTTTGGTCGGGCCCGACAAAATCAATCTCAGAGCTCGCGGCCTATACGTGATTGACGACAAATTCTTAACGGAGTTTGGAGATATCACCGAACTAGCGCCCGATGAACACAATTACAGCTACACGTTTTTCCATTTGGGAAGCAAATTGTCAGGACACACGCTGATCGTTCACGGAGGATTGTTGGCGACTGTTCTTGACGAGTTGACGTGCAGATTGGCGTTCCAGAGCTTTCCCTCCAAGAAAGGCGTCACTGCCAACCTACTGATCAACTACCTCAAGCCATGTTTCGTAGACTCGTACGTGTTGGTCAAATGTACATTTCTCGACAAAAAGGGAAGGAAGTGCCGTGTTAAAGGCGAAGTGTTCTCGGTGGACTTGGCCGCTAATGTGGAGGGAAAGTCTGTCTCTGACCTTGTGGAGAACAAAGCCAACTTGTTGACCGAGTGCACCTGCTTGGTGATCGAACCTAAGTGGGTCAGCGAGTTGAACAACACGGCACACTAAAATTGTATAAAATATTTATTAATATATTAACCGGACAATATATCTGTGCCCTTGGCCTTGCTCTGTCCGATCTCCAATTTGGCACTCTTAGCACCAAACTGAATGGCTCGCTTGATCTCGTCTGCAGCCATATTCAAATTTAGCTTTCTTGCCACACATCGAAGAATGTATTTGCGAACAAACAGTTTCACAATCTTGCTTCCCTTTTTTGTCTTTCGTGTTGTCCACTCGTAGTTGACTTTATACTGAGGCTCAACATCATTCACCACGAACTCGATCACCGAATGGTCAAGAAACGGATATCGCAACTCTTTTCCCCAAACAGACATGGCCCGGTCGTCTCTTCCTAGGTTTCTCTCGTAGATGATCTCGATATCTCCGATCAAAGATGCTGATAACTCGCGGTACTTCTCGCGAATAGTCGAAGCATCGGCCGCTTGGTCTACATCGCTGAAGATGTTCTCGTGCCGAGAGTATCCGCCCAATAGCTCGTCTGCTCCTAGTCCCGAAAAAAGTACTTTGGCCTCAGAAGTGTAGTTTACTAACTTCGAGGTATGAGTCAGCAAATTCGACGAGAACGTCTGCCAGTCAACAGAGCTAATGTCCGATTCAATCTTCAACGCCTCGCACAGACGGGCCCGACAGGCAAAATAAAAGGCAATCGCAATCGACAAGTCCATCTCGGTGGTCCGTGGGTAGATGAGATCGAGGACATGGTTCTTATGAGATAGCCACTGTGAGTACAGAACGTCTACTTGGACCAAACGGAATTCGACACTTGTGGCGTGGAAAGCTTTGGAGAGTTCATACCACGACCTCTCGCTGAGTTTTCGGTCAGGTGACTCTTGTGGCCCTAATCCAGTACGTGGGTTCTCGAACCCAACCGTCAAAAGGTCAATCACTGCTTTTTTACCTTTTGTGACGTAGTTTTGGGCAATAAGACCCGCCACAACCGTGCAATCAAGACCTCCGCTAAAGAGAACACCAAGTTCAAGGTGTTCTCTGCTGGGATGTAACGGGTGGATGGTTTGTTGTCGCAATAATGTGGCCCTCAGTAGAACATTCAACAAACTCTGAGTACGGGACTCCAACTGCTCAGTTGAAGGAGAGAAATCTACGTCAGTTGAGCGGAAGATCACCTTTTGTCGATTTTGCGTTGTCCGCAACTCTGAATAAGGTTTGGTGGACAATGTCTTTTCTTTAAGATCGTAGATGTGAATGCAATCGCTCTTGCACTCTGTGACGTCTTGGCGACGGTCCAGGAAGACAGATGAGATGGTAATTCCTTCCTCTTGGACACAGTAGAGTAAAGACCGCTTGCCAACAAAGTCTTTGCCGAAATAGATCCTGTTTTCTTTTACATCAGTCAACACATAGGCAAACTCTCCATCGAGCAGAGAAACGACAGAGAAAACGGCATTTTCCCGCAGAGTATCTGATTGGAGCTCACTGTTGAGTTTCTCTGCTATGAAATGCGTATCGTTGGCCCCCAAACACTCTTCGTTGTATAGCTCACCATTGAATTGAAGAATATAGTCTTGTCCCATCACCGGCTGGGTGATGAACGGCTGTCTGAGGGACAACACCGAAGAAAATAATTGGAAGCCAAATTTCCCATGCGCTTGTTCTCTATATTGTGCATAGTCCGGCCCTCTGGCTAGTATTTCAGGAATAATTCGATGAATATCTTCTTGGTCATCGCACGGTGAAGGACTGTCTTCCACAGTCAACGCAGCAATCTGCTGCTCCACCAGGACAACCAAGTCGTCATTTCTGGCATTTTTGTACTTGTTCAACTGTAATTGGAGCTTTTGAAGCTTGTGAAGGTTGTCAAGTTTGCGCTGATCAGCCTCAGTCAATGATGTCTGCGATGCGATGAATTCGGCCAAAATGGGCGCAATATCGCTTTCAAAGAGTTCAGCAAAGAAGACATTTTCTTGCTGTTGTGATATTAGATGTTCCAAACATCGGGGCCTCGTGTGGTGTCGGGTGCTGGCAGAGAAGAATATTCCACACATTTGGGTAGATGGTGATGTGCCTGCAGAGATGAATGGCTCAGGGTACCAACTAAGAGATAGGACTCTTTCAGATGTCAGACCAGTCCAGATTTCAGACTAGTCCAAATTTGCTGGCTAGTCCAGATTTTCATCAAATTCCAGATTGGTAGGTCGTTCGAGGTCCCCAGTCAACACAAGATCTCAATACGACTCCAGATTCGCAGACAGCTCCGGAGATTCTAGATCTTTTCCGGACTTTCGGTCTTCATCATTTGCTTTCTTAAGATGGTTTCAATTATAGACCCAAACTAACACCCTGTCGAGCTCTGGAACCCCTGAAATCCATCATTCACCTCAGCTCCTGGGATTGGTGAGGAGAGATGGAACATTCCGCACCCTCCGGAATAACCAGACAGCAACCTTGACAGGAATTTGCGAGGCCCATGATATAGACTACCCCACCGGAAGCAAATGTGTCACGAGCGCCGAACTCGGAATAGTATTCAATGTTGGGGAATTTCACGCAAGTAGTGTCCTGAAAGCCGCATTTGGATCTCTGGATACTCCGCAGCCATAGCTCATAACAAAAACAGTGGGTGCAAAATTGCTACAGACGTCACATTGGGACGGACATGCGTATTTAAATGCCAAAATCGGTCGGAGAAATCATTTTATTTAAAATTATTTCATCTGAGACTCGCTTAAGGAATTGACCAGTTTTCAAATTCAGCTTCCTTTCTTCCACCATGAAAATGCTCCTTCCCTATATGGCTGGAGCGTTGTCGGCATTAGTCTTACGGGCACAAAATTCGATCACTTTCGATTCAACAATTTCTTCTAATTCAACAATTTCTTCCAATTCAACTATCGCCTCCAATTCCAGCACCTCATCGGTGACTGCTCAGGAAACCGTTCCAATTGAGCTCACTTATGGCATTTCGCAAGTTCCAAATGTCTTTAACGAGACCGCAGTGGATGCCAACGCAGTGTCGAGCGGCTATATCTTGGTCAACGTCACAAAGAGCGCATGTGGCGTCTCGGGAACCTTGAAGTTGAGTAGGGAGGCGAACATCTACGGCTACGACTTTGAGTATTTGCGTTTCCAGGCGCAATATCAGGCAGACACAAGGTTGTCTGTGCACATTGAGCCCACCAGCGATGACGATGTGTTTACTCTTCCTTCAGATTGGGTACCGAAGCCGAAAGGTGGAAACAACACCTGTTCTAGTTTTGGCTTTCCGGACTTGTTGCTCAGACACTCGCGAGTCAATGAGTCCTTCTGGTTTGAGGTGGTGAGGACATCCACTGCGGACGTGGTTTTCTCCACGAGAAACAACCCTTTGGTTTTCGCCAACCAATTCGTCCAGCTCAACACTTCGCTTCCTCGCGGGCATGTAATCACCGGCTTGGGCGAGGCGATCCACGGATTCACCAATCCTCCTGGAACAGTGAGAACGCTCTTTGCAAACGATGTGGGAGATCCCATCGACGGAAACATTTACGGCGTCCACCCATTCTATGTCGACCACCGTTTTTCCAATCAGAATCAAACCCCCGACTACAATGCCACCTTCAACATAACCACTTACCCTGGAGTGAATGGCACCAAGGTGTGGCCTGACTACACCAATTCTTCAGTCTCGCACAACAGCACCATCTCCCACAATAGCACCGTCTATAACAGCACGCTGCACCCTAAAACGGGCCAGGTCAATTCTTCTTGGGCTCATGGTGTTTGGTGGAGAACTGCTGCCCCTCAAGAAGTTGTGATTGAGGAAGAGTCACTCACGTGGAGAGCCCTCAATGGTGTGATTGATCTCTATTTCTTCCTGGGACCTTCACCTAAAGATGTGATCCAGCAGTACGTGGCAGAAGTTGGTCTTCCTGCTTTGCAACCATATTGGGCTTTGGGGTACCACCAGTGTAAATGGGGATACAGCGATGTGGACGAACTTGCGGAGGTGGTGGACCAATTCAGATCCAGTGGTCTCCAGCTCGAAACCATCTGGTCGGACATCGACTACATGGACTCGTACAAAGACTTCACCACTGACCCATACCGGTACCCGGAAGAGGAATTCCACGACTTTTTGAGTGAGTTGCATGACAATCACCAGCACTATGTTCCTATTGTGGACGCTGCCATCTACCACCCCAACCCCAAAAATAAAACCGACGACAATTATACCACTTTCCACGAAGGAATTGACCAGGACGTCTTTTTGAAGAATCCAGACGGCTCCATCTACATTGGAGCAGTGTGGCCAGGATACACTGTGTTCCCGGACTTTTTGGCTGCGAATATCACTGACTACTGGAGTCACCAGTTCAGCACCTGGCACGAAAAGGTGCCATTTGACGGCATCTGGTTGGACATGAACGAGGTTTCGTCCTTTTGTGTTGGGTCCTGTGGAAGTGGCCGTTTTGACACCAATCCAGTGCATCCTCCATTCGCAGTTGGCGCAAAGGCGACAGAATACCCAGAGGGCTTCAAGAACAGCAACAGTTCGGAGTTTTCTTCGATCCAGTCTTACATTTCGTCTGTGAGTGCTGCCTCTGTCACTTCCTCGTCCGCCAGCAGTGTGGCTAGTGGAAACTCGACTTTTGCAAATTCAACCACTTCCATCGGAGCCAGCTCTACCTCTACCGAGAAATTCTGGAACACGCTAGCCACCGGAAAGGGAAACATTAATTATCCGCCATATGTCATCAATAATGATCAAGAGGGCCACGACTTGGCTGTGCATGCTGTGTCTCCCAACGCTACTCACCAGGATGGTACCCTCGAGTACGACATCCATAACTTGTACGGATTCATGCAAACAAAAGCCACATACCATGCACTTACGGAGATTTTCCCCAACAAGCGGCCATTCATCATTTCCAGATCCACCTACTCTGGATCAGGAAACTATACGGGCCACTGGGGTGGAGACAACGCCTCCAAGTGGGCATATGCGTACTTCTCCATTCCGCAAGCACTTAGCTTGGGCTTGCTTGGGGTGCCATTCTTTGGCGTGGATGTTTGTGGCTTCAATGGGAACACAGACTTTGAATTGTGTTCTCGGTGGATGCAGCTAGGGTCTTTCTTCCCATTCTACCGTAACCACAACACATTGGGAGCAATTCCTCAGGAACCGTATCGCTGGGAAGCAGTTTTGACAGCGTCGAAAGTTACTATGGACATCAGATATGCTCTTCTTCCTTACTACTACACGTTGATGTACGTTGCTCACGAAACGGGGTTGCCGATGTTGAGAGCATTGCTGTGGGAGTTCCCAAACGACCCAGCTTTAGCAGATGTCGCCACGCAATTCTTTGTGGGAGACGCTCTTATTGTCACTCCGGTGTTGGAGCCAAATGTTTCTACCGTCAAGGGAACATTCCCCGGTTCTGGCTCCACAGAAGTCTACTACGACTGGTACACTCACGAAGAGCAAGACTTTGAGGATGGAAAGAACGAAACCTTGAGCGCACCCTTGGGCCACATCCCTCTCCACATCAGAGGCGGTCATGTGCTTCCCATGCAAGAGGCGTTGATGACCACTGCCGAGTGTCGCAACAGTTCGTGGTCGCTTTTGGTGGCTTTGGACCTTGATGGTTCTGCACTGGGAACCCTCTACGTGGATGATGGAGAATCATTGGAGTCGGACTCCCTCTCTGTCAATTTTGTTGCCTTTAACGGATTGTTGTCGGCATCTTCCTTCGGCGATTATGAAGTTTCCCAACCGTTGGCCAACATCACCATTTTGGGGGTTCTTGACGAGCCTTTTGACGTCCAGTTCAATGATGAGACGGTTGATTTTGATTTCCGTAACAACACTATCTACATCACGAACTTGGAAGATTGGACCCCAGACGGAGCGTTCGCTACGGACTTCAGTCTTGTGTGGGAGTAATAAAAAACCGTATGGTCAGTGAACAAGGCACTAGGAGGATGGCACCCTCACTCCCCCAACTTTACTGACCCATAAACCTTCACGTACCCAAAAATACCTTTACGAGAATACATCTTGTAATTTTATCGTATTAATGTTTCGTCAATCAGCACGGATTGATCATAGTCTCAACATAAAATTGATTCACCTCAAGGTTCACTGCTAACCTGCGGAGTGCATACCGTGTAATCGAAAGTAACCTCTCTTCTCTCCAAATGCTCAGAAGACCAGCCACAACTATTAAACTCACTCCCGAAGACATCCTAGAGTACGACGATTCTGTTCTTTTGCGCCAGAGTGCTGATCCCTCTCTGGTGGACCACAACCAAGAGCAGGACAAGTCGGTGGCTGGAATCGCATTCAAAGAGCCATTACAGAGCAAGAATGAGAGAATCGGAGTGGCCAGAAGCGAGAGGTGAGTTGTGATTTTGAGTGAAATAACTAGACTTGCTCGTCAGTGCAACTCTCTATCATTTGTATCTCTTCTGTTGTTGAACCACCACTGTCTCCTGTCGCTGAATTCGATCGTCTGAAGCAGGCCTTCATTCTTACCTAATACACAAATGCTGATTTTCATTCCCTATGCAAATCCTCTAGTCTACTTCTTGCCCAACGATGCTCTCTCCAACCAAGCCCTCTTGCTGTCGAGAATACTCTGCTCTGCCCTGGGAGCTTGCTTCTTGGAGTTGAAACTCTGGACTTGCACGACAACAGGCCCCTTCATTAAGGCCGCCGTGCGCTGCTCCTTGATCGCCCGCAATTTCTCCAACTTCAACTTTTTGCGCATGGCTGCATGCTCTTTTTCCAAGTCTTCGGCCCGTAGATGCTTGCCTCCTGTGGTCTCTTCTTCTTTGTCAGATTCAAGGGCCTCTTCAGGCAACAAGTCAGGTAGCTCCTCGGCTGTGGCAAGCTCTTTGAGTTTGGCTCGCTTGGCCTCTTGTTGCTGTCTGTAAACCAAGTCCTGCTGCTTTCTGCGTTCTCTCTCCTGTTTTCTCAAGTCCAGCTTCAATTGTTGCTGCTCCTTCTGTTTCTGGATCAATGCTTGTTTGGATGTGGAGATGGACTCGGCTTCGGGTGCTTCGTCCGACTCTGAGTCCGACTCTTCGTCACTTTCTTCTGGCTTTTCTGGTTCTATGGTGGACTCCACACCTACTACCGCGCCATTTTCGGGCAGATCGCCGTCCTCGGTGAACTTGATCTTTTTCGGAGTTTCACGTGTGGATCTCCCACTTCTGGTAACCACCATGTCTGCTAATTTGTCGTGTTGACTTCGTCTCATCTCATTCTGTCCGGCACTTCGCATGGTTTTTCGATGGCCGTGCCATGCACAAATGACCTATCGCGAGTTTTGGACATCTTGCACCCAAGAATTGACACCATAATGTCGCCATTTAAGCTTAAATGGGTCGAGCTTAACAGTTGTCACCAATTCACGCTTCTCAAGGAGCGCCAATGTCAGCTTGTTGACGGCTAGCCCGTCCAAAATGAGCTCATCAAATTGCAAAGTGGAAACCCCGTTTGGCTGCGAATATGCTGCGTTGACTAGATTCATCAAGCCGATGCCATCGATCTGATGGCAGAATGACAAATCTAGAACCTTGAGAGGACAGTCCGCATATCCGGTAACTTTCACAAGGTCGTTGTGTAGAAATTTCATGGAGACATTTTCCAAATCCATCTCGCACAAACAGAGTTGTCGTAAACCAGGAACGATCTCAAATACCTGACCGAAGTTAAGAACTTCTCGTCCTCGAACAAAACTATCTTTTTTAAGGTAGATGTAGCTTGAATTTCCAATATTGAGCGACTCAAGCTGAAACTGCCGGTTGGCAATAGCTAGCATCTTTAGAAGTCCTCGGCAAGAAAGTGAGCATCCGTAGATATCGAGAAATTTCAACGAATGGAGACACAGAAGCCCTTCGATATCCATTTCCACCATTCCGTAGCATGGCTGAGGCTGTTTTTCACGCATTGTGAGCTTTTCGAGACGGAATCCCGGCTCGTACAGTCGAAGAACCGTGAGAAACTCCTTCATGCTGAGGCCGTCGTTGTTCTCCAAATAGAGATCCTTCAAATGCAAGTTTAACGATAGGAACTGCCCAAACTCGATTTCCAAGTTGGAAAAGTCAAAGTTGACTGCTGTCAACTTTCTCAAATTGGTCATTTTGATCGCCAAGAACCGTGGCTTGGTGTAATAGGTCCTGTCACCCGGGCCCCGCTTCTGCAAGTCTTTGGTGAGCGCCGTATGGTTGACCAAATAAAGACTTTCCAAGCTGCCTTCCTCGAAGATTGAGCCAGCTTCATGCATAAATTCGTTACTTTTTGTCAAATCAAGTGGGAGAAGATACTTGTTTGTCTCTCGAAGCTTCTGGTCAATAATGATAATATCGAGAGAGCGCAAGCGGGGAAACAACCTGAAAATAGCCTGGTACGAAGTTATCGACGAGTTGAACCCTATGCGCAAATGCTCGATAGTGGATAATGCCTCGTAGTTCCAGTCGCACTTGTCCAACATTTTTAGAAGGAACTCAAAGCTCAATTCCTTGTTTACCAATTCGAGCCTATTAAGTCGTAGTGTCTTGTCAGTGATGATATTTTGGAGAATTTTCCCTAAAGTGGCAACATCAACAGTAGAGCCCACCTTCATAGCATGCACAGACTTGGAATGTCGGGCCAGCAGAACTCTCTTGACTAAGCGTAGTCCTTGGCCGTATTCTGAGGCAGTAATTCGCTGTTTTAGCGAAAAAACGTTCTTGTACAAGTTCGGCAACGATATTAGTGACCGGTACCAGTAACGGCAAACCCTATGGCATCTCAAGAGACAACTGGTTGGGACTAGAGAGAAGATATGCTCGATAGCATCATCAGGCAAGACTCCAAAGGGATCAAGAGATGAAAACGCGGTGGCTTTTCGCTTCTTTATCTCTGGGAGCGAACTTGACTTTGCTCTTTTTAGGGGAAGCATCTCATCTAGTTTCATTTGCAAGGTAGCAGGAAAGCTTCTGGATTTCGTGGCAGAAGTAAATGAGCGCGCTGCCAGGGAACTTGACTTGGGCCCTTGGGGGGCTGAAGTTCTTTTTAAAGTTCCCAATTTCACACTTTTCGCCTTCTCTCGTTCTGCCTTCAAGTACTCATTTAATCGGCGATACTCACCCTCTAACTTCGCTAGTAATCGTTCGGAAACTTCCACACCAAGCTGTTCCTTTGCCCGCTTTACATAGTAGTGTCCCTGCTGGAAGCACTGGTATGCTTCTCTCTTCTTGTTCTCCCTGAGTAATATCTTTCCCTTTCTGAGATAGCCTCGGCAGTCACTGGGCTTTATAGTTATGATTGTGTGTGCGTCATTCATGGCCTTCTCCAAATTGCCCAATTTCTCATATGTAGCAGCTCGCAAGTCGAGCACGGTAGCGAGCTGTGGATGCACAAGCTTCTCTCCGGAAAGTGGTTCCGGTGGAAGAGAATAGTGTTTTCTGATGGATCGGAGGTCATGGCGATTGAGTGACGACACGGAAGCGTTGATTTCGTCAAATAGTGAGAGGCACTTGTCGAAGTTCTTTGAGCGAAAATGGAGGCCGGCCAACTGGATTTTTTCTTGCACAACTTCCTCCAAGTCCATGGTTGGAGAACACGTCTGTACGCGAGGTGTGTATGAGATGAATTGTATGTGAATGGATATATGAATTGGACATGGGAATTGGATATGTGAATTGGTAAAGCAACTTTGAAACGTATAGCTACTTGCTTAACTACTAATTAATTCGTTTTTTTTATTTATTTTAACTATATAACATTTATTCTTCTCGTACCTTTAGATAACGATCATACTCAAAATAGGTCAAACGGATAAGGCGAAATGGATACGCGAAATGCACAGAAATTGATAAGATGGAAAGAGGTAAAACCGAAGGAAGGAAAGAAATGATCTGTCTATGAATAATGGAAGGTTGTGTTTTTTTCTATTTCGATAGCGATATTTAGGCCATATGACATACTATCATTTTCGCAGCCGAGAGCCTTATGCGAGAGATTCCCAAAACCTTCCATGCATTGAAGGAATTTAAGCAAGCCCCTTTGGAAAACACAGGTTTGTTCATACGAATTCACATCATCCAAATTCCCTCTTTTTCCTTCCTTTTTACAACTATTCCTCTTCAATGCTTGGCACATCCCCAAGTTATCCACCTGCACAGCGTATTCATAGATATCCATCTCCTCCATTAACCTCAATTCACATACATGTCTACGTTTCTATGGTTGCTACTAATCGATGCCGTCATGGCCGTGTCGTCCCTTGCTGCTGGGATCTTTCCTCTCAAAGCTGGCGTCGCCCTCCACCACATGAATCTCGCCTCGGCCCTAAGTATGGGTATCTTGGTGGGAACGGCATTGGCTGCCGTAATTCCTGAAGGAGTTGAAATGTTACTAGAGTCTGGCTACCCAATCAATCCCGACTCAGGTATCTCGCTAAGTGGCGTCGTGGGCCTCTCGCTTATTATTGGTTTTGCCGTGATGTTCTTGGTCGACCACTATGAACAGCTCTTCACCAAAGTGGAAGTGAGAAACTCCGATTCTCTGCCTCGACAAGAAACAATCTTCAAGTCTATCCTCCGGTCTCCATTGACATTGGGTTTACTACTTCATTCGTTTGTGGATGGTATAGCGTTGGGAACTGCGTTTGTCAATGACGACCACTCGTTCCAGATCCTATTTCTCTTGATGATAACCATCCATAAGTTGCCTACTGCGTTTTCGCTTTCGGTGGTTCTCCATCAGGGAGGCCTTCCAGAAGCGACGGTTCAGACTCATCTTGTCATTTTTTCTGCCATGACACCGGTGAGCTCATTATTGACATATTTATTTGTTGTGCTATTCAATTTCAATAGCAATTTTGTGGTGGGAATCCTCTTCCTATTCAGTGCCGGCACCTTCATGTACAGTGTCATCCATGTCATGATGGAGGTGTTGAACAAAAATGACGACTATCTGGCAGCTGTGTCGCTGGCCACAGCTCCTGTTCACTCTCATGGGGCCTCCTTCTCCAGGTTGGAGTTGCTCCTTTCCATGATTGGCTTTTTCATCCCCGTTGCTTTCATTTTTGCCAGTGGTGATTAATTGTAAGGGAAGTACTCTGCCGCGTGCTCTTCTTGCTCAAAAGACAATTTCTTGGGAAGTCTGTCTTCCCTCTCGGTTTCGTCGCCGTCATCCGCATCCACTTCGGTTGATTTCGCCTCAGCGTGATCTGAGCCATGGCTGTTAGTCTCATGGGTTTCTTCAGACGTCTCGATCTTGTCTGACTCTGATTCCTTATGGGCTAAACTCGAAAAGGATACTTTTGGACTCTTTTTGATCTTGGGTGGTGTTACTGGGGTGGTCATGTTTGTGACCACTCCTGGGCGAAGTTTGGCAAAATATCTGTGCAACTTTGGCGAATCAAGAACTTTCGAAGCAAGCTCCTTATCTGTGTATAGCTCTCTCAAGTTCTGCGATGAATTGCGATTCGAATTGAAAGTCGAGTTGGCTGCCGTGTTGGTGGAAGAACTCTTGTTCGACTTCATCTGATCCTTCAATCTGTTCAATCCCACGTACGAAGTTCTCACAGAGGTTGGCTTGGAGAGCCGAGGAAGATTAGCCTTCTCCTTACTCAGTTCGACCTTATCACTTCCTGTGAATTTGTTCGCAAAGTTATCGTAGTCCAACCCAAAGTGAATTGTCTTGTCAAATTTTGGACTGGTCCTGAAGCTGAAGATGTTGGCTGAGCCCTCTTCCTGCTCGCTCTCTATTTGAGAATGGAAGTTTCCAGAACTTCGGGCCTTACGCATCGGCTTCTTCACCACAGCAGTCTGAGGTTCCGAATAGGCGCCGAGATTGATGTCGTTGCCATCTTCAAACAACTTTGCAAAATTAGTTTCCGAATTTGGGACAGCAGAGGCAATCTCACTTGTAATTGAGTTGAAATTCGTTTTCAATGCTTGCAAAGAAGTCATCGACTGCCCTCTGTGAACAGCTTTTGATAGTTGGCTGCCGCTGATCGAGTTGCGCTTCCTCCGGATGGAGGTGATATTGGGACTTCTATCGCCCGCAGCCATAGATCCATTCGACTGCGAATTGTGTCTCCGGATTCCGGGGGCAATTGGTCTTGTTGGTTCCTCCGACTCATTGTCAGAATTGAGAACTGGCGAACTTATCAAGTATACATTGGACTCTCCTTGTCTCATCAAGGTAGAATTGCTCCTTGTACTGTCTCCCTCTGGATACGTCAACCTCTTATTGCCAGAGAACACCAAACGACCGCGCAAGTATGAGATCTCCTTATCGAGGGCAAACTCCACTCTGCAATGATTATTGATAACGGTGATTTTCGGCCAAGCTGCTCTGGCGCCTTTCAAAATGAACTCGAGCAAGAATTCTGGAGTGGGGTTCTGAAAGATTTTCAAAAAGTCTTTGACGTTCAACTCAGGCAAGATCGTGATATCGCCGGAGTATTTCTGAGAAAGGATCGAAACCACTTTCAAGGTCAAGTTCTTGTACAAGTTCAACTGATGGAGTACTTGCAAATAGTGGACCATTTCGTTGGTGACGAAGTCATAGCAGTCGTTCATTAGGCCACGCATTGTGTTCTTGAATTCACTGTCCAATTTTCCTCCTATGTTTCCAAGAGCAATGTTCAATATGGGGGAAACATGTGGATTGACCTGAACCGCTATGAT
This sequence comes from Sungouiella tsuchiyae, assembly GCA_030566995.1. Taxonomy (NCBI): domain Eukaryota; kingdom Fungi; phylum Ascomycota; class Pichiomycetes; order Serinales; family Metschnikowiaceae; genus Sungouiella; species Sungouiella tsuchiyae. The sequence goes on along the minus strand of JAJLRO010000014.1, from coordinate 247,396 downwards.
ATGGTCCACATTGAACATCTCGGAAAGCCTGGCAATGGGTAAATCTCCATCCAAGGAGCCGTCCACGAATTTGGAAGTGTTATCGTTGTTCCACTCATGGATTTCGTTTGTACGGGGGCTCTTCTCGTAAATGGTAGTGGAGGGAAAGATACCAGGCAAAGAACACGAGGCACACACTGCCGACCAAATCAAACAGTTGGGAGCAGTCAAATAATTCAACAAGCGGGTCTGTTCGTGCATGGTAGCTGGCGACACCGTGATGTTCAAGATCTTACCTGTTCTGTTGTAAGCCTCTCTGAAGGTCAAGTCGCCCACAAAGTTGTAGATGGTATCCTGTAACCCTGAGATATCGCAGAAGGTGCCAAATTTAAGGAAATGACTAATTCTCTCGAGAACAACCTTGAGCTTACTGGTTGTCTCCCTCATCTTGACCTTGCTGAAAATACTAAAGTTTCTGTCTGCGACTCCCAAAAGGAGTTCCTTAATCTCCTCGTTGCTGTGACAGCACAAGATACTGGCTATAAGGGAGCCCGACGACGACCCGCTGATTATGCGAGGAACCAAGTTGTTCTCCATGAGGGCAATCAACACGCCAATGTGCGAGATACCGAAAGTAGATCCTCCACTCAATAAGAGAGCCGTCCGGCCAATGTTCTTTCTTGTTTGTATAAGCATTCCCAAGAGATAACGATCGTCCAAATTGACATCGTCGTTGGTCACCAACCAGTGCAACGACTCCTGGCACTCGTCGATGTACTCCTCAATAAGCCTTTTTGTTCCCACATGCGAATGCCTATAGAGATTGAGATCACCCATGTTGGCAAAGTTGCGGGTCCAGCGAGTCCGGATCAAATAGATGAGAAGACGGTAATCCTTGTTGATTCGAGCGTTCCGCAAGAGCATCATGTTCTCGTACACCAGGTCGTAGTCATAATGAACGGACTCTGGGCTCAATTTCCAGGTGTTATTACCGGTGAGTTCGTCTAGGCGGGCAGAGATGCGGTACCACGCTTTATAGGACGTTGCATCCTTTTGCTCCACTAAGAGTCTTGCAATTTCCTCGGCCTTTTCGTTGGCTGAAGGCAAGACACGGCCAATAAGGGGAAGCATTCTTAATGTGGAGAGCACCTTTGTTCTGGCACTGGTGTCATACTTTGAGGTTTCTGGCCGGAGATGGGGGCTTGTGGCGAAGATGGACTCGATGATCTCCGAGGTAGGCACCAACTCCGTCATGTTGGGCAGAGTGGTGATAGTTGGTAGTAATATGTTAGATGAAAGAGACGGGTGCGAAAGTCTGGGGATCCTTGATATTAGTAGGGCATGCATGTAAGGGTCCTAACTGTCAGGATTGGTATAAATTGTTATTGATCTGGTGTTTTTGTGAAGCTCTTTATACTTAGCTATCGAGCCCTATGAATTATGAATTATTTTAGTCAGCCTAGGGCCGTTGTTTATTTGTACTCGTTTTCAATAGTTTTAGACCAACCAACTACGATTGTGAGCGCATTGCATTCACTACTTAAACTTTTACACCTGTAATAGATTACTAGACATCCAGTTGTTCTTGTTCTTTAATGCTCTTATCACTCAGTTCTAGAACCACCTATGAATCTGCTTAGTCAACCTTGGACCGCTATTTAACAGTTCCAGTTTTCGATATTTTTAGACCAAACGACTACGTGTTTAGGCGCATCTCGTCCGAGCCCACTACAACACTTAGCAATGTAGCGGCGTTTTTTATTGAACTGGGGAATGACTGTGGGTGCTTTGAGCTTTACTTTGAGGTAAGTTCCTCAAAGGTTTGATGCTTTTGCAATTTTTTATTATCTCAATTTGCTGGCTACAGCATACAATTTGTTCGCCCTAGCACAATTCTCGCTCTTGCTTCTCACATTATAGACAATCCCAAGTCTATTACATTTTCAAAGGAAATCTCAAAAATCTCATCACCTATCTTCCAACCCCTAATCTTACAAACTACTTTTCTTACAAAACCACTTATCTTACAAACCACTAATCTTACAAAACCACTAACCTTCCAATCCTCAATCTTCTTTCCTTCAATCTTCCATCTTCCATCTTCCATCTTCCAATCCTTCGCACTGGGTGCGAAAAAAATCACTCTCATCTCCAATCACCTACCCTTTCTCACCATCGAGGTGATGTTCTGATTTCCACATCGTTATCATATCTTCAGCGTTGTTTTCTCTAGCGAATCGCCCTGCTACTTCCCGGCGTCCCGTGCTCCTCGCTGCCCTTCGTTTCAAATCGTCCACCACACCTAAAAAGAACCAAAGGCTATACATCCGGAGTTCTGGCACCGTTGCTCCCCAGTTCTTTGCGTCTGCTGCCCATCACCGTCGCTATTTCGACCGATTCTCAGACTCAAGCACTTATTCCTCGCTAATGTTCTCCATCACCACCATCTCCCACAAGACGAGCGACTGTAAGCAGCCATTGGTGATGCTCACCAATAGAGAAGGTTACCGATATTTCTTTGGAAAGATCCCTGAGGGCTCCCAGCGTGTGCTCAATGAAAATGGCGTCAAACTAGGAAAGTTAAAGAGTATCTTTTTGACAGGCACCGTGCGCAGCTGGGAGGAAATCGGTGGACTTCCGGGTCTATTTCTCACAATCAGTGATGCCACCAGCCGAGGCATCGATGTCTTCACAAACTCAAGCAAAATCATGGCGTTTGTTGTGGCTACATGGCGCTACTTTGTTTTCCGCCGCGGAATCGAGCTTAACATTCTCGATACCGATGACCAGACCTTCATTGGCGACTCCAGTACGGTTTTCAGGCCCGTGAAGATTCAGAGTAATGCCGCAACCAATTCGGTGAACCCGCTGGTCTCACAAAAAATTCAAAGACAGCTCAAGAAATTGGCGTCGTTGATGTTTCCTTTGGACACTTCCAGGGCCAACGACCCAGACCCAGAGTCCTACAAATCCGATCCCAGCGAAACAGAAATCCAGACCCACGTGAGGCTTCCGGATCCGTCTCTTTTGGCCGAGGTTCTGGACCAGCCTTCGCTCAATTTTGTCGTCAGATTCACTCCCGTGAGAGGCAAGTTCGATCCTCAGAAGGCGAGAGCACTCGGGGTCAAGCCTGGAGTAAACTTCAGGAACCTCACTAATGGGGAGTCAGTGATGAACGATCAAAACAACTTGGTGCATCCTCACCAGGTGATGGAGCCTCCGAAGTCTTTCCGGAAGTTAGTAATTCTTGATATTCCAAGCTCTCAATACTTGCACAACACAATTACCAGCGACGAGTGGTTTTCTCAGTCAGAAGATGCTGGGCCAGAAACCGCTGGGCTCGTTTACCATTTTTTGGGTGATGAGATCGACTTCTGGCTGGACGACTACATTTCATTCATTGCAAAGTTTCCTCCTGACTGCAAGCATGTCATCAGTCACTCCCTGATTGCAGACGATACGTTAATATTTAAGACCTATGCTATTCATTTGCTCAAGCTCAAATGCATTCTCCAAAACAGCTTCAACTTGCCCCATATTGAAGAACACAAGCCGTTGGACAAGAATGGCAACATCACCAAGCTTCAGTCCCTCCAGCAGTTCAACATCGACCCATCTGGAGTTGTGGAGGTCAACGATAACATAGTCAGCGAGACTTGGGGTACGTTGTACGACAAGGAGATTGCACAAACTGAGCTCTCCAGAACGCCGAAGAAGGAGTTATTGGACAATGCAGTTCTCCCATTGCTGTTGGCCGAAGTTCCTGAATCTCTCAAGGATTTGGTGCAAGTAGTCACGTTGGGAACGGGTTCAGCGTTGCCTTCCATTCATAGAAACGTTCTTTCCAATTTGGTGAGAGTTCCCTACGTTGATCCCGCAACTAACGGGATCAAATACAATTCCATTTTGTTGGATGGAGGAGAGAACACCATAGGCTCGTTGGTTAGAAACTTTGGCCACAATGGGCACGAGCATCTCAAGCAAATTTTCGACGAATTGAGCCTAATTCATCTCAGTCACTTACACGCTGATCATCACCTTGGAATCATCTCCGTGATCAGTGCCTGGTTTGACGCCAACAAACTCAATAACAAAAAGCTCTACCTCGTCATTCCTTGGCAATACAACAATTTTGTTTCGGAGTGGTACCGACTCGAGCGTCTCACCAGTGCTATTGACTTGCACCGGATTGTATATATTAGCTGTGAAGAGTTTATGAGGTACCCGGAGCAAGAGTTGGAGCAGTTTTCTATCGACGAGTTCGAGGAGAAGTTCGACACTGGCAGACTCAACGATCACATTCCCAAAGCTGCGCCTTGTCCGCCAAGCACGGCCTTAATTGAGCAACTTTATCACGATTTAAACATCGAGAGAATCCAAACGGTTCGTGCCATTCATTGCTATTGGTCGTATTCCATCAGCTTGACATTCAAGTTGACGGACTCAGAGACTTTCAAGGTGTCTTTCTCTGGAGACACTAGGCCCAGCACAAGATTTATAGAATCTGGGTACGGCAGTGACTTGCTTATCCACGAGGCATCTCTTGACAATGATCTCATTGAGGAAGCCATTGCCAAAAAACACTCGACAGTGGTGGAGGCCGTGAAGGTGTCGCAGTTGATGGATTGCCCCAAGGTGATCTTGACACATTTCAGTGCCAGATTCTCCGAGAAACACAGCTTCATTGAAAGTGCCGGCCACTATGAGAAAATGACCAATCAGCTCAAGTCGTACCTCGGCAGGACCACCGCCAACATCTTCGGATTGGAAGGTGGGAACAAGTACTCGTTTGACGATCTCCAAATCTGCTACGCCTACGACCTCATGAATGTCCGCTACAAAGATTTGAATTGTCAGAAGCCGTTTTTCGCAGCTATTAACGGCCTCTCGTCGAGCGAGGAAACAGAGGACCAAATCTTGAAGAACAAGCGAGAGATGTTGAAGAAGTCCGAGAGGCGTGAGGCCAAGCGTTTGCTCAGGCTATCGGGAAAAAAGCGCCGTCTAACCGGCGAAAGTATATAGTCAATCCACTAATATTATCTGTATTGTGAGTAGGCTACTCTTCGCGGTATTGCACAGGAAACTTACCATGAGTTACGTTGTGGAGATGTCCTACCCGATTGTGGTTCTCAGTTCATGGCTCGTTACCTCTATCCGTGACAAAGTGGACAACCATTCGACTTACCTGAATAACATTGTAGCAAAAGGATTCATCAAGTATCAGGGGCCCGGGGTATGTAACATCGACTGGACACCTATACTTCGGGTGTTCAAGTACACCAATACGACCCCCAAAGGAGAGATCTCGGCGATTTTGAACGAGTCCTCCCATAAGATATTGGCGCTTTTCACACGTGAGTGCATCACCAAGTTTGAGTCCGAGTATAGTCAGCGACTCACGAGCTGTCCGGTTCATTCCTTAATTACCATCCGCCGAGCCAATCTCCGGTTTGCAGCATGTAGCTTTATTCGAGAAAACTTCAGAGGAATCAACATTGGATTGGCCCGCGGTACAGAGGCGGTGTATTTGGAGATTTTGGAGATTGAGGTCTTCTACCGAAACGCGATGACGGTCGAGGCGAATTTCGAAAACAAACTTCGCTATGTCTATAGCGACAGCGATTACCGCGAGAAATTTGGAAAGGAGAGTATAGATAATGAGGGTTTGAAGAGGTATGTTTTTGCATTGAATGACAGCATGATGTCTGATGGAGAGGATACATAATGGTCGCACTCATTTGCGGATCCATTTTGCACCCACTCCATGACTATTCTCTTCGGTCGGAAATCAGACAAGTGCACACTCTCGAAAAATTTCGAGTGTGTGGCACAGTATGCCCATCAGTTGGTTGGAAATTCTGACCAGGAAAGTGACTTGGAACGGCAGGATTTTGGCTATGCTCTGGACGATTCACTTAGGCACCGTGAAGTTGTCGAAGAAGCACCAATGCAGCAGCCGCTAATTGACCAGCAGCCACAGCCATTTGACCATCAGCATATTCACTTTGCCCAGCAACAGCCATCGGAATTGACTTCCTTGCACAGCTCGCGGGGGAATGAACAAAGCTACTCTTCAATTCACCTGCCTCCTCCACCGGCCCAGCGCAGTCAGCTCGACAATTTTTTACAATGCTTGGCGTGCTTTGGGGGACCCGCAACGTTGATTAGATTGATTTCGTCCAGCTGGTGGAGATCCTCGCTATCTCTTTTGGCGATTGGTGCTCTCTTAATCAGTCTGTACCAATGCCCAGGTCTTCTTCTAGAACTTCTGTGTATACTTGAAAAGGTATTTGTGGGCGACGACAGACTTCAAATCTGTTAGTGGTGGTAGAATCAGCAGGTCTCTAAATGACTGATTTGCAACAAGTGTCAGAATTGTTGGCCTCTGGGGTGCCAATAGAACTCAGAGATTTGCCAGAGATATGTAAGGGTTGTCAATGACTTATTCAGTGCCCCTGCAATTGCGTTGGCAAGTTCTAATCAGATGTCAACAACCATCTCACCAAAGCAAGTTCCAATTAGATGTCAACCTTTCTCACTAAATCAATCTTCAAATAAATGTCAGCACCTTTTCTCTAAAGCAATCTTCTCACCAAAGTAATTTCTAACAGAAGTCAACAACCTTCTTACTGAAGCAATTTCCAATCAGATATCAGCACCTTCCAAGTTCCAAATATATTTCAGTACCTTTCCACTAAAGCTTCAATTGAATATCAACCTTCTCACCAAAGTCATCGATAACCGTCAATAAAATCACGAGATCATCAATCATCTCCACTACAAATCCCTTCTCTGCACCAACTATATTTACAGATATATGTACATGCTCCTCACCGTCTTGGTCTGTCCTTCACCTTCCATCTGTTCACGTTCTTGAACTTTCTCGTCTTGGCAAACTTCTTAAGTCCCCACATCGACTGCGACACCTTGTTCGACTTGGACTTACCTCTACCACCACCATGAGGGTGGTCAAATGCATTCATGGCAACACCTCTCACCTGAGGTCTGAACCCTCTGTGGCGGTTTCTTCCAGCCTTACCCCACGAAGTAGCCTGGTGCTCCTTGTTGGACACAATGCCCAAGGTGGCGTGGCACTTCATGTTGACGTAACGGTGTTCGCCAGAACTCAATCTGACAATCACCTTGCCCATATCTGGATGCTTCGACAACAATCTGGCAAACGTACCTGCAGCCTTTACCAACTGCCCACGGCCGTTTGGATGCAAGCCGATGTTGTGGATGATGGATCCGACGGGCAACATGTTCAACGGTAAACAGTTACCTCTCTGCATAATACGAGAGTTCAACAACGCTTCGTCGATTTCTCCATTGTTGTTCTCATTCATCTCTTGCAAAAAGTCCGCAGGCAACCCGGGGCGGAACGACTCCACCTCGTCACCCGCTCTCAACCCCGACGACGCCAAAATGTACGACAAGTCGCCGGATTGGTTGTGCTTGAGCAAGGCAATATGGCCCGATCTATTTGGATCGTACTCGATCCGCACAACCGTCTGCTTGCCTCCGACAAGTCTGTGGGAGTCCACGAGTCTCACACGACGCTTGTGTCCTCCACCACGGCCTCGGATAGTGATGTGGCCGGTGTTATTTCTACCGGCGGTCTGCTTCTTAGCCACCGTCAACTCTCTGAGGGGCTTACCCTTGTGGAGGTGATCGTGCACTGGCTTTTTGTAGTGGGTGGAACCTGGCTGCAAGTGGCCGTTTGCATACGACTTGACTTTGACTTGGGCCATCGCTAGCTTTCTTTGTCTGATGTAGATCTCGTCTTTTCTCTCCAACTCGGTGATATCGTCACCCAAAGCGAGGGACGGGATGTGGGACGCAGGAGCGGCGCCGGTGCTCTGGAACCTGGCGAGCGCCTTGGAGCCGAGCGCCCACGTACGCCTGGAAAGAGAGAACATAGGTGAGATGGAGTTGAAATAGAGGTAAGCGGTGGACAGAATTTTCGGTGAGAAAACTCGTGGTGCACGGGTGTCTGGGATTTGAAGGAAGACGAAGAGGGAAGGGACATGGATGGGAGATCTCAAGTGAATGGAAATCCGAAGGTAGACGAGAGATACGAATGGATGGTTTAGTGGAAGAAAGCTGAGAAGTGGGATTTTATTTACTGATGGTGGACCTTGCTATGATGGTGCGCTTTTGTTGGTCTCCAAATGGCCACTGCACTGGCTGAAAAGGCCAGAAATATAGAAAATTCAATACCAGCAGCTGTTTCTCAAAATTCGTCTCTACTTTTCACCAATCATATACAATCTTCCCCAAATACCCTCTAAAATCTTCTAAGTTCCCTCTGGTGCTCCAATTGTTCCTCCTGCACAGTAGCCATCATAACCTACTCCAACCACTAGACAATTCACACCCACCGCCCAAAAGCGCAAACCTTCTCATTCCCAATTCAAATTCTCCTCTAGGACTTTTCCTCAAAATGCGCCGCTCCACCAACCCCACCAAAACATCCCCAGCCCCTCCTCCCCAGTTCTTCCCCCATTCTTCGGCGCCGCACGACCCCCCAGCCAATCACTTCTCGCTCCTGGTCCGAGTGCGAAAATTCAAAGCCAAACCCTCCACCTAATTCAATACCACAACTCTTCCAGCAATGATGGCTTCCCGTTTCTTTGCCCGTTCTATGGCCACTGCCGCCAAGTCCGTCAAGCCTCCCATCCAATTGTTCGGTGTGGACGGCACTTACGCCAACGCCTTATACTCGGCATCTGCCCAGCTGTCTTCCATCGAGGCTTCTTATGAGGGATTGACCAAGCTTGCTAACTTGATCAAGGAAGATGTCAAGGTCAACGATTTTTTGACCAACCCAGCTTTGTCCAAGGAAGACAGAAAAACCGTCATTGACACGCTTTCGTCCCACTTGAAGTTGGACTCCACCGTGACCAACTTTTTGAATGTTTTGTCGGAGAACAACAGATTGGGCGAGTTCGGCGGCATTTACAAGAACTTCGGTTTGTTGTTCGACGCCTACAAGGGTGTTGTGGAAGCCACCATCACCTCGTCCAAGCCATTGGACTCCAAGATCTTGAAGAGATTGCAGACTGCCATCCAGAAGTCTTCTTTTGTTGGTTCCGGAAAGACCTTGAAGGTTTCCAACCCAGTCAACCCAGACATTTTGGGAGGTTTGATTGTTGAGGTTGCTGACAAGACCGTGGACTTGTCTGTTGTTTCCAGGGTGGCCAAGTTGAACCAGGCCATTGGTGAGGCTTTGTAAGTTGCATGTACTTAGTACGCTAGAAAAAGTGACATATTCTCGAATGGATCATGAGTTGACGAGGGGTGGGTACGGCCTGTCCATAATGTAGAATTTTGCGTAAGAATGGACCATTTTGGTGTAAGAAATAAACTAATAGTTACGACTTCTACGAGCTAGCGAGATCTTCAGTGGGATTTCCAAGCAAATCGTTGTTTGTTTCTTCTGTGTTCTTACTCAGAAATGTACTTCTACGGTTTTATTTTCTCTTACTTGTTTACATAGAAAGAGCACTGGTAAAAGAAGTTCCATGATTACTATGTGGGCAATGTGTTGAAACGCCTGGATAAATAGTCTCTTGTGAAATTTATTGAGAGTGCTAATGTCGACATGACTACTCTGCTAATAACTTTTCTCGTATTTTTCTGTTTTAATATTAGATTTATTGGTCCCGATAAAACTTCACTTACACTGCCTACTCACTTTATACCAATTTCGCGATATACCTAATCTCTGTCAAATTACCAGACCACATTCAACAAACCCAAAATACCTTGAAAACTCAAATGTAGCTCTAAAAGATTCAACAAACCTTTCAATTATCAGCTCAAAAACCACCATTCGACGTCCCCAGGATCCCCCACGAAATCATCGACATTTCTTCTAGCCTTCCTGCACCACCAACTTCTCTCCAAATACTCCACCATGACCAGACCGCTTCTATCCAGATTGAAGTGGGGAGTCACCCTCATCACATTGCTCCTCAACTTCTTCGTCTATTTCTACCCCAACATCCTCAACAATTTCGATCAATGCCAGTGGAAAGGCTCCCAACTCAGAAGCAAGCATGACTTCATCAATAATCTGCTTCCACTCCATCTGGAATGGGTCCAGACGTTGCTTCTCAACTTCCCAAGCTTGCAGGAGGAGAAGAAACCACAGGTTTACCACCATGGCAACGTGTCGGACATCCACATGCTCACATTTGGCGATCCTCAGATCAATGGAAACTGGGCATCCACCAAGTACATCAAACGCCTCGACAACTACGGCAACGACTACTACTTGGGCCACATTTATCGGCTCATGCAGACCAGATTGAAGCCCAGCCATGTTGCCGTCATGGGCGACCAGTTTTCCTCGCAATGGATCTATGATTCAGAATTCTATAACAGAACCTACAGGTTCGTGGAAAGACTCTTTCCCAGAGACGATTTGTACAAACTGACGGTGATTGACACGTGGAAATGGCACCAAGACTACGATTGGCAGACGTGGATGAATCAGGAACAACAAATGGACTGGGACCATCGCTTCAACACCAGAAATTACTATGACACCTACGATTGGTATAAGCCTGAAAACCAATTGCCCAACTTCGACAACCCGCTTTTCATCAATTTGACTGGAAACCACGATATTGGCTATAGTGGAGATGCAACGTGGCAGCACATGGCCCGATTCCATCTTCTTTTTGGCCAGAACAACTACGTCATCCACTACAACAAGGGAACTCCGGAAGAATGGAGACTTGTGGTGGTCGATTCGCTCACCTTGGAAGGACCTGCCTTGCAGGAAGAGTTCAGAGACTACACGTGGTCCTTCTTGCATCATCTCGAAGACACAAACGCCGAATTCCACGGATCCACAATTCTTCTTACCCACATTCCATTCTACAAGCGTGAAGGGCTCTGCGCCGATGGTCCAGAGCACAAATACTATGTGGACTACGAGAAAGAACCATACAAAAACGGCAAGCTCCGGTCACAGAACCATTTGTTGTACGAAACATCTCAGAAAGTGTTGAATATTGTGTTTCCCAACAAAGACAAGGAAGGAATCATCTTGACCGGCCACGATCACGTTGGCTGCGACACCTGGTACAGCCATGTGGATGGCCATTGGGTGGCAGATAAAGAGGCACGGCTGGGAGACAGAAAACCTATTCATGAGGTGGTTGTGAGAGCAATGATGGGCGAATTCGACGGGCAGACGGGATTGGTGACTGGTCGCTTTGATTACGAGGAAAAGGCATGGAAGTTTGATTTCTCCTACTGCTCTTTCGCTATCCAGCATATCTGGTGGGCATCCAAGGTGGCCACATTGTTGTCGATTCTCGTCCATTCCATTGCATTTGTTCTTAGATAGGATTACATAGTATAAAGCAAGCTGTTCATGTCAACATATATAAGTGTGTTCCCCGAGAAGTCGGTTCGCTCTTTTGGTTCCGTTCCCTATTCTGTTTTCGTCTTCAGAGTTTAACTTTTGATCTTCCATGGAGTCTTTTTTTCCTACGCGTCACTTTCTTCCTTAGCAGTCATTTTCTTCCTTAGCATCATTCTCTTACTTTGGGGACTTTTCTTCCTTAGAGCCTTTTTCTTCCTCAGACTCCTCTTCTCCCTTCACCTCTTCCTTGGACTCTTCTTGTTCGTTTTTCTCGTCCTTCACCGCTGCCTCCTTAACATCCTCCTCCTTCACATCTTTATCGTCTCCCCTCAATTCCTCGATATCCTTCAAGGCACTGGTGACACTCACCTCAGGACTGATCTGGATTTTCTTGATTTTAAGTACGCCATCAACAAAAATCCAATGCGATCTCTTGATTCCACTAGGCGACTTCTTGGCTCCCAACAAACCAATCAACTCGCGGGTTGGGTCCGACAACAAGGGATACTCCAAGCTCTGCTTCGTGACAAAATTGAGCTGCGATTTCGGCTTATCAGCTGACAAGCCAAACACTGTGGTGTCCAATTCGGTCAATTTCTTGTAGTTCTTTTGGAATCCACACACTTGTCTGGTACAGCCAGGGGTGGAGGCCTTGGGATAAGCAAAGATCACCAAGTACTTTGTCTTCTTTGCCGCGTCTCTCAAGCTGATTTCGTCTTCATTTTCGTCCAACAATGTCAAATCTGGGATCTCGTCTCCGACCTCCAATTCCTTGGAGGCTGTCTTCTTTGGTGCCACAATTTCCGGCTTTTCATCCACCTTTTGCTTCTTGGACTTCGGCTCGGCGGCTACCGCGGTTCTGGCAGAACGGCGCAATTCAGGCATTGTATTAAAAAAATGTGAATTTTTGAAAAATCAGTAGGAGTGAAATTATGCGAGCAGTTCTATGGCTTTATATTGATCCCCACAGTCCGACCTGGTGCACGGGTCTGAGCACGTAGTTGCTGGCAAGATTAGATATGCCAGAGGGTAGATAGAAATTGGGAGTTTAGGTTTTGGCGACTTGATAAAGTTATAAATTGCAGTACGTTAATTTTAATGAATGATGGTTGATTCCTTTGCTCGCTGAATCCGCCAATTTTGTGGGACAGTATTAGTACAAGTGGTCGCAGCAAAATGCTCTAGAGCCACTTCTAAGATACACGACTAGATAATACAAGTAAGCATTCGATACAAACAGCAAAACAAAGAAATCAAAAATTAATCGCACATTAAATAGCACATAAAATCACACGTAACCACACGTAACCACAATTTTCCTTTCAATTTCGAGAGTCTCTCAACCACTATCCGATCTCTTAATCATTATATGGTGCGATTTCTCGTAATCTTTTGCTCCTTATCGCCTGCACCATATCTACACTTCTCCAGCCGCATCGACTTCTTCTGCTGATTAATCACCACTTCTTGACATGAGAAACTTTTTCCGACGGAAGAGCACCTCCGGCGAGCCGGCACGGCCCCAAGTGGCTCGCCGTTACAGCTTACCAACTCACCAGGAAATCGAGGTGTTGCATTGGAGAAATACGCCAAATGGCCAAAATCCAATATCTGCGCAGCTTCTGCCCACGGCGTCTGTCCGGCTGGAAGATTCCGGGCCAGATGACGAGTCGGTGGCCCTCTCAGAGACAGAAACGTTGGCGTACTCCAAACAGCAGCGAATGGAGTTGCAAGACACTTTTGATGACAACTACGTGGCTTATTTGCCGTATGTTCTTCGACGGCTACGCCACGAGCACGAACTTGGGGCCGCAGAGTTCGGTGGGGGCGAAGGTGCCCGAAACGGCATCTCCCTGCAGCTTTTTTCTGAGTCTGATTCTGACGACGAAAAGACCGTGGCCTCAATTTCAGACGAGCGGGCCCGAATCATGCGAAGGGATACCGCCCAATACAACTACAAGAGGCTGATGGTGGTTGTTTCGGAGTTTATAAAAAACACCACCTACGTTTTCCCCGATCGGGACAGTTTTAGAACCTTCAAGTACTTGCGGACAAACAAGAAAAAGCTCCGGAAAAACTCCTTTATAGTTTACGAGTCTGACGGCAAAATCAAGCGTATCCTGGGCAAGAATTCCGTGGCCGACATCTCACAGGAATCTGTGATGAGCGACAACATAGTGGACATGAGACACCATTTGATTCCTTTGGAATACAAATTAAAGGGGAGTGGGCTTCCGTTGTTCAAGATCGTGGTTCCCTACATGTCTTCGTTCCGCAAAAAAGTACCCTATATGGTGTTTAGACGCTACAAGGAGGTGCCTGGCCCTCCCAGCACACGACCAGATACCGAGGAAGACAAGTTCGAAACTTACGACTTCTGCTCCGTTCACTTGAAGGCATTCCAGAAGTACAAGCGATACGTGCTTCACTTCACCCCCGAAAATGCTGCTCCTTTCAAGGTACTCGCATTCCAAAACAATTTTAGACCCTTCACCGACTTCAACTACAAGGATACCCGGTTTAGGGTGGTTGGCTCCTCACTAGTAACCGCATACTTGATGAACTACATCCCCGAACTTAAATTGATTGTGATGGATAGAGACCAGGTATCACTCTGCGACTCTATTGTGAACAAGCGGCTGCATCTGGCCCGAGGAATCGGTGCTACTCATGCCCGGGCTTCAGTTGACCCCACCGCTCCTGAAGACCTCGACAATCCTGTTCCGCACGAAGACAATGCCGTTTTGAAAGAGGACGACGTCGGGTTCATTCATTCCATCAAGAGAAACTACATTCCTAACGACATGCCTCCTTTTGGCCGGTTCTTGGATTCTGTCGCTTACCCAATTGAGCTGCTGCTCCTTCCGAGAAGGTACTCGGAAGCTGGAAAGATCGACGTTTACCAGCCACTCTCAGAAAACTCACACTCAGACATGACCAGCACGTTGTCTGTGAGCTTGGACCAGATGGTTCTTTCCACGGTGCTTCTTGTGTTGCGGGAAACAGCATTAAGGACCACGAACAGAAGCGCAAACAATTCGTTGCTCAATCGGATGGGAACAGTTGGGGTGGGACCAGGCCATGGACCTATGGCAGGAATGACTTTCTCCACGACAATGTAGGTTACAGTCTCACGACAGAATTTGACCAAAAGGTGCTCGAGGTGCGCTTTCGTGTGTCATTTCACAATCTATGTGCTCTGAAAAGTTAACCTTGACTTCACTGTAATTAGGCAGCTTCTGGGAAGATGTCATTGAGTACAGACCGTTTGACAGCAACACCGCTTCATGCTGACTGTTCCTCCAGTCTTATCTTCACAATGATCCAGGAGAGTCAATCAAGGAACCTACGTTTAAGTTTTCACCATCATGAGAATTCTGTCGATTCTGACGTCTTTAGTCTGACAATTATCTTCTGGAGAGCATTCCAATGAGCATGAATGAATCGAGGCGCAAGATCCATTTGCTCGATACACAAACGAGTCACCAGCAGAGGATAAAATAACACCTTTCAACTTCGTCCCAAAATGATCCATCGGGTCTAAATATAATTTCATGTGAGTGCTCCGATTATACTTATATAGATTCGTTTACCGGAATAGATGAATTTCTTTCGGACCAAGCTAACTCTTCTTTCTTCACTTTTGTACTATTAATTAATGAGAACTACCTCACGCTACTGTTACAAGTCTTTATCGACTAGGAGATCGAGATCTTGAACGTTCTCTTTTGGGAGACGCCGACCTGGAAAAACGGCCCCGTCCATATTCCTCGCCATCTCCCCCAGGACCCTCTTCTCGTGGCCCTTCCCTAGGATAAACATCGGGTCTACCTCCATTTTCGTAGTTGCGGTCATTGGCGTCTCTTCTTCCACCGTTGTGATATCTGTCTCTGGGATCGTAGCCAGGGTCTCTATCATCTGGCCCTGCTCTGTAGTCGTCGTAGCCACGGTACCCGTAGGCTTCTCTGCCGTAAGGTCCACCGTAGCCTCCGTAGTATGGCTCTCGGCCAGGACGCGCTGGGTATGCGCCTCCGTAGCCGCCGCCACCGTAGCCGCCCCTCTCATAGCCGTACCCAGGATAGCCATAGCCGCCACGGCCTCTTGGAGGAGGATAAGGGCCCCCATATCCATAAGGAGCTCCTCCGCCTCCACCTCTTCCTCCGTAACCTCCACGTCTGTATCTACGGTCGTTTCTGTAACTTCTTCTTGCCGAATATGGATCGGAACGCGCGAGCTGCACCACAAGGCCGTCCTTCATGGAGTATGGCAATTGTTTTCCGTCGAGCTCAAGAGCTTTCTCGCAGTCTTCTGGATTCTTGTATTCGACGAATGCATACTTTTCTCCGTCGTCAGTTCTGGGAGGAGGAATGTCGAGTCGCACAAGTTCGCCGAATCTGGAAAGTGTTAGTCTGGAACGGAACAAGAGAAGGAACAGAAACAGGAGGAAGGATGGAAATCACAATCGTGGAATGTCTGGATTATGCCATCGAGAGAGAGGTCAGGAGGAGCGGGAGGAAGGAACGTACTTTTCGAAGTCAGGGGCCAAGTCTGCGGCTTTGGACTCTTTGGCGAAGCCGGTGACGTATAGGGTGTTTTTAGGCATTTGGAATGGAGAACGAATGGAGATTTTTGCCGGAAAAGTATGATGGTGGAGGTGCATGTGGTCTGGATCACGTGACGTAGAGTTTGACAACCGCCGGCTTTTGGCTCATCGGACCGGGGCAGGGAGGGTGTGGAGCTCTGGTGGCCAGATGAGAATTGATATCACCCATTTCCCGCTGAAAACCGGTTCTCGTGTATGAGGATTTGGATGAGATTGATGGAGGCTAAAGCACCAGCTGGAGTTACGTGCAGAACAGCGAACAAAGGTAAGCAAGTTTCAGATGCAGATTTCAGAACATAGAGAGAACTCTTTCTTTTTAAGATCAGGATGCCGACACTATCTGCGTATGGTTTAGCGTATCGTGCATTGCAACCAGGCCGATCAAGTAGACAAATCCTCACTTTCTCAGCCGAAATTAATACTACCAACTGGACATAACCATGAAACTTTTCAATATTTAATTTCCGCTGACGGCCTATATAAATCTAGTCTATTTGAGGAGTGCACAAGTCTCCGAATAATGAAGCTCTAAGCAGTGTAGAAGCCCTGCTCAAACAAGTAGCCAACCACGGCCTCCAAAAGCTTGGTCACCGACTCCACGTCGTTAGAGTTCAACGAGAACACGTTTCCGGCAGACTCCAGAGCGCCGAATTTCACAATAGCACTGTTGGACTCTCCAACAGCCTTGACAATGGCCGAGTAGTCGCTGGTGGCAGTGACAATCACACCAGAACCAGCCTTGACAAGCTCGTCGACCAAAGAAGCGTCGTTGAACTGAGATTGCAACTTGGTGATACGACGAGCACCGGAGAACTGGTTCAAGGTCGACTGCAAGGCAAACGACAAGTACTCGGCGTTGGAACCCTCGTAGTTGGCTGCATCAATGATGATAGCGAATCCCTGGTCGTATCTTGGAGGGTTGGACTCTCTCAAGATCTTGACAACTTCTGGGTACGAGAACCACTCAGGAATCTCGGTGCCATCTCTCAAGCGCTGTCTCAACTCGGTACCGGAAATGTTGGCGGTCTTGACCTTGGAGGTGTCGATGGTGTCGATTGGAGCGTATCTGTCCTCCTCTGGCAAGTAGGTCACCATTCTGAAGGGAACAATCTTGATCTTCTTGTCGAGGTCGGACTGCACCAGCTCCAAGAGCTCCTGGGCATCGTAAGGGCCGTAGAAATCCACTCCCTTGGAGTTCTTACCTGGGCCAGCGTGGTCTCTACCAACAATGAAGTGGTCGACACCGTAGTTCATTCTGATCAAGGCATGCCACAAGGCTTCACGGTCACCACCCATTCTCATGGCCAATGGCAACAACGAGATGGTGGCCAATCCTTCTGGGTACTTCTTCAAGATCTGCTGGTACACCTTGACTCTGGTGTGGTGGTCAATGTCACCAGGCTTAGTCAAACCGACCACTGGGTGGACCAAAATGTGGCCGTCATCACCAAGATCCTTGGCGGCTCTCACCGTCAACTCTCTGTGGGCTCTGTGCATTGGGTTTCTGGTCTGGAATGCGACGATCTTCTGCTGGTCCCATCCCAAGTTCTGGAACTCTTTTCTCAACTCGGTTGGGGTCTTTCTGAGCGAAACGTAGTCGTAATGGGTGGGGTAGTCAAGACCCTGGATGGATCCTCCGATGTAGTAGTCGCCGGCGGTGTCGAAAATGTACTTGACAGCTGGATGCTCTGGGTCGCCTCTGAACACCTTCTCAGCCTCCACCTGCTTGTTTGGCTTGTAGATGGACTCGATGGTCAACACAGCCAACTTCTTGGCGTCTCTCAAGTCGGCCAAAACAACCTTGTCGCCGATGGAAAAGCCTTTGGCGGTCTCCTCAGAAACATCAAGAGTGATGGGAATCGACCACAACAAGCCCTTGCCAGTTTCCTCGTCCACGACAGAAGACAATCTCAAGTCGTTGACGACGGAGTTGTAGTCTTCTTCATTCAAAAATCCCGTCAATGGGGAGAAACCTCCGTTCAAGATCAACTCCAAGTCACAGAGCTGTCTCTCAGTCAAGGTGTAGACAGGCAAGTTCTGCTGGTCGATTTGGGCCAACAAATCCTGCTTCAAAGCTGCGTCTCTGATGACGAGGTCTTGCAATACACCTCCGTGTGGGGCTGGAATAGGCATTTTTTTTTTTTTCGGGTCAACAGCACTGATGTCCACCAACATTCTATTTAAACGTTTGGCCGCAAAATCTCTCAATCAGACAATCTCACGTGACCGAGTGAAACCAAGCTCCATTTACCTGGGCGCCAGCCACATTGGCGGTAGTGAACGTCTTGGCGGGGAGAACGGCGACGATTTGGCTTGGCACAATCACTTTGTCGAAAATGTGGCTTTTCCCGGTGTTTTGTCATTCACCTCGACCTCGACACCATGTTTTGTCAGCAGAGGCCTCGAAGTCCTAGAGGTACGGGTGTTCTCTGCGTTTCTTCATTTTCCGGAGGCACGGGTGTGTTTCTCGACGTTGCTTCCGCTTTCGCTTATATATTGGCACCTGGTGCCCTTCCACGTGGAGGTACGGGTGTAAGCCCCAGGGCCCTCCAGCCACCAAAGAATCCATCGGCGACCCCTCCCTCCGCAGTAATCCGTATATGGCTCTTCTTGTATTAAACCCCTATGGTTCTTCACACCCGAAAGTCCCGTGCAGACCTTCCATCTACACATTGTTCCTGATGATCTACACATTGTCGCACACACCGGATTGCCTCGATCGGAACAGTCAGCTCCATGTAGAAACCCACAACAGCTACAATTCCTACAATTCCAGTTGCCGCCCATAAGATCCCAACGCGTCCGTATTATCCCCCACCAAACACCGATTGGGACCCCTGGGGCCCCCCACCATCACCTGCCCCGCCTTCCGTGGGGGCACTGCGCACAGGTCGCAAACCTGGTGAGCTTACTAACTCTGGAGGTCTCGGTTGCCAAAACCCCGATTGCGGCCTCTGCATGACGTTGTGTTTGGGTTGACGTTCGCAGGCGTGCTACGACTGCCAATTACATAATTAAAAGTAATTTTTCCCGGCCCGCCCTTCCACAACCTCCCCGTGTGGTAGCCTTTACATGTTTCCATTCCAATGTTGCAGAACGACCTCTATATGGCGTGGTTCCCTACACTCCTCTACACTATCTTGTTGCGGGAGTGCGCACACTGGTCCCCCGACTCCGAAGTTGGCCTCCTGTGTATATAAAAGAACGATTCCCAACAATCCGGTCTTCTAGTTTTTTCAACTACTCTTTTGTTTGAAACTCATCACGCAAATTTCAAATATGTCTGCTCCACAGTATGTATCGGTGCCATTGGCCGTGTCGCACGGTCTGTAGGTTTGTTTTTGGGGGCCAATTGACGAGGGAAATGGAGATTTTTTCAATGAACTTCCTGTTCCTAGTTGCTACAACCGAGGATCACCTCCATTCGGCCGGCACGGACTGGTGATGGTGTGGGGATGGCTTTTTTTTAAAAAAAAGAGCAACTTTGGCGCCCAATTCGAATTTCATCCGTCCAGAGCCAGACTCATTGCTGGTCGGATTTACGAATATTGCATCGAATCCTTCTCCTCCTCACAATGGGCGTCCACGAACGAATGTCGTCTCTCAAATCTCATCTTACTAACCCTCCCAGAGGTGATATCGGTTTGATTGGTTTGGCCGTCATGGGTCAGAACTTGATCTTGAACGCCGCCGACCACGGCTTCACAGTTGTGGCCTACAACAGAACCACCTCCAAGGTCGACCACTTCTTGGCCAACGAGGCTAAGGATAAGTCCATCATCGGTGCCCACTCCATTGCTGAGCTCTGTGCCAACTTGAAGAGACCAAGAAGAATCATTTTGTTGGTCAAGGCTGGTTCTCCAGTCGATGCCTTCATTGCTCAGTTGTTGCCTCACTTGGAGAAGGGCGACATCATCATCGACGGTGGTAACTCGCACTTCCCAGACTCCAACCGTCGTTACGACGAGTTGAAGAAGCAGGGAATCCTTTTCGTTGGCTCCGGTGTCTCTGGTGGTGAGGAAGGTGCCCGTTACGGTCCTTCTTTGATGCCTGGTGGACACCCAGACGCCTGGCCCCACATCAAGGACATTTTCCAGTCGATTGCTGCCAAATCCGACGGCGAGCCATGTTGTGACTGGGTCGGAGACGCCGGTTCCGGTCACTACGTCAAGATGGTGCACAACGGTATCGAGTATGGAGATATGCAGTTGATCTGTGAGGCCTACGACTTGATGAAGAGAGTCGGTAAGTTCTCCGACAAGGAGATTGGTGACGTTTTCGCCAAGTGGAACAAGGGTGTCTTGGACTCGTTCTTGATTGAGATCACCAGAGACATTTTGTACTTCAACGACCCAACCGACGGCACCCCATTGTTGGAGAAGATCTTGGACAGTGCTGGCCAGAAGGGTACCGGTAAATGGACCGCCATCAACGCTTTGGACTTGGGTATGCCAGTCACCTTGATTGGTGAGGCTGTGTTTGCCAGATGTTTGTCTGCCCTTAAGGACGAGAGAGTCAGAGCTTCCAAGACCTTGAAGGGCCCAGTTGTTGAGGGTGACTCGCCAATCACCGACAAGCAGAAGTTTGTCGACGACTTGGAGCAGGCTTTGTACGCCTCCAAGATCATCTCTTACGCTCAAGGTTTCATGTTGATCAGAGAGGCCGCCAAGGAGTACGGCTGGAAGTTGAACAACGCCGCCATTGCCTTGATGTGGAGAGGTGGATGTATCATCAGATCGGTGTTCTTGGCTGAGATTACTGCTGCTTACAGAGCCAACCCAGACTTGGAGAACTTGTTGTTCGAGCCATTCTTCTACGAGGCTATCACCAAGGCCCAGCTGGGATGGAGATCCTCTATTGCCAAGGCTATTGAGTTCGGTGTCCCAGTCCCAGCTTTCTCCACTGCTTTGTCCTTCTACGACGGTTACAGATCTGCCATGTTGCCAGCTAACTTGTTGCAGGCTCAAAGAGACTACTTCGGTGCTCACACCTTCAAGGTGTTGCCAGGTAAGGAGAACGACTTCTTGAAGGGCGACTGGATCCACGTCAACTGGACCGGAAGAGGTGGAAACATCTCTGCCACCACCTACGATGCTTAAGCAACTATGACTTTAATGTAATCAACGTGGCTTTTACAAACTGTAGATAATCGAAGCACGTGCAGTCTCTGAGCACTGGGCATATTCTGGTTTCTCGAAGACTCTCTTGAATGTCCTGAATTTTCATCTTGTGAGACTGCCAACGTTTCCAAAGTCTTAAATATTATTACCTATGAATCCAACTTCAGTGTCTAATTAGCTGCCAATGGGTCCCTCTTCTCAAACTCCAAAATAAGATCATCCTTGGGGAAAATGGTAGCAAACACTTTGATCTCCTCGGATAATGGTGTAACATGGTGCTTCATGTTAGAAAACAAAGCATACTTACCCAACAAACCGGTGAACAACATCATCACGTACTGCTGGCCCAAACAAACGTGTGGACCAGAACCAAATGGCAACCAACTTCTCTTCTCCATATCGGCGGTGGGGTTCTCCCAACGGTCAGGAAGGAACGAGTCGGGGTCTGGGTAAACCTCTGGGTCGTGCAAGGTAGGGTACAAAGTTGGGATGATCATGGAGCCCTTTGGAGCGGTGTACTCTGGGGTCACTGGGAAAGCCTGTTTAACAACGTACGGAACCATCAAGACTGGAGGTCTGTAACGCAAGGATTCTCTGACAACATTGTGAGTGTAAGTCATGCTGTTAATCAAATCGAGGTCCAATTTCACCAGGGGGTCGTTATTTCTGACATCCAATTGCTCCTTTCTGATCTTGGCAATAACTTCAGGACGGTCAGCCACGAGCTGGAACAACCAGCAAGCCAACGACGACGAAGCGTCTTGCGATGCAAACAAAAACGTGAAAATCGCCTCAGAAACCTCCCTGTCGGAAAACTCTCTGATCAACAACTTCGATTCACTGTCTTCCTTGTGGTTGTCACGTGCCTGCTTCATCAAGAAGATCCACTCGTCCATGACACAAGCAGGAGCGCCGCCATTTGCAATATGAATCTTGGCCTGCGAGGAGCACTTTTCAAAGATTTTCATGGTTTCGTCGGCAATCTTCTTACCGTACCAGGTCTTGGAGAAAGGGATGATGATTGGGAAGTTGACCAACTCCAAAGCAGCAGTGATCTTGTAGTAGTTGTCAGCGATAAGCTTGATCTGGTCTTCGGTGATGTAGTCACCGCAGAAGGTTCTAAGAGACAAGGCACACATCAACTCTCTGAACTCTGGGAAGAATTCTCTTGGAGAGTCGTAGTTGCAGAACACTTCGAGGTACTTGTCCATGTACTTCTCGAGCACAGGGATATAAATCTCCAATGCCTTACGCGAGAACAAGCCGTTCAACGACCGTCTGTAATCCACATGGGCCTTTCCATCCAAAAACACCCAGTTGGTTGGTCTAAGGATTTTAACAGCCACATCCACAACACATGGCTTGACGTATTTGGGCGAAGACAAGATTTTTCTGGCGAGCTCTCTGGTGGAGGCAATCACCACAAACTTGTGGAAGATAGACACACAAGACAATGGGCCCGAATTCCACTTGTCCAAGTACTCCTCGAACTTAGGGTCCAAACTCTCCAAAAAGGGGCCAATTACGGGCCACACCTTATATTTAGGGCCAGCAATGCTTCCCTTTCTAATTTGGTACATAACCTGGTCGTAAGTGACCACCGACACAAGGGCAGTTACAACAACCTGCCACCAATTAATGGAGGTCCACACTGCAAGTAACATGGCAGCGGCGCCCGAGTTACCAGACGTGTCTACCGCGTCGACTAACGCCGAGGTGTTATTGAATTCCATTTCTGGTGCTAATATCTTACGTGAACCCGGAAAGACAACGGTGTTTATGTTTAGGGATTGGGGCCATAATATATACTGCCGGAGCCGGATTTTTTTTTGGGCGCGGGCACGGCACCATTATACGACCAGATAGCGAGGGAGAGAGGAGAGAATACGGGTGATGCGGTGACGATTGAGGGTGCTACTAAGTTGTGGATGGATTGTGGAGGATTTCCGAGGTATTTTCGATATTTTTTTTTGGTGCCTTGGTGTATTTCCACCATTTCCGTACGACACTACCAAGAGATGTCTGCTGTGG
This sequence comes from Sungouiella tsuchiyae, assembly GCA_030566995.1. Lineage (NCBI taxonomy): Eukaryota > Fungi > Ascomycota > Pichiomycetes > Serinales > Metschnikowiaceae > Sungouiella > Sungouiella tsuchiyae. The sequence goes on along the minus strand of JAJLRO010000014.1, from coordinate 224,283 downwards.
GTTCCGGATTGTCTGCAGGAATGCTTATTAAGTCGTATAGTCGTATTGTAAGTGGTTCCATAATGCTTGGTTGGACAAAATATTCGAGCAAAAAGCACCCCATTCCGGGAGGTACCGGTTTCTGGGTTTTGAGTTTTGTTAAGCGTCATTGAGTTAGGGATTGGGTGACTTTATAGATGTTCGGCGGATGTCACAACGGCCGAACCGGGAAAATGTGGGAGGTACGTGCACGTGATGTAGTATCATGTGATAATGCTAGCGTGTTGGGATACAGGACTACTACTTGGTCCAGAGATGTTGTTTGACGGTATGGCCTACGAAAAAGCCTTTGGCTCTTTTGCTTTTTTGCTTGTGTGGGATTGGCTGCTCGATAGTTTATTTAGATCTGAAAGAAGTCACTGCTCATCCATTGAGAACGTTCCGATGGTTTCGATGCTCATGCAAACAAATCGGGTTTAGTCAATTGGGACTTCTAGAAGCAAGGGCCGCCTGCCGAGTACACATAACTACGATACAAGTACATGAGTTTTGATATAAATACATAACTATGATGTAAGTACTTGAGTTATGATATAAGTATTTGACTCAACAACTATGTACATAACTGGACATACTCAGGCATCCTGGTTTATGGAGAGACCCACCATACAATTTAACTAGATGCAAAAGGAATATGAAACGGCAGAAGAAACTAAATATGGGCTCATGGCAGATATGTATATTCTGCTTTTAGACTGCTCTGGTCAAACACTGTATATGTCTGCTATTTTGGTGCTTTCTCTATCTCGTAATCTTGTAAGATGAATAGCCAGTATGTGGCCCAGAAGGTTGCATCGCAGCAGAGGTTACAAGCACCATCCATTTGGCTAGATCAAAAAATTTCGAAGTTGATTTACCATTTATCGCTTTTTGTAAGGGAAAATACGCATGGTAATCTTTTCCAGTTTATACACAGCTCATTCTCTCTGTAAGTGGGAATGAAGAAGCCAACAGTCTGGAATAGCACCAGTTTGACTGGCGAGATTATCGGAGGGTATTTAAAATGTATGTTAACTACATTATGACATTTTTCCTTGTCAGATGTTTTCTATATGCTGTTTCTTATTTTTTTTATTCCTTGTCTTTCTTCGCAATATGGCTGCGAAAGATTCGCAGCATTACATGCATTTGATAAATTTAGCCGGACATTACGAATCAGGGCGACAGATCAAATCCGTAAGCCAACCAAAAAAAACCTCAAAAGAAGAAATTGTGAAATGTCCGCTGGAGAAGACCATCGGAGAAACCTCCTTCTTATGCCAATCATCAAACCGCCCCGCTTCTTTCATAATCTCCTGTTGCATTAGGATTCGGAGTCCTGTCTGGTGCCAGACGCATTTCAACATAGATCAATGTCATTCTTTCTAGCCGCAACGAAGAAAACTTTACTCATATCAAGTGGTTGGCTCATGGCCGGGTATTTAATTGCCAAAGAATTCGTAATCTGTTTTAAAAATGATAATAAGCTTACTTTGGGCCAACTTGCCCTAAAGTGGCCATAGAGTAGGACCCATATGGAGGTCGCCCTTGTGAGTTCAGAAAATCAGACCTAGAACTTCACAGTCCGTCGATTTATCCAAATACACAGTAACTTATTCACGAGGTAGGGCCCGGCATTCTGAATCTTTTGAAAAAGCCAAAGGAAACCTCGATAAAATTAGCGATTTCATTAGTGTTCCTGCAGCTGAAACCTCTTTATTGTCTTCTGTTCACCGATCGGGATCATTCCGCTTCACATCACCGCATCCCACAGCCCGGCTTTGTCAACATAAAGGAACAGCTCCCAATCTATTCCATCCTTCCTTTTCACGGATTTCTCTGCCATTCGGTTGGTTGGGAGTACCTGCATACAAACATTCTCTTGCATGCACACATTATCACCAAGATGAGATGCCCTCATTCTGCTCAATTAAGAACCATGGCTAAGCGGACTTCAAAGGCGGTAGAAAGCCGCAGAAAAAAGCAACGTGCCGAGAGCGACTCCTTGCTTCTGTCTGGCCTTTTTTCGAAAGGGTCTGAAGACGTGAACGATTGGGAAAATGCAGAACAAGACTATGAATTGGCGCCGAGATCGCTCGACACAAAAGACGTCGTGGAGGGGTTGCCTATCAAGAGAGGAAAAGTGGTGGAAAGGGTTGTGAGAGAGAAGGAGGCCCCAGAAGAGGAACCAGAAAAGGAGCCTGAGGAAGAACAGGCCGAGGAGCCTGAATCCGAGCTGGAAAAGGAAGTGGAGGAAGACACTTCGACTCCCCAAGAAAAGCTCGCCAAAATCAAAGAAGAAATCGCATCGCATGCATCGCAGTTGATGGAAGACCCTGAGGAAAATATTTCGAGTCTTTCCAAGCTCAGAATGCTAGCCGAGTCCAAGGACTTTGCAACCAGTCAATTGGCTATTTTGGCGCTTGTGCCTGTTTTCAAGTCGCTTGCGCCAGGCTACCAAATTAGACCTTTGACGGAGGCGGAGCAGAGGCAACGTGTCAGTAAGGAGGTTGGCAGATTGAGAACCTTTGAGCAGAGTCTCGTCACCAACTACCGTCACTACATTGATCTTCTCAGCAAACTCGCCAGAGTGCTGGCACTGAACGCCACCGGAAACAAGAAGGTCACGCCTTATCAGGTCAAGCAGGGCCACGCGGCTACGAATGCGGCATGTGAGTTGTGTCTCTCATCGTTGAGGCACTTCAACTTCAAAATCGACCTTTTCACCATTCCCATCCGCAGACTCAACAGGAAACCCAAAGATAAAAGCGACATCCTGGTGTTCTATAAGTGCTTGAGAACGCTCGAAACGTTGCTCAAGGATGATAAGGACCACGGAAGCATCACGTTCGATACTGTGAGAGTCATGACCAAAACGATCAAGGACAAGAAGTTCCGCGTGGACGAATCGGTCGTTAATGTGTTTTTGAGCATTTCTTTGTTGGCAGACTACGACCCTCACGGTGAGAAGACAGAGAAAGTCAAGACGAAAAAGAAGGACAGAGTGCATCTTTCCAAGAAAGAGAGGAAGGCTAGAAAGGAAATGAAGGAGATAGACGAGGAAATGCGCAAAGCAGAGCTGGCCATCACCGCTGAGGAACGTGAAAAGTTCCAGGCGCAAACCTTAAAGTTGCTCTTGAAGTTTTACCTAGAGATTTTGCGAGCCGCATCGACCTCTGTGGATGAAAAGGGCGATGCGTCGCTTTTGATGGCGGCCGTGCTTGAGGGCATGTCCAGATTCGGCCAGATGGCCAACTTTGATTTGTTTGGAGACTTCCTCGAGGTGTTGAGAGAGACCATGCTCAATATCGTGGAGGAGCACACTCTTGAGACAGACAAGTACGGAATTGGCGAAGAATCGGAATCTGGGGGAATCTACACCAAGGACGACGCACGTAAGTTACTTCTCTCGGTGGTGGCTGCATTTGCATTGATGGTCAACCACAAGGAAGTGGGAAGACTCCCCATTTCTGTGGACTTGTCCAAGTTCGTCTCGGCTCTCTACACTGTGCTTGCTGACTTGAGTCTTGACACCGATATGGAATTCTCCCACAAATCGCTCAGGCTTGCGGATCCACTCGACGATTCTGGTGTTGCTTTCAAATCGGCTGTCAATGTGTCCACCGAGGCGGAATTGCTCTTGAAGAGTCTCGATTTCATCTTTTTCCGTTCGAGAGTCGGCAGTCAGGCCCGGGCCACACCCTTCATCAAGAGACTCTATATGGCTGGCTTGCAAACTCCAGAAAAGACAACAATTGCCTTACTAAAATTTGTGGGCAAGCTCCTTGGACGATACGGCGAGGGCTTGAAAGGATTGTGGAGCACCGAGGATAGAATTGCCGGCGAGGGCGACTACGTTCTCGGCATCGAGAAGGAAGGGTTTGAAGTAGACTACGAGCGCAGTAACGTTGGGTCTGCTGTTCTTTGGGAGAACGTCTTGCTCGACAAACACTACTGTCCGGTGATTCGAGACGGGTCGAGAAGCTTAATGAAGAGCAGCAAAGCCACCAACAACCGCTAAATAATTCAACTAATGCAAAGCGTACATTTCACATAAATGCAGAACAGTATCTATTTCGACACAAGGTCCAACTTCTCGTAGACGCCACCAGCAGACTTGTACAAGTCGGTGGCCTTGACACCCTCGCCCGATGCCTCGTTGGCCTTCAACTGCTGCAACATCAATCTGGCCTTCTCTCTTTCTTTGAAGCCATGCAAGCACTCGAAGTAGTCGTCAAAAACGGGGGTGCACTCTTTTTTGCTCACGGTGTCTGCGGAGGTGTAGCAGGCCACGAGCGTCTGGAACTCATAGAAGCACTTTCTAGTGCCGCCGGATCTGGAGTAGGGCTGCATGGTTTTGTTCCGGATGGGTTTCTGTCATTTGAGCATTGTTCAATTGGCTGTGAGAATTGGGGGCCGCACGCAGCGCTTCTCGCTTGTGTGCCGGACTGTAGCTGTTGTTTCGCAGCCTCTTAAATGTATGCGAGAAGCTCTCGAATACATTTCTTTACCTCATAGTAGAGGGGCCCCACTTGCCCGTCGATGATAATGTCGCCGGCATCGTCTCCCTGCAAGTTGTCTGTAGATATTTTTCTGACGGCAATAGCGTTGTTCACCACAAGCGTACCTTCGCCCTTGAACTCAGCGTTCAATTCTTTGCTAATGAGTCGTCTCTTCAACTCGGGCAACCTCACGTTTCCGATCGCCATGGTAGACCCGAAATCCACCTGTTGTGATTGGTCTGGAGCGCTCTGTAGATCGGACGACACCTTGGTGATGGGCTTCGAGCTAGGCTTCAACAAGAATTGCGTGGTGGAGTTAACCAACGCATCCACAGTGGTATTTTTAGCACCGTCGGCGTCGTTGCCATCGAAAACCTCCAATTCTCCCTGGATCTGCGAGATTCTGTAGTTCGAACCCAACGTTTGCCAAGCAAGAGAGTGGTTGAACTCCTCGTCCAATTTCACCTCGAAATCACTCAATCGGCCATGGCCGTCGCTGCCGATCTGCAATGTCTGATTCGAGTGGGCCACAAACACTGTCATTTCCGTAAACAAATTCTTTGCAATGCCCTTTCGGGAATGTGCCAACAAGTCGAATTTGCCGGCCGATACCAATGCGTCTTGCGACGTCTTGGTATCCTTCTCAGACTTCTGCTTGTTGAAGGCAGCTTCGACCACCTTTAGACCATTGAACGAGTCCTGGTAAACTGGGTTGTAGGTGTAGTCCGGAAGCAAAACCAAGTTGTATGGACGCAACGCCGAGATGATCATGTTCATGGAGCGCAAGTCCACCAAACCCGAGAGATCCACGAACGACAATCCACATCTGATCTTCAACTCGGCATTGCGCAGAAGCGCAGACGCAGCACCCAAGGGAACCCTCTTCACAGGCTTGAATAGCGTGTCAAGGTACTTTTGGAGCACCTGGTTGTTAAGCATTTCCTGTGGGGTCAACTTGTTGCTGTCATTGTGTCTGTTTCCGTCTCTACCCGGTTTTCCGCCTCTTCTGTCGCCGTCCATATTGTCGCTTTCTCCCCATCTGCCCTTATCGAGCTCGAACTTCCGCTTGCTTTCGCTGATGAGCTTGTTGTTGGCACCGTTCTCGTCGGACTTCTGGAAATCGTTGGCATTGATGACTTCTCCGTAGTCGTCGAGCTTTCTCTTTTTGCCCACCACAAACGGGAACATCGCCTGTCTAGGCCTGAGTCTGTGCGTCACTCGGATGTCCACAGGCTTGTTCGCCTCTAGACTCTCCATCACATAGTCAGTGAGAAATACCTCGTGAGCATTTAAGGCGGTGTTTGTATGTGACTGGGTGGTGGAAGTAGCAACGGCCGAGACGGTATTGACATCAGCATTTGCGGCCTCTTCGATTTGTTCTTCTTCACTGGAAACTTCGTCTTCCGACGACGACGAGTCATCGGAGTTTAAGTCTGCATTAAGAATATTCCTGTTTTTCTTATCACGCACCTTGGCCATCAACTTCTGATTCCGATGGTGAGTTGTTTTGTCTTTGAAAGTGGCCAATTCCTGGTTATTAAGTGGCTCTTCGCGTGTCCATAGCGAGAGAGAAAACGACTTCTCCAACGGAACAGGAATACCGTCTTCGGCCACACCGTTGTTCTTTTTACTCGCAAGCGTATGCCATTCCTCAAAAAGATTGGCCGAGATGGTTTCCTGGGTGGAGAAGGGCGATTTTTCCGTGAGAATGATGGTGGTTTTCTCGTCCTGGCAAAGAAGCTGCAATGCCTGCGACGATAAATCTCCGTCGGTGAAGTTCAATCCCGAAGCGAACACAATCTTTGGTCCAGGAAGCTGCACCAATTCACGAGAATCCAGCAACAAATCCACCTTCGACGGCTCAAAAGGCACTCGACTATATGCTCTATCTTCAGCAGCCACGCCTTCGTATTCCTTAATCAACAGCGACGACATCCAGTCGAGGAGATTCGATGCATAGCTCAACACTTTTGTTCCAGAATACGAGAGGAAGTACACCGGGATGGCAGCACCCTGAAGGTTGGCGAGGTGGTCATCAATAATGTGCAACAACTCGAGAAATCGCCCGGAGATGCTGGTGGGCAACAAAACCGCTCCTCCGTTGGCGAGCGTGGCATCCACAAGCTGTAAGAATTTCTCCGTTCTTTTTTTGTGTGACATGGTGGACCCCAAGTCGGTTCCGGTAATAATCGCACTTGGTCTAGCCAACGACGAGATTGGATTCCCGGTTGTGGGCGAAAGAAAACTGGCACTATTCAAAAACGAATCTTTGGAATGATTCCATGTGGGCGCATACACTATACGCTCCAAACGCTTTGTAACGAGCCAAAATGACCCTCCCAAAGAATGGCCCGAGTTGTAAGCTGTGAGCAAGATTCGGTTATCTAACGTCGACATATTCTGGAAGTATTTCACCAGAGTAATCTTGTCAAACCACTCATCCACGTCGTTCACTTCCATAAACGCAGACTGCAACGGGCCCAAGTGTCCCTTGGACCGAAAGAACTCCACCGTCGAAACTCTTCCAAGCTGACTGACTGCCAAAGTAGCATAAACAGGTATCGTGGACATAAGGCTGGGGAATTTCGTGCAAAGAAGAATGTAGCCGCCGATATACTCCGGGGTGGAATGGGAAAGGAGAATCAATTCCACATCATTCAAATATTTCTCCATGAAAAGCGCATCGTCCGGGTTTTCTCCATTCCAGCCTGGGTCTGCGAGAATATGGAGCTCGTTATCAAAATTCAACAACGATGCTCTGAAGTTATTATTGGAGTCACTCGGCGTTAGCAACGTGAAGGTGAACATGATGGTTCAGTTTGTTGCAGCGGGCAGTCCAAATTAGGTTTTTTGAGATGTGTAGCTGGTGGTCGATTTGGAGATTTCGCTACTATATTTCTACACATGCAGTGCGAAGCACATCAAAGATCAATGAATATGAAATTACATCAAAAGATACATCAATCGGTATTTACTAGAATACAAAATTACTTCAAAAGATACATTAATCGATATATACTACAATAGAAAAATTACGGCACGATTAGCGGTCAAATGCGATACTGTTCCGTGTGTGGTAGGACAACAACGTCTCTGCTTGGGTCAAACCTGGAATGCCGTGGGTGGTGCTGATTCTGTCTAGCGAGTTTCTTGCGGTCTTGTACTCGCCTCTCTTGATCATCTCCTGTCTCAACTGGTTCAAGTCGATAGGCATGTTGAGAAGCTGCTGGTTGTACTTGGTCTTGTCGTTGATCGTGCCATGTCTCGACCTATTGATAGTTCCACGTCTCGATCTGCCTATGGTGGCACGTCTGGTGATGGACTTGAAAGCTCTGGAAAGCTTGGCGTCGTGCAGAGAGCTCTCGGAAATGTTGTCATGGTGATTGGCCCCGACTGCGTTCTCAATTCTCTCCAAAAGTTCCGTGTCTCCTTCGTTAAGACGTTGAAGGATTCTGTGTCTTTCGAGATCATCCAAGTTGGTTGGATCGTAGCCCTGAGGATAGTCCTTGAAGTAGCCAGCTCTGACCTGTTCACGAATGATATCCACATCTCTAGGCTTGAAGTTTCTGAGCAAGAAATCGTAGGTGAAACGAGGTAAAAGACAGATCACCACTGAAACGAAAAAGCATGGCCAGAAACCCAAAGTTCCGAGGAGATAGGTACCACACTTGTAAAACTCGCCCACGGAGGCGCTGGCGGACCAAACTCCCACCCAGAAAAAGACGACGAGAATGGACAAGGCATTGATTAACAAACTCAACCAGTCCCATCTGAATTGTTGCAACAATACATAGATATCACATGCGGCCACCGAAATGGAAATAACCAAAACACCGACCCAGAATCTGTGGTCCACAGCCAAACCTTCGTGGTTCTGGAAACTCACATAGTACATGAGATATGGGAAGAAGAACGAAACAACCGACTGGTAAAGTCCATCAAACATGTACCAGACAAACTTGTACTGCGACCACTCGAGACCTAAAATACCAGAACGGTACAACTGCGGAACAATTAAAGACACGGTATCTGACACATCCTGATCGAAAATACCGAGAATGATCACGGGAAGAGAGGTGAATGCCAAATTATAAAACATCAAGAAAGTGTACTCATAAAGGTATGAGCCATCAAAACTGTTGTAGATGCCGTACCAGAAACAAGTAAATGTGAAAACGACGTTCTTGTAAAAGAAGCACGGAATCATCTCAGCGAGTCTCTTGTACGACCATCTACCATGCACAAGAAGCAATCTGGTCAAGAAACGGAACTGTCCAATGGCATAATCCGAAGACATAACTGCTTGTCTCCCTTCCTCACCAGCGATACCAACACCAACATTGGCAGCCTGAATCATGGCCACATCGTTGGCACCGTCTCCGATGGCCAAAGTCATAACCTTAAGGTTTTCCTTGACCACCTTGACGACTTGAGCCTTTTGAGCAGGTGACACACGGCAACAAATGACGGATTTGCATTGCTTACCCAAAATAAGGAATTTCTGGCGAACAAGTTCGTTCTCACTGAAAACCAAAGTCAATGCGGCACCGTCAATGATCAAGGCAGTGTTCGACTTTGGAATTGAGTGGTCAGCTTTGGCCAGTGCAATAGCTTCGCTAACATCCTCGGGTGAGTTAATGTTGATACTGAAGTTTTCAGCCAAGTATTTCGTGATAAGAGAGTCAATGTAGTCGACATTAGATAAGCCGTTATCCTCCGGCCTAACCACAAGCAATTTCATATCGTTTCCAAGAAGATTACACGAAAAACCAATGTTTATGGCAGTTTCGATTCTGTCACCAGTAAGGACCCACAACTTGATACCAGCATCACTCAAGATGGAAATGGAGTCAGGAACACCCTGTTGAAGTCTGTCCTCGATGGCAGTACCACCAAGCAAAGTTAATCCTTGCTCCAACTCATCGTTGAGCGAGTCAATAATGTCGTCCTTGGAATCGTCAATTAGAGCATTCGCTTGCCTGAAGCGTTCGTACCAAGAGTTAAACTTTGCTTCATCCAAAGGTTTCTGGGCAATGCAAAGCGTTCTGAGACCTTCCTTGGCAAAATCCTCCAAATGCAAGGCCGTCTTCTTCAAAATCTCATCAGAAGTAGAAGGAGCCAACCTTTGGTAGATAACATTATCAGCGCCCTTACAAATGAGAAGTAGAGACCCATCGGGAGCTTTCAAGATGCAAGACATTCTCTTACGAGCAGACGTGAAGGGGATGATGTGAAGCAACTCGTATTCTCTCTCCTTTCCGTAGATATCCAAGAGTAAAGTCTTTCTCATTCGTTTCTTGAAAACAATTCCCACGTCTCTTGCAACCGCAACCAAGGCAGCCTCATCGGGAGATTCTGCTTTCAAATCGTTCAACAGTTCATCCTCGGAGTTTGCCTCCGTCACAACAGTGTGACACAATGCAAGCGCCAACATAAATTCTTCATTAGCAGTTTTTCTAGTTTGGCTCAAAGTGTTTGGAACAATGGTGTCTTCGACATAATCGTTAGAGACAAAAGTCAATAGTTGGTCTCTTAACTGATCGTTTGGCACGAAATTCCGCAAGTTCTCAATCATGTCAGATCTATCCTTCTTGATAGCCTGGTTCCATCGTTCACTTTCCTTGACAGTGTCAACTCCGTTTCTCTTGTCCATACCTTGCTTGGCCTCAGTGTAAGCCAAACCGTAGGAGATGCCGCCAATGGTACATTTTTTGAACTCCATGACATTCTGGGTCAACGTACCGGTCTTGTCACTGAAGACATATTCAATCTGGCCCAAATCGTCGGAAATACTCCAAGCTTTAGGAGTGCATGGGAAATCTAAACGCTGGTAGTACATCTTAACATCTGAGTAAATGAAGAACGCTTGAGCAGTCTTAATGATCTCGATGGAAATGTACAACGAGATTGGCACCAAGGACTGATAAATAATCAAAGCCACGAAGAACACTAAGACACCGTTTCCTGCGGAGGTAGAAGAGTAAGCCGCATACTCGAAATAAATTCTGGAAGTGTCCGATTGATCATAAAATAGACCGTTGACAAGACCAGTAACAAAGCACAACACGAACAAAACAACGAAATTGATGGCAACAGAAAGGTTCAATTCACGGGAAATCTTGGACAGTTTCTCGGGAGTGATTCCACTGTTCAAGACAATCTTGGTTTCCGAACCAGTGTACACCACAACACCGATTGCCCACTTTGTGTTTCTCAAAGTACATCCTCTTAAAAGAACATTGTCGCTGGTGATGGCCTCCTTCTCGTCGGGGTTCACCAAGTGGCCATTCTCGTCATAGTTTTCGTAATGAATGGTACCTCTGAAAGAGTACAAGTGGGTGTTTGGAGCATCACACTCGATCCAGAACTTTGTGTTTCCGAGATCGGTGGAGTGCTTCAAGTTCGACGATCCGCCACTGGCCAAGGTAGATCTAGACTTCAAATTGGTCTCTCCATCCAAGTTCTTTGTCTCGACGAAACAGTTTCCTTCCTCGTCAGAACACGAAATAAGAACGATATCTGCCGGGATCTCCTCGTTGGCCCTCACTCTGATGAAGTCACCCACATTGATGTCTTTCCATCTGCGGTTTTTGAAGTGGGTCTGCTTTGCGGTAGGGTCCTTTTGGTGCTCGAGTTGCAACTCTGGATTGAGAAGACTGTCTGGAAGCGGCTTTGTTGGCGCATGTGAAATACGCTGCAGATTGTGAGATTTCCTGGGTCTTTTGCTGCTGAAAGAAGGACGGAGGTGCGCAGAGTTGAAGCTGTAGTCTGATTGAATAGTGGAGACTCTATGCAACGCCTCGTCATGCTCTTGGGCCTCTTTGCGCACCAATTCCGTCTTCTTTGTCTTGGATCCGAACATCTTGATGCCCGCCTTCTTAAAAGACCCTACAGCGGCCCAGACGCATCTGGAACAGAACTTCTTGAACCTTCTCCAGGTGCTGACGTCGTCGGCCTCCACATTGACATTGTGGAGGCCCACTAGCAAGTGGATGGGGCTATTGTTGAGTTCGTTATCACTGGAGCCTCTCCGGTAGTCCTCAAAGCCGTCCTTGATGGCGGTAATGGCGACAATGACAATCAATGGCACCGCGGCCAACCCTGGACTGGCCACACCAAACACCTGGAACGCACCCAAAATGTTCATGAATAAGAAAAAGACGTTGGCAACCCTCCGGAACTGGAAAAGCAAGTTCTTGGGAAGGAACGTAAGCGGCGTATACTTGGTTGATCTGATTTTGTTTCGGGGGTACTGAAGCACCGGCTTGCCCTCGTGGTTCAGCATGTTGGATGGCAAACTTGTGTTGACAAAGACCTGCCGGGGCATGTTATCATAGATTTCTTGCAAGTACTCGGGCCTGTCGGCCAAGCCCTTGTTGAAGAAGTATGTCTGAAGCTTCAGTTTGAAGGTGGGCGGATTAGCGGCCACCAAGTCGTCAAACGTGTAGTTTTTCAGCGGCAGCGGTCCGCGAGAGTCAGCACGGTCGCCGGACAGCTCCTGCTTGGAGTTGTTGTCCACCGACAATGTCGATAGCTTTGAATCGATATCTTCCTTCTGCATTCGTCAAATTTATGGAAAACAACTCTGGAACAGACGGAAGGAAATCGATGCGGCGGTGGAATGCGTCTAGACCTCGGACGTTAGCAGCAGGCCGATTCACCTAGAAAGCAGCACAGGCGATCAAACAAGTAGATGGCTTGAGAAAAGGCTGTGAGAGATAAAAGTGATTCCTGGGCCGGGCCGGAAGCAGAACGGATATAACGCACCAGTACACCAGGATAACGTTTACCTGACGGATACGGATGTTCGGACGAAAGTCGTTGAATATTGGCCGGAGGCGGAGGAGGCGGAAAGATGATGTGGGCAGGGGTGTGGGAGGCGAAGGAAGTTTTCAATTGTAGATTCCGCCGTAGGTGGGTTCCTCATCGCCGGCGTTAGTCAGCAGTGCGGATGGCTGCGTTTCGGCAAATCCGGGCTTCTGCGACCACGGAGGATTTGGCTAATCGGGGACTACGGACGGGGAGGCATGAATGAAAGATGTGTGGGCTATTTTGATGAGGTGTGTGATTTGGAGCTTTTTCTATTTTTTTTTTCTGCTAGATGTTGGCTGGGGGCTCATTCGTTCTCATATTGAGTCAACGGAGTTTCATCTTTGGAGTGTACCTAAAATGCGCCATGCGGGTCGGAGCTTGACGGATTGGAATCACAATAGTGGTATGGGCAGGAGATCGGGGATTGGGCTGGCCAATAAATGGATACTGACTTGACAATAAATGGGGATTGACGACAATAAATGGAGAATGGCTTGACAATAAATGGAGAATGGCTTGACAATCTTCGGTTCTGAGGGAAATGGAGAAATGAGGAAATTGGCTGGTTCATAGAGGTACGGTGATAGACGTCTGTTGCCTTCATTTTTTTGTTGAGATTTTTGTCTACTCTTGGCTGGTGCGAATGGAGACGAGTATGGATAATAGAGATTGAAAGCAGTTGGCCCAGAAAAATGATAATTGCGGAGGAGAAGGATGTAGGAGCAGAGATCGGTAATCATGAAATTGGACAGCCATAAGCCAACGGACAACAGTAGAGTCATTACAATTAGATGGCAATTTAGAGAGATTGAAGTTGCGAAAATCGTCGCTGTGGCATAAACGCCCGCCGTAAACAGATTGAAACGAACACCGAAGAGGCAAATTCACATTCCATATAAATATCCACGTTTTTGCTAAATATAGGTGAGTTCGGAGCCGGTGAAAATACACCCGTACCTCCCACCTTTCACCACCCACCACATTCAAGGCAACAAGGCCCATAGCCATCCCATTCTCTTTTCTGTGAATTACCCGCAGGTTGCAGTGGTCCCCTACGGTAGAAGAGTCCAACCTCCCTCGTAGCCGTTCACCTTTTCTGGTCGTGTGCGCACCATTTTCCATAACACTCGCTCTAAAAAGTCGACGAATCTGAAAAAAAAAATCACTATCCACCACTATGTCTATTGAAGAAATCCCACAAGGCGCTGACATCAACATCATCTCCAAGGACGAGAAGAAGGCCAGAGAATTGGTCAAGAAATTGAACTTGAAGCAGATCAAGGGCATTTCCAGAGTCACTTTCAAGCAGAGAGGTAACTTGATCTATGCCATTGACCAGCCAGACGTCTACAAGTCCGCTGCCGGCACCTACGTTGTGTTTGGTGAGGCCAAGGTCGACGACTTGAACCAGAGATTGGCCGAGGCCCAGGCTGCCGAGGGCCACGCTCACGACCATGCCCATGACCATGACCACGAGGACGACTCTGTTCCAGACAAGTCTCCAGAGTCCATTACTGCCGACTTGGAGAAGGCTTCTTTGAACCAGAACAAGGTGGAGGAAGTTGTTGATGAGGATGGCGAGGTTGACGAGTCTGGCTTGGATGCCAGCGATATCAACATCATCATTGAGCAGACCCAGGTTTCTAGAGCCAAAGCAGTTGCTGCTTTGAGAAAGCACAAGGGTGACATGGTGAATGCTATCATGGACTTGTCTTAGTATAGTCAATTAGTAATAGTTTGCCAAGTACATGTAGGAGACCAGTACATCAATGCTAGAAGCTAGTTAATGTCATCAGAGGCATGATGGACATTTTACACAGATTGCTCGAGAGGCTTTTTAGGTTCCCCAGGTGTTTCATCATTTTTCACAGGTTGCTCGATAAGTTTCTCAGCTTCCTCGACAAGTTCCTTGTCGATACTACTATCATCCTTTTCCCTTTCTTTATTTCATCTGACCTTCCATTTAACCCTTCCATACTAAAACTCGTAAATTAGGATAGACCTGGTGTACATTGATGCTATTGAGCCTTTTTGACGTCATCAGCGACATCGTGGATAATTTCCTCAGGTTGCTCGATGGGTTTTTCAACTTCCCCAGATTTTTCATCAGCCTCCTTGTCAGCTTCCTCGATAAGTTTCTCAGCTTCCTTGACAAGTTCCTTGTCGACGACTTCGTCTTCACTACTATCATTTTCCTTTACCCTTCCCTTTTCGTCTGAACTTCTACTTAACCCGTCCCCACTCGGGCTGGTAATCATAAACGTGGGATTTGCGGAAGCGCTGTTCGCAGCGTTGCCTGAGTCTCCCCCGTCGGAAGATGGCGTCTCCAACGCTCCGTTGATGTAACCACAATGCCGACAGATATACGTCACTGAATGTGGATCGGTGCATCCAGGAGGCGCCAACCCATTGTGGGTATAGCAATGGGCACATATGAGAGCGTAGCGACTTTCCACGCTCTCGTTGTGGTCCGATCCGATGATGTAGTCAAGAAGGCGGTCTTGTAGACTCTTGTGGATGGAACCCTGGACAGGAGGCGAACGCCGAGCATCCGGCCGGGCATCTGGGCGGGTATCTGGGCGATTACTTGACTGAATCGCTTGGTTTGGCCTCTGACCAGCCCTCTGGACTGGATTATCTGGCCTGGCTTGGTCACCTGACTTGCCTTGATTATCTGGCCGATTGACTGTAGGCGGTAGGATCTTCGTTTGAGGCTTTTTGCCGGCCAGTGGCTTCTTTTCCAAATCTCCGGCTCCCTTTTTTGCCTCGTTCATCGGCTCGTTCCCTTCCAGTTTGCTGTACTTCCGAAGCAACAGAGAAGTGGTGTTGAAGTTTGTAATTCGCTTCAATTCTTCAATCTTGGCCCGATGACGTTTCAACAAGCTCGCCATGGACTTCTCCTTGCTGGCTATCCAAAGGCGGAACAAGGAATCCACGAGATAAACCACAATTGCTATCACAATCGGCACCAACACCGTCCATAGCAAGTCGGAGGTGTCCTGGCCGGACAAAAACACCGAAAGGCGGGATTTTCCCACCGCTAATGGGCCCAAATTGCTCAACGACATGCGATAGCGGTAAGCGACCCACGCTCCATAGGCAATCACAAGAGCATAGGCGACATTATTGCGGACCGATTTGCGCTTGATGGATAATGCGGTAATTTGATTTCTTGTTTTGGAGATGGCCTGGGTGAGTGCAGTCAACTCCTTGTCGAAAGCGTCTGGATCAAACAGATGCAGCTTGAAGAGGCCGAGAAACCCCATTGAAAGCAGGTGATGGCGTAGAGATCGAATTGTTGCTTATGAGTATGCAGGTGGGCAGTGATAAGAAGATTATGGTACAAATTATGGTGGTAGAAAACATGATTATGGTGAATGAATAAATATCTATGGTGATAGATAGAAGGGAATAGAAGAGATGCGTAGTCGAACAGGTTTAGGTGGATTGGCGGAAGGTGTGGCTAGACTATTAACTTTGGAGTCGATTTAGTTTGGCGGTGAGAAATGTATGACGGTGTGATGTACTGTAGAATGCTCGATGTAAATTACTCTTTGCCTACAGAATTAGAATGTGATATGAGGGTTGGACCAATTTATGGATCTACGCTGTTCTATAAAACAGGATGTATGGGGTAAGCAAAAGGATGACTTTAGGAATTGGGGTGAGAACTGTGGTGATTTCGCAGCCAAGTATAGCCAATTGCTGGTAGGAAGCTAGAAGTGTCCGAAACATAGACGACTTTTAATCTGGATACCGTAGGTGAATGATTTTTATTTTTGAAAAAAAAGGAAATAAAGACCCGTTTGGGGACCCTAATTGATCCAGTTATTAGATAGTTGGTGACTCTCCTCAGACTTGCGTCTTAGCCAATTCTAATGCTTATTAGCCAACGAGAAAAGCTTCACGAGAAAGTTTCATGATACCAAGCTCAAAGAGAAGAAGTACCAGAGAGAGGGACTTGTTTTACGTGATCGAGTTTCCGCGGATCCTTTCTGAGTGCTTCCATTCACTATTTTCTCAGCATCTGGTGACAGAATGAGTTTTGATTAGAAGTGAGCAAATAGTTGGTTAAGAGAAAGATAAGAGAGAGCCCTACAAAGATCTGCTCTTGGCGAATGGAAACCAGGATTCATTCACGTCTAAGAGAGAATGGGTAGGCGTCAACTAATCTTAAGTGTACCTAAATCTTGGCACCAACAATTCCTTAACAGCTACTGGCACAAAGAAGCTCGATCATTCCGCCAACAAAGGTGAGGATTGTAAAGTATTGAACCTAAAATGTAGTTACGGCGGCCGAAAGAGCGGGGCCAGAGAACACTAGTGGTGAAACAGTACAATCAGAAATGAGAGGGCCCTACTGGCGATATATTGATGTGACTGATCAGATGAGAGATTGTTATTCGCAATGGAAGAAAGATTTTGGATATTTCGGTGGAAGTGCTCCTCAAAGGCGAGAAATAACCAACTGACAAATTGTCCATGGACTTACCACCCAAATAATCTATCATGAGGACAATCTCTCAAATTCTATAAATATATTTGGCAGTGTCCAATTTATTGACATTTGCCGTGCCCAATAGAACATGCTTTCCACTTAAGAAATTTGGGTGATTAATAACGTGTCTCCATTGAGCATCTTGATGGCTGGTTGATCGTAGCGCACAGACTGACTAGAGAAGGTGAACTTTTTCAATCGAAGCAGAGGCCAAAGAGTGAGCGTCCAAGCTTGGCCGAAAGATTCGAGATAGTTCAAATAGCTAGAAGCAGCAGCAGAAACAATTTGACGGACTCACAAGAAATCTAACTTGACTTGTACAAATAATTAACGATGGCAAAATGTACAGACACTAGGGAAAGGATCATGAATACAGGTCAGCAGCAAGCAAAGACCTTAAAAGATTAATCATTGTATACCAACAGCCTTCACTATTTTTTTTGATTCCCATTTTTGTTATTTTCAGGTTGTGTATAACTATGTACTACACCGATGATGCTAGAGCACAAGAATCAAGAAAAAGCCACAGACTCAACGGAGATAACAATATCCCCTACATTCCCCTCGATTCTATTCAATGTTTCCATTCAATAACTCTCTTTCCTTTTTATATTTCTCTTTCTATTCTCACCATTTCTCTAATCTCCTCTCTCAACTACTACGAGACCCAATGTAGAGGCAGAATATACCAGGCATCACATCAACAAAAAATGCAAGACAAAGAAAACGAACAGAAAAGAACAAAATTAATCTCATAGTAAATTCACAATAAATTCCCCCAAAACACACAAAGCATTCAAAATCAACAGCCCCAACCTGCTCCCACTTCCCACTCCAAGTAGTGCCAGGCCTAAATGGCAAATTCAAATCCACACTTTCTCTTTGTCCCCACCCATGACTTACATCGTTGGCGACCGCGTGATCACCTTCAGCGGCAAGGGCCTTACATCCGAAGAGGAAACCATAATACGAGCTCACCCCGATTTGCTCCGCTACTGCTTGAATTCCACCGTCCTCACCTATCTTCTCAGCATGAAGAAGATTGTCCATCTTTATACCGATGTCATCACCATCTACAGCACGCTCCTCCTGAAAGTACCCAACTACGATGATGTCACCTACATGACCAACAAGACCAAGCTAAATTTCGTGCGTTTGGAAGAAGATTTGAATGTGGTGTTTGGCAAGGACCTCACCTCGGTAAATGACGGCTGGGAGCAGAAAAACTACGAGAATCAGCTCAAGCCGATGGTGGTGCTCATTTTGAAGAGTTGCAAGGAGCTGTTCAACTACCTCTTCAAGACGCTCAACTGCATCGATGTGTTCTTTCTGGCGTTCGACAACCTCAAGAAGCTCCTCATTCCGTGCCTTCTCACCCACACGCAAATGATCCAGAAACTGACGGCGGGCGCCATCTACTTCTTTGGCCTCATGACCATCGCCGACGACTTGGGCAATGTGGGCGAATTTGACGATACCGTCGTTCGCCAACTCACCAAGATCGACTCCATTACCTCGGGGCTCGAGCGAGAGGCCAAATTGCTCGATATGGTCTTCACCACCATTGACGCCTCGCTACAACAGTATACGAACATTCTCCTTGGACGGGCCATTCTCAAGCGGGAGGTGGAGGAAGGTGAATGTCGCATCATCCGAAGAAGAGACGTTTGCTTTCAGGCCGCCGAGCACGTGGTGAGCATCCCGCTCACGGGCGACCAGCTTACTGCGTTGTCGATGCTGCATTTCACCAAGCATATTTTTTATTTCATTTCGGCAATTCTCGTTGTTGTTGTCGTTGTACTCTACAGACTCTACGCTGTGATTTTTGGATAGGCTATTGATATATTTGCATGAGATAGAGACATTCTTTTGATATTATGGCTCTTGTAGCTACTCCTGTCATTTCTTTAATTTCACTTTTGTCTCTTTTGGGCTGTTCCTTCTACTGGTCTCTTCTATTTGGTCCTCGTGTCACGTGCCCCACTCAACCAATCTTAGAAGTAAACAGTGGACTTATCTCACTCTAGAGGTAAATCACACACGGAAACAGTTGGTGTGCCCAGTTGATTATCCATCTCCGAATATCAATTTTCTTCGCCTGCCAATTGTTGCAATTTCCTGCTCGCTGCTTTTCGCTAGGTTTTTGCTCGACATCAATCTCAATTCACTTCTGGGTATCTACCCGCCAGAATTTTGAACAAGCATCCCATTCAGCGTGCTGAATCTTCATTTACTGCCGCTGCAGAACCTCCAAAAGACCAAACTTCTGCATCCACGCCATGAGTGGGAAGTCTGACCAGATCTACTCGGCCACATACTCCAATGTTCCGGTATTCGAGTTTGTCACGGACGAAGGCCCCATCATGCGGCGAAAATCTGACTCATGGATCAACGCCACCCATATCTTGAAAATTGCCAAGTTTCCCAAGGCTCGCAGAACTCGGATCTTGGAAAAAGATGTCCAGACGGGCATTCACGAGAAAGTCCAGGGAGGCTACGGAAAATACCAGGGAACGTATGTGCCGCTCCACTTGGGGGCGGAAATCGCCAAGAGTTTCAGCGTTTATGAGATTTTGAAGCCCATTTTCGACTTTGAGTACGTGGAGGGCAGGTCAGAGACTCCTCCACCAGCCCCCAAACATAACCATGCATCAGCATCGAATGTGGCACGAAGACAGCAGCAACAGCAGCGAAAGGCCGAGGTTGCGCTTATCGAAGACTCGTCGGCGAAAAGATTGAAGATCGAAGACTCCGATATACCGAAACGCAGAGGAAGACCGAAAAGAGTTGCCTTGACGGCCAGAAATAAGCCAGACTTGCAGCATAGCAAAACTGCGCCAATTGAGCCCACCGGGCCCAGCATGGGAACATTCAATGCCCACCGAGAGTTGTCGTACTCGCAGTCGCTGCAATTACCTCCACTTTTGCGTCAAGATACTGAGAGAGATGCATTGCAGATCATGGCCAGCAATTTGAATGTGAAACGGGAGGATCTTGAGCCAGAGAGCAGCGATAATGACAATCAAGACGTACATATTTTGCGACCAGACTACGGGCATAAGGAGACCGACGACGACGAGCTAATGACGGGAAAGGAGCTTTTCGGGTCGCGGGACTCGTTTGCCACGCGGGAGTCGTTTGAAAAGATTGTCCACATGCATAACAGAAACACTCGCAGCTTGAATCTGGCCGGTGCTCCTCGTATGTTGAGTCTCAATGGCAGTATGGCGGGAGATACTTACGGCTTGAACCAGTACCATCATAACAACCACTTTGCATCACATTCTCCTACGACAAGTATCAGAGGAGATCCAGAGTCGGTGGGATACTTTAATACCTTGCTCAACTTTTTCTTGGAGGACGAAGGGTCACCCACTCATTCTGCCAAAGGTCGCAATGGCAATTTGGATCTACCCGAAAGTATATTGAATCCGCCACAGCCATTGAATAAGATCAACATCAATCAGGCTATTGATAATGACGGAAACACCATTTTTCACTGGGCTTGTTCCATGGCAAACATTTCAATGATTGAGTTCTTATTGTCCATTTTCACTAATTTTATCGACAGCCAAGTTAAGAATTATCACGGCGAGACTCCCTTGATGTTTTTGATCCAGTTCAACAATAGCTTTCAGCTCAAGAATTTTCCTACCATTCTTGACCTTCTTTTCGATTCCATCTTGTCTGTTGACAATTACGGCAGAACTGTTTTGCACCACATTGTCCTCGCGTGCAGCGGAGGACGCAGGGAGTTATCGTTGGGACCTGTAAAGGACAATGAATCACGCAAAAAGAAGGAGCGGTTTTCAAGGTATTATATGGACGTGGTGTTCGCGAAGATCATTGAATTCCCAGACTACCAGCTACTGCAAGGTAACCGGAACAGGACGTTGGAAGATAAAAAGGAGCTAGTTGCTAAGTTCATTAATCATCAAGATAATGAGGGTAATACTGCCTTCCATATCGCTGCTTACAACTTGACGAAGAAGTTGATCAAAATATTCATCGGCCACCACAAGTATATTGACTTTGGGTTGAGGAACTTAGTCAATTACACAGTTGAAGATTACTTGGCCTCCCACAATTACGTTCTACGATTGGAAAATGGCGAAGATGAGCTCGTGCCTACGCAAGAGGATAAGAACCAGATCAAGCCAACATTATTTCCCGCAGAACACACCCAAAGTTTTGAATCGCAGTTGCACAAAACAAATTTGGCAATCAATTTGCAACACTCAACCGCCAATCTCATTACAGAAAAACTAAGTGAGCTTGCTTATGCCATAGACAAAGAGCTCGGAGAGAAGGATGAGAAATTGCTTGCGCTTTACAAGGTATTCCGTTTCATCGCATATGAGAAGTTTAGGTCGCAAAAGGCCATTCTAGAGATCTTTAACCTCGACAATTTGGTGGAGGATGTCGAAAGGGACTTCGAAAGCAGTACAGACGACTTGTCAAAGACTGGAAACATCGACACTCTTGTCATTGACGGATCGAGAGACAAAATCATTCAGGACGAGATCAGCAGGCTCCAAAACGACTTGCTTTTCCAATATCTCAGTGTCAAAGAGGATGTTGGCAGCGAGCTTAAAAAGTATGGACACATAATGGAGGTACTTGCGTCTCGTCGGTTGGCCGAGTTGGAAAGTAAGTTTGAGGTCGCCGAAGGAGATGCAGTGAGTGACGAACAAAAGGTTGAACTTGCTACAAATTTGCAAAAGGAGATTGTCAAGCGCCTAGAGTTGTCTTCCAAAGTTTATGAAGAAGGCAGCAAAGTGCCCGTTTTGATTCCAAACCCAGATGAATTCAAAGAGAACCGAGATGGAGAGGTTAATGAAGACGGCGACGACTCTAAGGAAGTCAAGTATCCACAGTCATCAGAGGCTGGCACAAAGTCTGCCATTGCGGACTTTCCTCATGCGGACAAGCTTTACAAATACTGCAAGTTAATATCGCTAAGCTGTGGGATGTCGTTTTCTGAGGTTGAAGGTTCCATTGATCTCATTGAGCAGTCACTTGAAAGATCTGCTGCCAACTCAACTGCATAGATAATACCTAGGGAAGAATGAATCGAAGGACGTCAAGAATAGAGTGTAGAGCGAACAGCACTAAAGAAAGTGTTAACGGCAACCAGATGGAGACCGTTTGGATGCAGTGTAGTATACAAAGCCGTGAACTTATTACAAACTGTTCCATCACCATCGACTAGATGGCCCGTTGCAGAGAAGAATATCTGGTAAGATATACGGACAAGTAAGCAGGGATAATTCTTCAGAACAGTTCAACAAGTTACCAGGCCATATTCTCAAATTGGATATTGTCAAATGGAAGCCAAAAAAGACCAACTTTTTCGCAACCAGCAGACGACTTCAATATCTTGTGAAAGGCTACCAGATTTTCTAGCCTGGGATCGCTGAAGAGACAACAAATGAGCAACACATCGGCATAAAAGAGTTGAGAAAGTGAAGTTTTGAGACAGGGCAAGATTCATATATAAATACCAAGAGAAAACAAGATATATTCTAAAAGTCTATAGTTACGCTACTAGAGTGTACCAATTCCTCTACATAGATAGCAGATCGCATAGATACCAGTAGTGTGGGAAATCAATCTACTTACTACTCATGGACAAGATAGCCCATTCGATCAACATCGAGCTGCTAGAGGCATTTCCCCTCGAAAAGACGCTTGCAGTGCTTCCGCCCAACATTCTTGTCGAATTTGCTCGCCATTACGAGTTGGTCAAGGGCTACGTGAAACAATTGCCTGCTTACACTCAAATGGAAACCAACCTTCGGAACGTTATCCAGGAGCAAATTTCAACCATCAACAAAATTATTGACCTCTTAAAGGATTATGAGAGCAATTCGGCTGCCATTAGTGCTGCCGTCGCCAAGATGGATGCTCTATACAAGGAGTTCTTGGACTACGAGACTTATCAATATCAGCTTATGAGCTCCAACTTCAACCAGAATTTCTTGAAGTTGAAGTATTCGAAATTGACTGCTTCCAGTGACGAGGCGTCTATGAATGTGTTGAAAGAGTATCGAGAATCGGGAGGTCAGCTACTGACGTTTCTACAAGATTTTAGACAGAAGAGGAAGCAGTATCACCTTTTAAAGGAGAAAATGAACAGGTGGGATGAAGAACGGATCAGCGGACTTATCTGAAGAATAAAGGTGTGGTTTGAGTATGAGTGTGAGTTAGGTATGAGTATAAGCTGGATATGAGTATGAGCTTGAGCATGAGCATGAACGTGAGCGTGGGTGTGAGTATGAAGTGAGGATGGAGAAATGGACATTAGCTGATGGCATTCCAAGACCGGAGCTTCACGATTAGGCATTTTTCTGTGCAAGAAACTGATGTCCATACTCGATACACGTCTTTTTGGCCTGATTTGATACGATGAAGTGATTGCCAGGACAATTTATTTCAACAAATATTGGATCCACAGGCTGATAGCGTGTGTTGGGTTCGAGGTTACCAATTTGTCCTCCTCAAACGGATTTACAGTGTCCACTAGCCTGATTGACCAGCTGATCAAGGTAAGTTTGGCACCCGATTGAGTTTCAAATGAATTCCAAATGAATTTCCAAATGAATTTCCAAATGAATTTTCTTGAATCTCACATTGTTGTCTACACTGAAATGAATTCCTAGATTGAGAATTTCACTTCGATATGTCCACCTCAATTGAACTTCTAGACGGAGATTGAACTTCTAGACGGAGATTGAACTTCTAGACGGAGATTGAACTTCTACACTGAGAATTCCACCTCAATTGAATTTCTAGAAACAATATTCCTACGGTCCCTTGAATGTCCGGCTAGATCATTACTAATTGCCATTGATCACGACGACGGAACGACTCGGTTAGTCCTCCTATTCTTTAGACTTGCTGTCGGCTACCGGCAATTCTCCTGCTGATAACTCACGCGACCCCTCAGTGCGAAAACGAAGCTCCGTCACTGACCAAACGTCCATGACCAATCCATATCGGTGAAATTCTCAGGCGAAATTCACTGCTCTGAATCCACATTCTGTATTCACTGCTCTAAATTCATTGCACTGAATTCATTGCACTGAATCTTCCGCCACATTATCAAGACTAGGCTCTGCTCAGATCCCGTCTTCTCTTCCATCGGCTAGCGGTAAAAATGTCGCGCTTAATGTGGACCTCTCTTATCCGGACGAGTTCCCCTGCAATGCGTCAAACGGCCCGTCCCCATAGGCCCGCCTCTGCAAACCTAATTCGCTGCATTGTACGCTGCACCGACGTCTTGTGAGCAGCCCGTCACTTGCGTCGACATGGGAGGGGAGGGCCGAGGGTTCCACACCTCTACTACTAGGACCGGATACAAAAAAATAATCCCTCGAATCGCCTTCCGTCGGCCCCAAGTCTTTCCCCCCACTCCTGGAGTTCATGCTCGTCCTGCGCAATCTGCACATGAACACGGTGCCTCATGGCCCGAAATTCACTATAAGGGCTTCGACCTGTACTGTCCTCTCTCGGTGAATTCAACTCCGAAATATTCCGAATAAGAACCACAGCTGCTCACTGTTCCCTCCCTGTTCAAACCTGACATTCTTCTCCCGATGTTCAGAACTACCCCAATGTTCAGAACTACCCCGGCTCGGTTGTTCTCGTCAACTGCCAGAGCCTTCAATGCTACTCCTAAAACGGCACCCAAGGCGGGTTTTTTGAGAAAAACTTTCAGAGCCGTCACTGGCGTGTCCCTCTTGACTATTGTGGGTGCAACTTCCTACATTGGCTACAAGGTCTACAAGGAGTCGGCCCCAGTTGATCAGGCCAAACAGACTTCTACTTTTGAAAATGGTCAGAAGAAGAAGACTTTGGTCATCTTGGGCTCGGGATGGGGCTCCATCTCCCTCTTGAAGAACTTGGACACCACTTTGTACAACGTGGTGGTTGTGTCTCCCCGTAACTACTTTCTTTTCACCCCATTGTTGCCTTCGTGTCCTACCGGTACCGTCGAATTGAGATCTATTGTCGAGCCCGTGAGAGCCATCACCAGAAGAGCTGCTGGCGAGGTGATTTACTTGGAAGCCGAAGCAACCTCTATTGATCCCGTGAACAACCATATCGTCATCAAGCAGTCTACCACCGTGCACTCCGGCCATTCCGGTAAGGATACCAGTTCTGCCAAGCCCTCTCTTAGCGAGGATATCATCACGTCTTTGAACTACGACTACTTGGTTGTCGGCGTGGGAGCCCAGCCTTCCACCTTTGGCATTCCCGGTGTTGCTGAGAACTCCACCTTCTTGAAGGAGGTCAGTGACTCCATCCAGATTAGAAGAAAGCTCATGGACCTTATCGAGGCTGCCAACATCTTGCCAAAGGACGACCCTGAGAGACGCAGATTGTTGAATATTGTTGTGTGTGGAGGTGGACCAACTGGTGTTGAGGTTGCCGGTGAGTTGCAGGACTACATTGACCAGGATCTTCACAAGTGGATGCCCGAGCTTGCTTCCGATTTGAAAATCACCTTGGTGGAGGCTATGCCAAATGTGTTGAACATGTTCAACAAGAAGTTGGTCGACTACACCAGACAGGTGTTTGAGGACACCAACATCGATTTGAGAACGAATACCATGGTCAAGAAGGTCGACGACAAGTCGGTCATTGCCCTGACCAAGGACAAGGATGGCTCTGCCCACACTGTTGAGATCCCTTACGGTATGTTGATCTGGGCCACCGGAAATGCTCCTAGACCTATTGTTAAATCGTTGACTACAATTATTGAGGAACAGAAGAATGCCAGAAGGGGTTTGCTCGTTGACGACAAATTGTTGGTCGACGGAACGGACAACATCTACGCTTTGGGTGACTGTACTTTCACCAAGTTTGCCCCAACTGCTCAGGTTGCTTTCCAGGAAGGTATCTTCTTGGCTGGCCACTTGGAGCAGTTGCACGAGATTGAGGCTTTGAAGTACAGAATCTCCAACCCACAGGGCGAGGAGCACGTTGACAGATTGTCCAAGAAGTTGGTCAAGTTAGAGTCTTCCTTGGAGCCTTTCCACTACAATCACCAGGGCTCTTTGGCCTACATCGGATCCGAGAGAGCTGTGGCTGACTTGGTTTGGGGCGACTGGTCCAACCTTAGTACCGGAGGTACCTTCACCTACTTGTTCTGGAGATCTGCCTACATCTACATGTGTCTTTCTGTCAAGAACCAGATTTTGGTCATTCTTGACTGGGCCAAGTTGTCCATGTTCGGTAGAGACATCTCCAAGGAGTAAATGTTGCAAATTCATTTCTAATTCTTGATCTATTCCGTGTTACAGCTATTTATAATGTATCTGATAGTACTGACCCATCTGCAAGTAAAGTATTCAAAAGTGAAAATCGGAGATGTTGTCATCGTCTTCGTATTGAAGATCCTTTCCAGATTTCTTTTCGTGGAAGTCGTCTCTGGGGTATGGCGGAGACTTTGCTCTTGGAGGCTCTTGCGGCCTCTCAAACTGAAACGATTTGTCGCTCGAGTACACATCGCTGCCCTGGGAGTAACTGTAAGCATCTTCTTCGTTCTCAGACGGATAATCACTCTGCTCGGCAGTGATGATCGATCTGACCTGCTTCGGAAGTCTATCTGGCCGATAAAACCTCAAATCCACTCTTCCCACAATGTAGAGGACATTGATGATGGTCTCAAAGCCTCCCCAGCAGATATACATGACAAACGGTTCACACAAGGCACTCTGCTTCTCTTTTGTGTTGTTCTGAAAGAGAGTAATACATCTCAATACAGCGCCAATGAAGATTAATACCGTGGTGACGGCAATGAGCAACATGGAAACATTATGACCCAAAGTACCTCTCTGATTAGTCAAGCCCTCCACCATATTGTAGTGGTGATGTGTGGCAGCAATAACTCTGATGGCATGCCTGTGGTTGTGATTTCTCTTCATAAATGTCTCTGCTGCCTTCTGGGCTGCCCCACGCTTGACAAAATAGAATGGAGAAAACGACTCGATCCACCATGGCTGATAAGTGTACAAATTTTCATCCTTTTTCGTGGGAGGGAACAAGTATGACAATCCAATCAAACTCATAGACGTCAACGAGTACAATATCACGATGACGGAGGTGATCATGACAATCAACTTCCAGTTGTCATAAGACTCCTGGCTTATGAAGTTAAGGTATGGGACAAACCCAGCAAGAATGGTGACGGCAAGAATGATAAGCACACCCGCATAGGTTCCAAACATAAAGCCCCAGAACAACTTCCTGGATCCACCGACTGGATGTCTCCAAGTAAATAGTCTTTGGGCAAGTATCAAGTCAAAAGAGGCAAAAAAGATCGAAGTCAAAACGAGAAAGATCACACTTACCAAGCCGGTATTGATCTTGGTGATGTCTTTGGCCCACTCGACTCTGAGGGCAAATCCGAGCATGGTGATAATGCAATTGAGGAACCACGCAAACGAGATCCAGAAGTAGTGGCCCCTCCACCAGTTAATGAAGAAAATGAGGATGTGGAAGAGAGCCAAGATCCCGAAAATCACTGCAAATACAATGCTTGGAGCAATGTCACTTTTTGTTGGATAGTCACCAAAGATGTTATTTTGGACACTCACACAGTAGGACACAAGTATTGGGGGAATAACGGGCCCTAGCATATTGTGGCAGGAATTTACCAAGTGTATAATTCCCGTGCCATCTGCGGCGCCATTATTGAGTGTCTGAACTAACCGAACAAGGCCCTTGGCGGCTGGGTAGCCCTCGAAGTTGTAAGGATCGAAATTGTCTTCGAACAGCATCTAAATCTATGGAGCACTATAGTACCGGGGCAAGAATACAAACTGGCAAGGAAAAAGCAATAGATGAGCAAAGGAAGTGAAAACTGGTCACAATTGGTTTTTAGAGGGAGTCTTTGGGTTTTATGGGGGTTGCAATGCATTCATGGCATCTACTTATTAGATGCTACTTCTCAAATAGGAATTTGTTCAGTGCCCTGCCCCAGACATTTACTGCAGGCGGAACCAAGAGATATTAGTGGGATCAAATGAGTGGAGGGATTTCCGACAAGATTTATTTGAAATGAAAGAAACGGGGCTGCAATGTGGTATCCATCGATGTACCAAGTTCTAAGCGCTTTGGGGGCATTGCTATGAGGCTCTATGCTACTGACTGTTATGTATAGAAGCTTGCGCGTGCATGGATCTGCATGGCTAGATTTCCATTTATGGCAAGCGAAGTGTCTGGCAGAGGTCCCAGTGAAACTAATAGAGTAGCTCCGGCGAAAGGTTAGCATTCGGAAGTACAGCTTGGCAAATGTTTAGCTGTTGCGAAGATTCCGGAAAACTGTGGTAACTCGGAATAGATCGGAATCAGCGTGTAACTTGTGGGTTAAATAAACATACTGGAGGTGTCATGGCCATTTTCATGGCGAAGTTGATCGGCTGATGATTATATTTTTGTAAGGGATCCGCAAAAGTCTATCTACTGTTCTTTCAATCCCAAACTGTTCTTTTCAGTGTCCTG
Source organism: Sungouiella tsuchiyae (assembly GCA_030566995.1). NCBI lineage: Eukaryota > Fungi > Ascomycota > Pichiomycetes > Serinales > Metschnikowiaceae > Sungouiella > Sungouiella tsuchiyae. Next base: position 195,942 of record JAJLRO010000014.1, on the reverse strand, counting down.
TTGACGTTTCTAATCGGGTATTCGGAATATTTCCCGAACAAGCAATTGTTTCTGGACATGCAGGCCATTAAGCCTAATTAGGCTCAAGCCATAGAGACGAGACAGGCACCACGAACTATACTAGAGATGCTACAGAGACGAAAAAATAAAATTAGACACAGTCATGATTTACGAAGCAGTTTTGTGGCATATAGATATTAACTCACGTACGGTATTTCATTACGCGTTCTGTCTCAGCTTACTCTATTTCTCACAACTTTGACGTTCCGGACCTACTCCACAATTTTCCCATAGCCAACAATACCTTCACTATTGAAACAAGTCGATCAAGAGGTTTAATATCTCAAGCAAGCCTATCTCTTCAAATATCTCCGCTACAAAATCACACTAATCCCACTTCCTGTTTACGCCTCTCCGTCCTGCATCTACGTTTTCCCCAGACGTGCTTCAACTACTCCAAAGCCAATGCCCACCACTGATATCGACTATACAGAGCTCTCACAGGCTCTAAGTACTCCCAGCAAGTATATTCCGGGGAGCTGTGTGGTTTCCACGCCTTTCGGGCTCCTGGTTTTGGAAATCCAGGGCGAACTTAATCTCCCACCAAATGCTCCCGAAGACGGAGTAGATCCGGCCTATTTGGCCAATTTCGCCACCATCGATAAGATATACCACGCTGTGAGGTTCGGCCGAATGGAGTTCGATCCCAAAGACCTGTCCAAGGTGGTTTTGTTCATCGGCAACTCGCAAAGACTACTAGGATCTGTGGAAACGTTGAAAGAACCTCTTGGTATCCTACGAGTGTCGACCAACGACGAGAAATCCATGAAGTTCATGGATATTATCCACAAAAGAGTCATTTTCAAACAGAGGCCTTTGCCTATCATGTAATTCTAATATATAAACGGCAGCAATAGACAAAATGTAAAAATACTTCTAAGGAAACTAGAACTTGCATATCTCTCCGGTCGCCACGAACAGCTCGTCCTTGACCTTATTCGTACAAACCAAGTTGTTGTAGATCTTCTTGATATCGTGGTCGCTGAATTTCAACTTGATTCTCATGTACTCCACAATACCTCCAAATTTGGCATCGAGATGGGCCATGGTGTCCAAGATCGCCTCGTACCGAGAGCTGATCAAGTTGTCAAATCCGTCGTCCTCGATAGACCAGTTCTTCCGCCCGCGAGCAATGGCCTCCACCAAAGCTGTTGCTCCCTCCTTGCCTTTGAGTTTGCGAACTTCAGTCACGTAATTCTCCTTTATTTTAGCATGGTCTGGAAGCAACCCGTAAGTCGTCAATGCATACTCTCCAGCGATGGTGTGGCGGTCCAATCCCGTCAATCTCAACGCCAACATGGCAAACACCCCGGTGCGGTCTTTTCCAGCAGTGCAGTGGAAAACAAAAGGACGGTCGGGGTGGTCCCGGATATGCTCAAACATTGTCCGGAACAGGTCGGTGCCGTACTCCAACATGTGGTCGTAAATATGGACGTAGGTATGCCACGACGTAATCAAGTTGGACAAACGAAGGGCGATCAGCTGCGGAGAGTAATCTTCGTTTCTAAAAACAGGTGCGTGGACCGTGTCGATGGCAGTTTCTTCAAGAACCGGCGAGACTCCGTCTTTGTGACGTTCCTGGACTGAGCGGAGGTCATAAACAGCCCGGATGTTCAATTGCTTGAGGGTTTCTGCCCCCACTTTGCTAAGGTCCGCGGTGTTAGCACATCGATAAATAAATCCATGCCGGACGTAGTAGCGGGTTTCTGGATTTGAATCTACGTAGAACGTTGGAGTGGTGATTTGCCAGCCTCCAATGTCCCTGAAGTTGGCGATTCCATCCACTTTCTTTGTTCTAGGGATGGCGCCAATATACTTCGTCTGAGCAGCAAAACGAACGAGCTGCTGGTCGTGGCGAAGATACTTGGTGACGATGGCGCTCACCAAGTAGTTGTAGTTGATTCTCTTCTTGTTGGTCAAGGGATATCCGCGAGGATTCAAGTCCTCCTGGTCGCCCTCATTTTCAACCTTGTCGCCGTAAAAATTGTGGTCTGCGCCCTCAATAAGCTCGAGATGGTGGGTGTATGGCCCTCTATTCAAGGTGTTTGCAAAGTGCGAGCAATCTTCTCGTGGAATGATATGGTCTTCAAGCCCATAAACGCTCAACACACACCAGTGTGAGGGCAAGGTTCTAATTTTGGTCAAGTCTTGCTCCGCCAATGACAAAAGCTCGTCCTTGGTGACTTTCGTGTCCTGAATCTTGCCGTAGCGCAAGGCTTGCACCTTGATGAAGTCAAAGTCGTCTCGCAAGAAGGTATACCGCTCGTGGATGGTTTCTGAGCTGAATCTCAGCGAGCAATTGACCAAGTTCGGAACCAAGATGGCCTTCTGGCCCTTTCCGCTTTGCAAGAGCTCTTCCTGTTGCAACGCCCACATGAACATCGCCACGCTTCCTCTAGAATGCGAGATGATGGCCAGGAGAAGGAAGTCGATGTTGGCGGCGTTGCGGCTGCCGTCCAAAAGATACTCTGCACTGGTCTGAATGTCTTCCACATCGCGTGCAATAATACGGCCCTCTTGGGGGTCTGGAAGCTCGTCCAGATCTCCGCAGCTTCTGAAGTCTATTCTCAATGAATAGTAGCCCAACTCCGCCGCCAAGCGGTGGGCAACCAACTTTTGGTAGCAGTAGTCTCTGTGACCACCCTGGCCGTGGAGAATGAGCGCCACCTTTCTTGTCGGAGGTGCATAGCCGTGCACGAGGTAATCTTCGATATCTACCGAATGGGGAATGGCCAATGTGCCTTTGATGCCGTTTCCAACGTCGACTTCGATTTCATGGGGCGGTTCGATGTCGCCAATTCCCTGAGAGCGATCCTGCGCCACTTGGTCGTCCATGAAGAAAAAGTAATTGGTGGAAGGTAGATGTTCCTTTCGAAATTGTTGATAGATCTGGTGGTTCTCTACACAGTCTGACCGAGGAAGTGTGGTGGGGGGGAAGGGGGGGTGATGAGCGAACGTGAAAATAGGTTTGTTAAAGTAGAGCAAGGCGAGTGGCGAGTGGGGACGGAAGATTATTGTCTAGAGAGGTTCTGTTTTCCTTTTTTTAAAAAATTTTATTGTTTTACATTTTGGAAGCAAAAGTTAGTCTGGCTGGTGGATCGGTCCTCAGATCTAAATTGCGTGAAGTGAGGTGCACGTTGTCTAAAGGTGAAGGGCCGGATGGAACTTCGGAAGCGAAAATGAAGAAAACATTCAAAACCTCTAAGTGCATTTCCAATATCTGGTACTGATGTAACATCAGTTGATGAAATAAAACAAGTGAAAAGATTTAGTCAATTATGATATCAGAGTATTGGAAAGTGTGAGGATAATCTTCTTTTTCGTTAATTTGGGTGCAATTGGATCTTCCATTGGTTTGGTATAATGGTTCTTTCCTAGTAAAACGGTTTTTAACTTTAGTTGCGAAAAATGGTTGGGTTGTCAAAATAATAAATCTGTTGGACTTATTAACTCCAAATTGTCTATAGTCAATCTCGAAAAATGCACTGCGAATAGAGTATGCCCATTACAGCCATGAACACCAAAAACGTCTAATCTCTCTTCTATGACATTTTGGCTTTCGAAAATCTGACACTAAATGGCCTAACCCAAATGGATCTGACTAATTGACCTAACCCAAATGATTCACCCATCGTCACTATCTCTTATCACTACTGCACAGAAACCTAACCATCAACTACCTCTAATTACCCACACCTCTAACAATTACTCATGAAAAGATTCGAGGTGGATCGAGGTGCCTACACCCAGCTAGGCCAGCGCCTCAGCCAGAAGCACTCAGACGAACTTGCAGCGCAGCTTTCTGTCTACCAATCGGCCCTCATCAACTTCGCCAGCGAACACGAAGACACAATCAAGAACAACCCGGATTTCAGAAGCAATTTCACGCAAATGTGCTACCTGATCGGCGTGGACCCGCTAGATCTTCTCCTCTTTCTGTCGTCTAAGCTGAAAAAGAAAGATAACTTCTATTTGGGCCTCGCAGTGAGAATCGTGGAGATGTGCCATGAAACCAGAGATCTCAACGGCGGGCTCATGTCGCTCAAGGAGCTTCGATCACGGTTTCAGGACTCGCTGAATGTGCCCACTGAGGTGTCGGACGACGATATTGTCAAGAGCATGGCCGTGTTGGATACACTTGGCAAGGGATTTGAGGTGTTGGAGATCAACAGAAAAAAGTGGATCAAGTTCACCGGAGCTGCGGGCACCCACGGCATTTCCAACGACCACAAGAAGGTCTACGAGCTCTGTGAGTTCACGGGAGGGTACGTGACACATCAGCTTCTTCGGGACAACTACGGATGGGACTCTGTACGGCTGAAAAGTGTGTTGGACGATATGATTCTGAATGGGTTTCTATGGATCGACGGCCAGGGCCACAGGGGCGAGTGGCAGTTCTGGGAGCCGTCGTGGATCGCCAAGTGACCTTTTAAAATGACGTGGATCTCCAACTGACCGTTAAATTTCCTCCTTTTTCTGTTTCTTTTCCCTGTGTCTAGCATTGACCACCTCCACTGTATCTCCCAATTCTCGTTTGCTGAGTGGCACGTAACTCTTGAAGTTGCGGCCCCTTCCGTCGCCCACATTGATGGTTCCAGCGTCAGGATGGACATTTTCGCTGACAAACTCCTTGACAAAGACTGATTGCACCATTTTGGCTATGGACGCCTTGAGCTGATAATCTAGAAGCAGGGCATGGAAGCGGGCGTGTTCCTTGGCAAGTTTCTGCTTCTGGGTTCCCTCGAAATCCTCAGCAGAAGTAAGCCACTCAAGCTCCGGGAACACACAGTCGTACAACACCAACGGGATGTCGTTGGCCATCTCGTACACGGGCTTGCTGGGATACTTTTCGATGTTGAGCAAGTCGTCCACTATGGACGGAGATTCCAACCTCTGGCCCGCCATGAACAACACAGCAACCATGCATCGCACCTGATGCCAGAGAAACGCTGTGCCCTTCAAGTCAAATACATAGAAATCGTCGTGGAGATGGACAATCTTGGCCGAGTACACTTCTCGGCAATGGTTGGTGATCTGCTTGGACCCGTCGATCTTGCAGAAGTTGCGGAAGTCGTGAGGTCCCTCGTACCTGGTGGCGGCGTCTTTCATCAATTCGATATCCAATCCGGCCTTGTTGAAAATATATTTGTAGTGTCTGTAGGAGCAACTGAACCGAGCGTCGAATCCAGCGGGAGGCCGCAAGCACACGGCGGTGATGCGGATATCTGGCGGCAAAAGGGCGTTTAATATCGTGAGATAAGGGAGCTCCCGCTTATCGTTTTGTCTGAGTTTCTGGTCTTCGCTCGAGAGCGCAGATCGAACCTCGAGGGAAATCACCTGGTTCAACGCACTCACCCCTTTATCTGTACGGCCACATCGGCTGAAATTGCAAGAAGCTGGGTCGGCCTCCGGTACCAATTTGGCCTTGGTCATTGCCTGGAGAATTTCCTCCTCCACCGTGGGTAGAGGTGTGGGTTCGTATTGGAAGTTGAGGCCGTTATAGTTCCATCCCATGTAGGCGAAGCGGAAGGCCACGAATCGTTTTGAGTGAGACGAGAAGTCAAACTTTCTCTTTTTGCTTTTGGCAGTCTGTCCATTGGATCCGTTCTCTGCTTGAGATCCATCTGCCTTATCTCCAGTTGTAGTACCTTCACTATCTGTTACACCACTTTCAAGATCCTGGAGTCTCCGAATAAGCTGCTTCTTCAGCATTTTCTCATACTCGACAGTGCGAACAGCCTTTTTTTCTGCATTGAACACAGCTGCCATGACTCTCTTCAACATTCAATAGTTGGTAGTGCAGAAAATGTGCGCAGAGATGGAGATGAGATGGAGATACATAGTCTTTGGAGCTTTTACTAAAAAGGACTAGAAAGAAAAAAAACCGGACTAGAAAATAAAATAAAAGACAATAATTCTCATGTCGTCGCTATCGTGGGAAAAATTAAAGGCAACCCTCCACCCGTGGATTTACGAGGCCATCATTTCGTTGGGATTCACCTCCATGACGCCAGTCCAGGCCTCCACCATCCCACTTTTCGGTGGAAACAAAGACGTTGTGGTGGAATCGGTCACTGGATCCGGAAAAACCCTAGCTTTTGCTATTCCGGTGTTGCAGCATGTCTCCAACAGATTGCATGGTGCGTTGGACTCTTCCGACAAGCCAGATCCCGTCAAAAAGGGCCATATGCTTGCGGTTATTGTGTCACCAACGAGAGAGTTGGCCAGCCAGATCCAGAAGGTGTTGGACAGCATCTTGGACTACATGCCCGAGAATCTCCCGAAGATCAGAACCCAGTTGGTGTTGGGTTCGCTTAATAGTGTTCGTGAGGACTTGGAAATGTTCCTTTCGGGCAGAAACCACATCATTATCGCCACCCCGGGACGTCTTCTCGATCTCCTCTCCTCACAAAAGGTCCAAACGCTGTCGGTGGAAGTAGCAGTATTGGATGAGGCCGACAAACTATTGGATATGTCATTTGAGACCGATGTGTTATCCATCTTGAAGCAGCTTCCCAAGCAAAGAAGAACAGGACTCTTTTCTGCCACTCTATCTGCTGCTGGCGACAAGATCTTTCGGACGGGAATGCAAAATCCCGTGAGAGTTACCGTGAAATCCAAGTCAACAGGCAAGGCTGCTCCCACATCTTTGACTATCCAGTATATGCTCGTGGAACCAGAGAAAAAGCTCACCACCATGTTGAAGATCGCCAACGACTACCGCTTCAAGAAGTGTATTGTCTATTTCCCCACATGCACCTCAATCAAGCATTTTGTTAACATGTTCTCCATCTTAAAGCTGGATCCCAACTATCCCGTCAAATTCTATTCGTTGCACGGCCAGCTTTCCACTAATTCGAGATTGAAGACCCTATCGAATTTCTCGGACGGGGACGTCAATGTCTCCAAGCATGTCCTCATGACGACCGATGTGGCTGCCAGAGGTATCGATATTCCTGATGTGGACCTTGTCATCCAGCTTGATCCCCCCACCGATCCAGAAATGTTCTTGCACAGATGTGGAAGAACGGGAAGAGCCAACAAGGTCGGCCGAGCCTTGGTGATGTTGAACAACAATTCCAGAGAAGAAGACTATGTGGATTTCATGGAGGTGAAAGGTGTCCAGATGTCGGAGATGGCCGCTCCAGAAGTTTCTGGATTCCACCAAAGTTTCCAGGAAATGGCCCAGAAATACATGCTTGCTGATCGTGCTCGCCATGAGATCGCTGTCAAGTCCTATGTTGCATTTGTTAGATACTACCAGAAGCACGTTGCATCGTCCATTTTCCGCATGCAATCGCTCGACTACTTGGGCATTGCCCGGATGTATGCATTGCTCCGGTTGCCAAAAATGCCCGAAACAAAGTATATTTCCAACGAGTTGATGCCCGAAAACGGATTGTTGACGTCTGCCATCTCGAACATGGATACATACTCTTATGCAGACGCGGCCAGGGAAAAGGCCAGGTTGGACACTATGGAAGAGGAGAAGCAGAAGAAGATCAACGACGCAAAGACCAGAAAACTTTTCAAGAAGAAAAACGAATCGTGGTCGCTGAAAACAGACACAAAGGAAACGAAAACCGTACGGCGCGAGAAGAATAAGCGCAAAAGAGAAGCCATCCAGCAACAAATCATGGAAGAGTCTTCGGAAGACGAAAACGCTCAAGTTGACTGGAAGGACTTGGTGAGAGAGAACAAGAGAGCGAAGAACACGCAAATGCAAGGATCGTTTGACGATTTGTGATCGCCGTACTCGAATGTCAGTCATTTCACGGCATCTTTCAATGGCATCTCAAAGTCCACGGCATCTCTCCACGGCATCTCTCCACGGCATCTCTCCACGGCATTTCAAACCTTCCACTTGCAACTGACAGAACGAATGCCATCGTAAACATACAAGTTTTCTAGCGGAATGTACTGCTCTGTGGTGATTTTCAACACTTCCTGCGCCGTTATTCCTCCAATGAAGCTGCTGATATTATAATAATTTGATGTTTGGTGCATGAAGATCTCTCTCAACACATTAGCCACTTTTCCCGAGAGGTCGACTTCGTCGGTAGATAACAACGATTTGAAAAACGCCAAGTAACTATCGAATGTAGTGGACTGTCTCACTTCGATCCATTCCTGCAAGGCCAAAATGCCAAAATAAATGGCCAACGTAGCACCATTGTCGGAGTTATCGTCACTTGTTTCTAGAAGTTCTTTCTTGAGCGCTTCAGAGTACGCATAGGGGCTTCCGTGTGACATATATAGGAAGGCAGCGTTCTTGCAGAAGGTGGAGATGGACTCGTCGTTAAGTTCGGACTCCGGCCGGCCGATTTTTCTGTAGATGTCCAGTAGAAACAATTTGACAAGTCGCTGGTCCTCGAGACATTTCGCTCTAAAGATGTTCTGGAGCTTCACGTAATTGGACGTCTTGGAGGCCATGTCTGGAAGGTTGCCAGGCAAAGGCAATAAACCATAGGAATCCACAAAATCTTTGAGCGCCCTCACGTAGAGCCAGAATAGAGGCGTTTGCAAGCTCAAATTCGAGTCGGATATAATGCTGTTTTGAAAGAGTCGCTGGATAGAATCCGGCACCGCAGTCACTTGTAATGCTCGATGGACAGACTGCGATGCTTCCATGAAGTTTGTCTCCACCCTGATGTCTCGAGACATGCCTTCGATGTACTCGGCACGGAATTGCTTCTTGTCTGCATAATTTAGGGGAGCACTGCCGCCGTGGCGTCGCTTCCATTCATGAAGGGCCTTTATGAAAATCACGAGATACGGAACATGAGCATGCTCGGTATCATCGAGGTCTTCCAACACGAACGAGTCGGCATATTCCTGTAATTCCGGCCACGGGCAGTCGATCCGTAAGTCATACAATTTGGACGGGTCGTGGGTCTCCACCACTGTCGTTTCCTTATTGATGATGAGCAATGTAGCATAGAATCCACATGTAGACACCACCAATAGCGGAATCCCCTTCTCCCACAAGATCTGCTTCAAGGCCAGCAAAACCACCGAGTTCAATGACTCGGTGACCACCACAGCGCTGAAATTGGCCCAGAACTCCGGCTGGTCAACCAAGGTCTCCATCTTTTCTTCGACACTTTGTCCCCGTACGTCGGGATTCAACTCTGCTAGACTCTCACACATTGTCTGGGCAATATTCTTGCCCAAATCCAGCTGCTGCAAGAAAAAATTGCCACTGAGGTCGTCTTCCTCGACATTCCTGGTGTCAATTATGGTGAATGCTCCTATACCTGGAAGTACCAAGTTCTTCAATATTTCGGATCCGGTCCTGGTGGCATTCACAACGCAGACGTGTGACTTCTCCAATCTCGTCTGGCCGTCCTGAGCCCATAGACGTAGCTGGCGGTCGTATTTGGTTGATTTGTCCATGATTACGAGGTTGTCAGTGAGCCTTCCTACACAGTAGAAGATGTACAATAAGAGTAGTTGCAAAAGATGTCCAATAAGAGTAGTTAAAGATATACAATAATCATGCATTATTCAATTAATTATATAGAGTTACGTTTTACCCTCATCCAATTAATCTGAACAAATCAGTTAGGTACTCCATCCGAATTCTCAGATTACACCCATCCATTTGCTTCAGTAATCGTTTCCTCCTAGGTAATAGCACACTGCTTGTCATTCACCACTTCTCCGTACTTCTCCCGCTCCACTTCCTTCAACTTCTCCTTCACCTCCTTAGGAAAGTACTTCTGCATTAACTTCATGGTCTCCACGTCCAAATTGCCAGAGTCGGCATTTTCAACGGCATTCTTTGCTCTGCAGAATGGACAGTCCAATTTGTGACGCTGCTTCATCTTCACCAAACATCTCACACAGAAAATGTGGCCACATATAAGCCTGATAGGCTTGAAAGCTATCGACATACAGATCGGGCACGTGTAGTCGTCGATCTGGGGGATAAGCGTGAGGAGCTTGTTCTGAATCACAAAGCAGATGGACTGTGCCAACGACGATCCTGTGATGAAGATGTGCTCTTTGGATATAAGGTCGGGAAACTTGCTGGAAATGTTCAACGAAGTCTGCTTATCGAACTTCTTCAAGATTTTCCGCAACGCCGTGCTGTTGATGGCCTGAAACAGGAGGATCTTTAATAGACGCTCGTTTACCTGGACAAATTCGTTGAAAGCCACCACCGACCGTTTCTTGTCGAGGGACTCGATAATATGGGACTGTTGCACTCGGCTCAAGAATTCGTTAAAGTTGGCTCGGATCTGCTCGGAGCTCCGCTGCAGCAGCAACAGCGTCGTCTCGTTGTACCGAAAGAAAACCTCCGAGTCGAGATAGAATCGGAAAAGCTCTCTCCATTTGTACATATCGGACTTCTTGTGGGAAAAAGAAAGGACTGCGTCGCTTATATGGTCGACGGCACGAATTAACGCCTTTTCTTCCTCGTTTCGGAGGCTGTCGAGGTTGCCGAGCTCGGCATTAAGCATCTTGAAGAACTTGGTGTCTGACTTGAGCATGACGATAATCTCGTTATTATTCTGCACGGTCACCACCTCCTCGCTCTGGGACCTCGACCGTGACAAAACCAACCGGTCATCTTCCTCCTTGACCTCTACAATGTGGTGCTCGTCGTCGTCGCTGGTGCTGACCCGCTCGATTCTAGCTCGAATCTGGTCAGCAAGCTGGTGGATATGGTCCTGAGAATAACCCTTTATTTCAGAGTCATTCAACGTGATCTTCAAGTAGGCCACGATATCCTTGGAGTTTCTCAGCTTCTTGAGCGAGTACTCGGCCACAATAGGGTTGGTGGGGACGGCGTCCTCTTCACTCAATTCGGTTCTGTCATCGAGTAACAACTTCAAGTCATTTTTGGAGAGTCCTAGAAACTCCAACTCATGCACAACCTTGCCGATGTACTTTTTTAGTGCCTTGTACTGGATAGCCGCCTCGACCCACTCTTCGGGAATATCTTCCTCTATTAACGTTTGCTGGAGAACCTTGGCAAACTTCATTGCACACACTCTTGACAGGTGTGAGACTACTCAGTTTCGAGTAGTAATTACGGCAGTTTCTGCAGGTTTTATAAGTTCATATGATGAGTCAAAACGATCGGAGGGGGTCTTTAGGGTCAGAGGGACATGCAACGTAGGGTTAGTTACAGGATTTCAGCTGGTGAGATGAGATTTCATTTTTTAGTTCATGCCGTTATCCGTCATACAACCATGTCAAATTGCGAGCAGACTTCCACACGTGGGGAACCTTCTAGTGGAGAGAGATAAGGTAAACACATGAAATTAGAAGAAAAAGAAAAAAAAACATAGGTGGTGAATCAAAGAAACGTTCGGCAAAAAGTAAAGCTCCGATACCGGGAGTCGAACCCGGGTCTGCTCGGTGAAAGCGAACCGTGATAGCCGTTACACTATATCGGAAGTTGCTTTTTTAATCTGCAAGAAGCGAGATATGGGTGATGGTGGAGCTGAAAGGACTTTTCCGGGCCTGAAGAGCTACTTGAATGTTTTGGAGGCGTATTTTGAGTATGTAAGTGAAATTTGGGGGCGGAAGATAAAAGTGTGGGCGAAATGAGCAGAAAAATGTGAAAAAACCAGTGATTGGCTGCGAAAACGCCGAGCGAAGGGAAAAGAGAAGACAATGAAGGTGGAATAGAAAAATAAATTTGGGCCCAGGCCCAGAAGTTCAATGCCAAAGCAGAAAAAAAATTTAAAAAGGTGCAACGTGTTGATTGTGATAGAACTCATAATAGTGATTTAGTATGGCGACCATCGGTATGCGGAGAGGCTTGATCAGTGCATGTGGAGAGTACTTTTATAAAATTAAAGCGTCATAGAACAAATTCATAGCACACTCATCTGTGATTTTTCCTCCAAAAGTATCGGTAAAAAAACTGGTATGCTTCCCAGTAGGAAACAATCACAAGCTCAATCATTTTCACTATGTTAATGTTCTTAATATGACAATTCTCAATATGATATTTCGATGATATAACTAAAACAAACAAATCATACTTCCTTTACGTCCATCCAATGCACTTTTGTCTTGCACTATTCCTACTTGCTGTCAGTCTAAAGCCGGCCATCGCAACAAAATTCGATCTTTCTCAGCTTGTTCCAAAAGTCTCCTCGGAAAATGAACTGATCTTATTCAAACAAACCAGTGTTTACTCTAACTCACCCCCGGTGGAGTATAATAGTAAGCCAATCAAGAAAATGAGAATTGCAAGTTGCGAGGAGATCTCCAAGTCTCAGATGAACCACATGATGGCTGAGTATCCCAACTTCATTGTGACATGTGAGAAAGAAAAAACGCTCCTCTATCCGTCAGAATTGGACGATGAAGTCCAGCAAAAAAAGACTTTTTCTGATACCATCCAGAAGTTTGGCAAATACAAGCTCATCGAGTTGGCAGTCACACTGAAGGCTGAATTGGACACATTTCAAGTTCTGTTGTCTCCATGCGTTTATCTATCTCACAATGATACATCTGGTGCACTTGAATTCAAGTTCACCATTAATGGAGGAGGCGGTACGCAAGGAGAAGTGACTGTGGGTGCCCCTATTCCGCTTCTCGGAATTAAAACGTCTTTGGGGCTGAAATCGTCATTAGCCAAAAGTTTTGTGATTGACCACAGCTGTACATTTAATGGCTACGGAGTGCGACCAGTAGTTTCGTTGACTACTGTGGAATGTCGAGTGAAAAGCAGAAAATGGGAAGTTACGCAATTTCCTACAACCAGCTGGGTAAAGGGCAAGTGGGACGAGCGCAACCAGGTTGTCTTCACTGATGATGCACCGATTTTCTCCTGTGTGAGCGAGTTGTATGTTCCTGGAGTTTGTCAATGGCCAAGTGATCGAGCCAGGGCCGAGGATGGAGAAGAGCTACGGATTATTGACTTCAGCCATTGACATTGAGGGAAGTCTTATTTTAGATATGATTTCAAAGTTATTTATATGCATATTTAATACTTGTAGGAGATAAGAAAACGATTCTGCGTCGAATGACATATTTAGATTTCGAAGGTCCTTCTTGTTCTGGTATATTCTTCTATAATGTGTCTCCAAAATGATTAGTATAAGCATAATTGATAAAACTAAACGATCTGACCCTGAAATTTTCTGGAATGAGAAATGTCGAAATTATTGAAAAATGTCGAAATTATCTTAATTCTGTAAGCTAATTGTTTCTGTTCTTCAGCAGACTAGAATGTAGACTTGTTTCTCGACTCATTCCCAACGTACAAGACTTTCAGGAAAGTAAAAACCCTCGTGATCGTCGAATGTGACTTGAATGCTGAATACGGGCTTATCAGATTATCTGAATCTTGTAACAGATTGCACCACAATCAGTGCTTTTGTTCAAGTTCTTTTCACTCAGTTATCTAGCCCCTAAGAACTGTATTGGTCAAAATTGGCTACTATTTAAAGGTTCTACTTTTCGCTATCTTCATAGGAAATAACCACGATTCTTGGCACGAATCCACTCTGTAAACTTTTACAACTATTGAGAACTTCAGCGACCAAGCACTCAGCTTACATTCCGAAGCATCTCGCGCATGTCAATGTGTGCCCAAAATTCATTCAGAAATACGATACCTTGACCCTTTTTTCTTAAGATTACAATTTTGTCTCGACCGCCAAAACATTTTTGTCTGATTTGTAACTACTCTCCATTTCCCCACAGTAAACTCAGAGGTGAACTTGCATTCTGAACCCATCGCTATAATTCGCCCCATGACGGTTCCCAGTCAACATCAACACTAGCCCCAAAATTTATAATTTCATCAGCCTTATTATCTTCCTATTGTGCTAATCTTCCATCTATGGCCGCCATACTGCACACCGGTGGAAGCATACAGAAAAGTCATCCAAATGCGAACTGATTTAATCCACCAAAAACCACCAACTCAACCCAAGATGGACTTCGAATTGGAACCTACGCTCGAGTCGATTGTCCAACAGGATACTTTAAAGTGGATTTTTGTCGGAGGCAAGGGTGGAGTCGGAAAGACCACCACGTCGTCGTCGATAGCAGTCCAATTGGCATTGGCATACCCAAATGACCAATTCTTACTTATTTCTACCGACCCAGCACATAACTTGTCGGATGCTTTCTGCCAAAAGTTCGGCAAAGATGCCAGAAAGGTCGAGGGCTTGTCGAACCTCTCGTGTATGGAGATCGATCCTGAGGCAGCCATGACCGACTTGCAAAATCAGGCCCAGGAATACAATAACGATCCCAATGACCCATTGAAGAGCATGATGAGCGATTTTACTGGTTCCATTCCCGGTATCGACGAGGCATTGTCGTTTATGGAGGTCTTGAAACACATCAAGAACCAAAGGGCCGCCGACGAGCTGCCCGACTCCAGTGCCATTTCCTACAAAACCATTATCTTCGACACTGCTCCTACAGGCCACACTTTGAGGTTTCTCCAGTTGCCTGCCACTTTGGAGAAGTTGTTGGGCAAGTTCCAGGCGTTGAGCGGAAAGCTTGGTCCCATGATGAGTATGTTGGGCGGAGGTGCGGGACAGCAGCAGGATATGTTTGGCAAATTGAACGAGATCCAGAAGAATGTGGGCGAAGTCAACGAGCAGTTCACCAACCCGGACTTGACCACGTTTATCTGTGTGTGCATCTCGGAATTCTTGTCGTTGTACGAGACCGAGAGAATGATCCAGGAATTGATGAGCTACAACATGGACGTCAACTCCATTGTAGTGAACCAGTTACTTTTTGCCGAGGAAGACGACTGCAAGAGATGTCAATCGCGTTGGAAGATGCAGAAGAAGTATTTGGACCAGATGAAGGAGTTGTATGAGGATTACCATTTGGTGAAGATGCCGTTGCTTGGAGGCGAGATTAGAGGGGTTGCGAACTTGAAGAAGTTTTCCAAGTTCCTTTTGAAGCCGTATGATCCTCAAACTGACAAGGGTCTTGTGTTTGAGTTGGAGGCGGCCAAGTAATGGATTTGGTGAATAGACGGCCAAGTAATGGATTTGGTGAATAGATGTAGAGTAATGGAGGAATTGGAGTAGTTTAAATGGATAGAGATTACGTGGTTTATTGGTAATGTGTCGTGGATATACAGAATATTGAGTTGCTAGGTCGAGAGAGAGTTTGTTGTTCGAAAAGTGAAAACTTTGTCTCACTTCGGAGAGTTTTTTCTGGAACCAGAAATCTCCATCTGAGACATACCTCGGCCCTTCTTTACACTTTAATGCCCGCTTACAATTGTAGCTTATAAATTTTCTGTGTGCTTTTGGCTAAGGCAACATCACCACATTCCACCTTTATCATATTTTGACAGTTTTATCATTTTTCTGAAGAATCTTTCAACTCAGTTCATGAGCCTGGTGTGCATATAACCCAACGACTCTTCTGTATGCACTATGATTTGATATATCTTCGATAACGAACCATCATGGCCAGAGGAAACCAAAGAGACTTGGCAAGAGCCAAGAACTTGAAGAAGCAGCAGGAACAAGGCAAGAATCAGAAGAAAGCTGGAGATCCTTCCAAGAGAATGGAGTCGGATGCTGAGAAGATGAGAAGAAAACAGGCGGAAGGTATGTGAGAGAAAGAGAGAATTAGGAGAAGAGACATTGCAGAGGAAAAGTTCACAGAAAATAGATCACAGAAGCAACGATACTAACGAATAGCGGACGCAAGAAAGGCAGCCGGAGAGACCAAAAAGTAGTGATCTTTAGACTTGGAGCCTACGTAGAAATGCACATAATAAGCAAGACATGTAGAAATGTGGCCCTTCAGTGAATTTAGCTGTTTTGGAGGGCAATTAGGAATGAAAGCGATTTAAAGTACCGTTTACGACGGTCCATTCCTACTGAATATCTGGATTCTGAGTGGGGTGGAGGCATTATGGCCAACAAACTGTCACAAAACGTCTATTACGCAATTTCTTGCAAAATTTCAATTTCGAATCCCAATTTCGAATCCCAATTTCGAATCTCTGACACCTCTAATACTCTCCAAATATCTCCCAATTTGCACAATCCTGTAATCTCTTCTCGTCTCCCGTAGTTGCATACCCTACACATATACTCTACACAGGTAATAGACACACTCTTCCAAAATCTCACGCTACTTCTCCATTCTTCCGCCGAACATTCCGTCATTTCGCTCGATTGATAGCAAACCTCGAATTCGCCGCTAAATTCCCCTCAATGTTACTCAAGGAATCGTACCACGACGTCAAAACGTCCTACGGGACAACAATGAGACTCTTTGTCTACCATCCAGTTATTCCCAACTACCCCCACGCCAAATTCCCAGGAGTCATTGTCTACTCGGAAATCTACCAGGTGACGGGTCCCGTCTCCAGATTTGCTAAGGATATTGCCGGTCAGGGCTTTGTGGTGGTCGCTCCATCCATTTACCACAATTTCGAATCTTATGAAGCTTTGTCCTACGACACCGAAGGAACGGACAAGGGTAACCGCTACAAAATCGAGAAGGAACTCAAGTCGTATGACGAGGACAACCGTTTGGCTGTAGACTACTTACTTGGGTTGGCAACTTGCAACGGAAAGATCGGAGCCACTGGAATGTGTTTGGGGGGCCACTTGGCGTTCAGAGCTGCCTTGGATCCTCGCGTGCTGGCTGCCTTCGGATTTTTTGCCACAGACATTCACAACCATGCGCTTGGAAAGGGCGAGAACGACGACTCGTTGAAGAGAAGCGGAGAAATCAAAGGCGAATTGATCTTGGTGTTTGGAGACAAAGATACTCACGTTCCCCTTGAGGGCAGAGACTTGATTAGATCTACCTTGAGAAAAAACAAGGTGCAGCTTACGTTCATTGAGGTCAATGACGCCCAGCATGCGTTTATCCGTGACGAGCTGTCAAAAGACCGCTACGATCCTGGCCTGACGAAGATCTGCTTCGAGTGGCTTCTTGATTTGTTCAACCGCAAATTGAAGTTGGATTTGGGAGAGAAGGACTCTGCTCCTGTTGTCCTCGAGCACGTTTGTTAAGGACTGACATAAGGCATGCAAGACGGTACTGGTGGTTATCTAAATAACATTGGATTTCATTGAGGTAATTTATAACTAGGTTGCCTGTGGTGAGATCTGGCATTCAAGAGTAAATTTGCAAGTTGAATAGCGATATATGATAACTAGATTGCAGCAAGATAGGCGTAAGGATTTCAACAATCACGTATCACATTTTAGGTACGGGCAACTCATATTTCATGATTAAACAATTCAACTCCAAAAAGTGATGCGCTGGCGATGTTGAGAGGTTCACTTAAAGTGAAAGGAGAAAAAGAAATCACTTTACTATTTTTCTGCTATAACGATACAAATGCTCTCATTCTCTGCACGGCTATAGTAGCAACGTACTTCGTTTGATTGGAATAACAAGGTATGGTCTATCCCAACCATCGACGGAGTACTCATAATGTTAGGCACCATACAGTGGACTTCCGCCTCTTAGTACACCCAAACTAGAACTTGACAACCATCTCCGACTCCTCAAAATCTTGCAGTCCGGTGATACTTAGACGCATTGCCCGTGGAAAATTGGTCTCCGTACAATCTAAATGCACGAGATCTCCCTTGACGCATAAAGCTATTGAATGTAAGCCATGTAAGTGGATTTTCTTCTGTGGTTCAAAATTCAGCATTTCAAACATAACATCCGAGTCCTTTTTCATCAGAAAGGTAACTTTCATCTTCTGAACGCGATAAGGGATCTCCAACTTGCGATAATAGGAACGCTTCCGACGGCCCTCAACTATTATTTTGATTATCTTCGGCACTCGAAATGGAACAGAGTTTCTCATGGGATCGGAAGACAGGAGATCCAAATAGACATGTGTACCATCTTGGTCCCATAAATTCATTTTATACAACGATTTTGGAAGGGCAAGTTTGAACAAGTTTGATGAACATCTAACCTCTAACCTGAGTATCTCTAAGCTTGGTGGAAATTCTAATGTGCCAGGGTCCTCAATCGTGCTTATGGACAAATACTTCAACCCTTGAGGAAGTTTGGTCTTAGACCATTCAATACGTAGCCAAATTGCGAGTAAATTTTCAAGAGTTGAAGGCAAATCCACATTGGACAATGTCGTAATCTTGTTGATAGAGATGTCGAGAGACTTCAAGTCAGGAAACTTGCAATTTTCCAAGCTGGTAATTTTATTGTTCTCAAGGCATAGTTTCCTTAACAGAGATGGAAACACCACGTCTTCAATGGTGGTGATTTTGCAATGTGCGACATCAAGAACTTCTAGTGCTGAAGGAAACACTATATTTGAGAGTGATTGGATTGCATTGTCTCGAAGGTTCAAAACTTTCAAATTGTGCGGCAATCTAGACGGCAATACACCAACATCTCTTATGTCACATAATTCTATCCATAATGTTTGAAGCAGATCAGGTAATACTGAATCTTCAAGAGAGAATTGAGGACTCGTGAGTACATGCAATGACTCAAGTCCCCGTGGAAACCTGTTCCAGAGTTTCGGCGTTTTGAAGCAGACCAAAGTTTTGAGCCGTTCTGGAAGCTCACAGTGTTCCTGGCTCAAATCAAAGCTACATACTACCTTCATCGAGGTCAAAGTTGTGGGCCAGCTTTCGATCGTAAGTGTTGGCTGACGATAGTTATGGATTGTAATATCCTTTAGGTTGGGAGGAACAAAATCCGCACCACCGAAAACATCCAAATGGCATCTTTCAATTTTACCAAGAGGTACTATCTTCAAGTACTGCTCTAGCTTTTCAGCCCTCCCTTCGTATTCAAATCTTGGAATCGAGCGAAAAAACTCAGGATGTTCCTGATTCAATGCTAATAGCTCAAGCGGGTCGCGACCATGCGAATCAAAGATTTTCAATCTTCGTACGGATACTCTGATTTGGCCCTTAGCCAATAGAGATAAAGTATCATAGCTTACGGGATGAAACAATTCATACTCTGTTCGGTCACCGCAGGAGATTCTATCAAATAAAAATCCTTCCAAAACCAATTTCAAAGGATCGCTCGGTGGCCAATTATCGTAAAGAAATCCTAATCTTTTTAATGGAAATAGGCTTAAGATCCATTGTACAACTTTCAGGGGAAGCTGCGGTAATGCCATGTTTAATTTGATAATGTGGTACTAGGATGACCATAATAGGATCAAATGTACTATGTGCAACTTGTGCTGACTCTCGTAAATAATGGATTTTCACTTTCGAGATGATATACTACTCTTTATAGTCATTTATTTCTAACTTGCTCTGCTGGTACACAATATAGCATAAAATAATTTGATGCAGGGTTGCACATAACTTCGCTTATGCGCACAGTCTAATGCATCATTGAGCGCTGAGCATCAACATCCTGATCACCCCATCCGCAACTCTCTACAGGTACGAGAAATTGAACATCCGAAGTCAGTGTTTAAAACGACATCTTGTATTAGTGAGACTATTACTCTTTAGCTAAACAGCAGACAAATGTAGTTATTACTGAATATTGCGACATTGATGGCCTTAAAAAATGACGAGTCGACAACCAGACTCTCTTATCTACAAGGTATATACAAGCGCAAAAGCACGTTGTAGAGGTGTCTACCAAGAAAATATAAAAGGAAAATTAAACAAAACTCAGATTGTTTACCATTTACTACACATCATATTTGCAACAATTTACGTAATCGGCTCCAAATCTGGAAAAGCAGAAACATTGTAACAGATTGTCCCAATTCGGTGTTCTTGTTGTTAAAGGTTAAAGTTTCCTTATCTCTTATTCCTTTGGATATTACCTCTAAAGGCTTTCTCCCAAGCGGCCGATCCTTGCCCGCTGTCTTCGCCTTCTGCTTACTTTTACGTCCTTAGCGGCCCGCCTACTTCGCCCCTCTATGACATCGCTGCAGAAGGCCTAATCTACCTAAGGGCCACTTTATCGCAGGCTTATAGTAATAACTTCAATTTCGGTATTGACTGTACGAACCCCTAACTATTCTAAAAATAGTTATTACTTTAGAGATAGCACAGTTAAAAGGTTTCGGTGGTTGTCTAAGAGCCATTTCAACGGACTGACTTGTCAGCGGGATGTTTTATCTGGACATATCCGGTATTCTTTACGATCTTCTCAGCTGATTTCTTACAAGGTTTGGGTTGCTATATTGCCAACAAGAAATGATAAGAGAAAATGAAAAAAGCTTAATTGACGTATAATGCATTTACTATCGTCCGGTTGGTGCAGACTATATTTTTTGGTGGTTCCAACCTACATCCCCGGTTTCCGACAATTGTTGCTGGTACATCGATATCCACCAGAGAAACAGCTCTACTTAATCAGCCAACTTCCTTACTGGTTTCAAACGCTCATGGTAGAGCTGGCACAATTTGTTAAGAATTTTGAAATATCGATACTGAAATATGATATATTGACAGATGTCCAACTACTTGATGAACCCATCTCTAGCTGAGCACAATTCCATATGCCACTGTGTGCAATAGATTTAGTATCAAGCTTGGAATGTGGGAACTGAAGTGTGTAGTTATCCTTATAAAACTAGAGTGTAAGCCAGTTCCTGTTTTTCGTGCAAGTCTTTTTCGTGCGTTTGTGTTGCGAGCTCTTCTTGTCAATGTGGTAAGAAATAAATAGTAATTGCTGATACTTTTTGGGTCTAGTGTAAGACAAAGTTAGGTACTCGCTTGTTTTCTATTTGGATCGCAGTGGTCTGTGTCGAACGCTGGAAATTTGATGTGGATGTCGATTGTGGATTCTATACTGTTTCTGTCGATTTCTCTATGCTTCTCGAACTCTCTTTTCTGCTCTCTACGCTTTCCAAGCTGAAACCGTCCAAAAAATGTATCTTCGGTATCTCAGAAATGCACACTCTCTCACTTTCCAACTATGGGAAATAATCTATCTTCCCACAATTTCCATTTTCAATTTCCACTTTCAATTTCCACTCCATTTCCACTTCCGATTCCCAATTTCCGCTCTCAATTTCCACTTCATGTTCGCTTGCAATTTCACATCCATCTTTACTACCAACGTCACTGCCAATTTCCTTTTTCAAGTTCTACTTCCTCCAAAAGTCATCTCCCCCTCCTCTGTCTATTCCGCTTCCCTCTTCCTATACTGTCTCCACTCCAAATTGGGTGCGAAATCACTTCCACCATCTATCCCCACTGACCCACATTCCACACGCAAATCGCCAAAACCAAAAATCCCAAACAAAAACCCTAAACAAATCTCCTCCTCTTTTCTCTCCCTCTCTCCACCCTTTTTTCCTACCTCTCTCCATCCATTTTCCCTACTATCCAAATTCCAACCTCTCCGTGCCTCACACGACCGCACTCTATTCTACGAAAACTTTTTCTGTACATCAAATCACAAACCATCACCATGAGACCGATCAAATTGATGGGACACGAGCGTTCCTTGACCCAGGTCAAGTTCAACAGAGAAGGTGACCTCCTTTTCTCCGTGGCCAAGGATTCCTCCGCCTCCATCTGGTACTCTTCCAACGGTGAGAGACTAGGCACTTTGGAAGGGCATCAAGGTACCATTTGGTCCATCGATGTGGACTCCAAGACAAACTTGTGTGCCACCGGAAGCGCAGACCTTACCATCAGATTGTGGAGGGCCGAAACCGGCGAGTGTGTTTACAAGTGGGAGACGTCGTCTCCCGTGAGAAGAGTGGCATTCTCGCCAGATAACTCCAAATTATTGGCAGTTACAGACAAGGTTATGGGCAGCAAAGGTGCCATTTCCGTTTACGACATAAATTATGACGACGTGACCAACCAGAAGGTCGAGCCCAGCCTCGTGATCGAGACCAGAGAAGACGCCACCAAGGTGACCATTGCCGGATGGTCTGCTGAGGGAAAATACATTATTGCCGGCCACGAGGACGGCTACGTGTCCAAGTACGACGGCCAGACCGGCCAATTTCTTCAGACTGTCAAGGCTCACGGCATCCACAATGAGGAAAAGGTCATTTCCGTGACCGACATCCAGTTTGCTCCACAGGACAAGCTGTACTTCATCACCGCATCCAAAGACAAAAATGCCACGTTGATCGATGTGGACACTTTTGAAATCTTGAAGGTGTACAAGGCGGATGCGCCCATGAACACTGCCGCCATCACCCCAAAGAAGAACTTTGTCATTTTGGGCGGAGGTCAGGAAGCCAGAAATGTCACCACCACGGCCGAGTCGCAGGGTAAGTTCGAGGCCAGGTTCTACCACAAGATCTTCACCGACGAGATTGGTAGAGTCAAGGGCCATTTTGGTCCTTTGAACACAGTGGCTGTGCACCCAGACGGACTTGGGTACGTTTCGGGAGGAGAAGATGGTTTCATCAGAGTACACTACTACGACAAGTCTTACTTTGACTTTGAATTTGATGCCGAGAGAACCGATAGAGTGATGGCCCACTCGCAGAGCCAGGCTGCAGCTGCTGCCAATTAGGATGTATAGTAATACGGAAGTACGAGACGATCAGATGAAGGGTAGTCTTTCTTTTGGTTTGGCGATTATTCTTCTCCATCACAAGTAGAAAGGAAAGGCATTTGTCAGCAATAGAAATCAGTATCAATAGTCTTGTGATCGAACCATGACTGTCTTTGTCACTAATTTGTCGACAATATCCATGAGATCTCCAATTCCTTTGAAGTTTCCATTCCTGTCTTCCAGTATCTCCTCCATCACTTCCCTGTTAGTACTATAAGGGCCATACAATGAAACTCCCCATCTTCAAGGCCACTAAACCCAAATCTTTATACATCCAAATGCGCCTTGAGTTGATATTTAAGCATTGATATCACTCTCGAAAGTACTCACTGTCAATATGTCCTTATGAAGGGTTTTTTTTCTTGTGTTTAGCGATTATTCTTCTTTATGGCTTGGGTTATTTTTTGTTGCAAGGTCACCATTGATCCCTAGGCCAAAGGTCCTTTTATCGAATGCTAATAGCCAGATCAATTCGAATCGTCATATTCCCTACCCCCATCTCTATTCTCATCAATCATTATTCACTCTATATACATATCTATCATTCCGTAACAATTAGTAGGTTGCTCCCTTCAAGGAAAGCAACCCATGAACGCACTGCAGCTCTTTGCCCTTATCGCTGGACCCAGAGGGGACGTTTGTGTCAACAACTCCCAAAGGCTTGCGTTCCTTGGATGGTGCCAACTTGAACGTCCTCACCTGGGTGGCAGCAGCAGGCGAGTGGCGGGCGAACTCGGGCTGTTTTTTGTTGGTCAAGTTCAATACGAGTTCAGACTTCTTCTTGTCTTCCTCACCGCTGGCAAGCATCTTAGTGAGGAGGGCAGAGCTGGGGTTCTTGGTCAACAAGGCACGCTTCTGCGACAAATGGGAAGTCGAGTACGAGCGGACGGGCGACAGCTGGGCCATGGCAGGGATCTCCGTAAACAGCTGCGAGTATGGCTTCACGAGACTAGGCTTGATAGGCGTAGACTCTTGCAAAGGGGTAGGAACGGCGTCGGTGGTCGTTCCCGACATCACACTCGACGAGTCAGGCGTCGGAGGCAACTCGGTCACCTCTCTGTCGGAAGATTTGAGACGACGGAGCGACTGTCTCTTGTTCTGGAACCAGATCTGCACCGCCTTCTCAGACATGTTGACTCTCTTGGCGATGTCGGTTCTTCTGGTCCTGCTGGGGGTGGATCCGAGCTGGAACTCCTGGTTTAAAATCGACAACTCGTAAGGCGAAGTTCTTCTTCTTTTTCTTCTGGCCAACGAGGCGTTGTCGATTGAAGGCTCCTGTGATGGGTATGTGGCAGGCGAGTGGGAGATGAACGCGAAGTCTCTAGATGGAGACGTGCTAGACGCCTTTCTCTTGGACACCTTGATCATGGAATCGTTGGTGGACGAGTCTGGATCGGAGTCCATGGTGGAGTTGACCATTCTACTCGAGTCAGCAGGTGAGAGCGGCTCATCCTTGACAGCCGGGGTTCTCGTGGAGACCGAAAGCGACGGTCTATCGAAGGACACGGGGGCCGTCGAAGTCGAAGCTGCCAATGGCGTTGAGACTGTAGCGACGCTGACGGGGCTGAGAGAAGGAGCGCTGACGGAGCGGCCCTGAACTATGAAAGGCGGCGAGTATGGGGCGGCAAACGTGTCGATAGACGGCAACTTTGGTCGCGAAGGAGTAGTGTCGTGGAGCAAAGTCGACAAGGGAGGAAGCATCATTCTTGGGGTTGATCTGAAGGCGTCCACAGAGGGCAAGACTGGTCTTTGTCTGTCGGGAGTAGTCGTAAGCATCATGAAAGAAGGAAACAGGTCAGTTGTAATGAGTGAGGATAGGATAAGCGGAGTACAATGCCAATAAGTTTAAGCCAACAGAAAGAATAGACACGAACAAAAAAAAATGCGAGCTCGCGCTTTTAAGTACACATTGGTGATTTTGCCTGATCCACCCAAATTACAGGCACCATGCAAGTAATTACCGAATGTTGTGGTTGTTTACTTCGCGGATACTGCGTGCGTGCGTGAAAGGCGCGAACCGCGAATCAGGCGCGGCAGTTGGTAGTTAGCCGCCGGGGCCAGGCGATAAGCGTAAACTATTGAGAGGAAATTTGGGCTCTCACTGGGGGCGGGAATCCTGGTATTTATATTCTTTCCTTCCCCACCTCTCTTCATATTCTTCCCCTCCCTGTCGACTTCTTTTAATAATTGTAGCCCTCTGGTATTTACATCCTGCACATCAGTGGGAACGTCCAATTTTCCTAATGAGGTACCGTGAACCAACATAACCAGAGCTTTATTTTTCTTGTTTTTGGTGTTTTTTTCTGTCATGTGCCCGCTGTCGAGACCCTACACGCTGCGAATCTAAATGACGTGGCAGGTGCCTGGGGATCGGGCCAGATGCGGTAATTGGAATTTTCCGTGGTCTGGTTAAATAACCTTGTTGAGAAAAGTGATTCTATCTGGCTCTATTTGTCTGCACTGGGTTGATATTTAATTTTTATTTCTTACTTTTCTCGAATTCTTTTTTAGATTTTTCTTTCCACTCTTGATTCATTTTGTTTCTTTCCGTTCTTTGGTTCTTTTTTCTAGTTTCCTCCTCTCACATGTTCTTGTCACACTTGTCCATTCCTCTTTCCGTGCTCTATTTTTTTCCTGCCTGCGAACACCTTCTCTCACCTACTTGGCTAAATGGGCCGTTCTTTGATTGTCTGCACTCCACAACGTGCTCCAGACACCAAAGAAAATCCAAAAAAAAAAGAACCACTAAGAAGGAGATATCAAAATCTTTATGTCATCTACTCCCCACCCCCACCTTTCCTCCCTCCAGATCACCGTTCTTGCTCTTCCCACTCAAAATCTACTCCACTCTACTTCACTCCAAGTCACGTGACACTACCCCATCCACCTTATTAGCCAGCCTCATTCAACTTCTTAACTTCCACCATGATCAGCCGTTTGGTACTCGCCATTGTGACAGCGCTGGCTGCCATTCTATTCGTGGCTCTTTCCAGTCTATCGGGTCCTATTGCCGTTTTCAGCAGCAACACTTTGTCCCCCACAGTCGCATACACATCTTTGAAGCTCTCAGACAAAGAGAAGAATGACCTCAAGCGGTTGGGATTGACCCCCAAGGATCCCGTCAACATCACCGATCCGCTCACAGGCACCACCAGAACCATCCATGGAAGATTTGTTCACATAACCGACATGCATCCGGACCCTTATTACAAGGCCGGCACCGACCAAGATGAATTATGCCATTCTGGCAAAGGAGACGCTGGGAAATACGGAGACGCCATTTTGGGGTGTGACGCACCCATGGCGTTGGTTGAAGAGACTATTGACTGGGTGGCCGACAACTTGGGGGACAAAATTGACTTCATAGTATGGACCGGAGATAATATCCGTCATGACAATGATAGAAAGTTTCCGAGAACGGAGCAGGCGATTTTCGACATGAACGAAAAGATCGCCGATTTGATGCACGAGAAATTCGGCTCGTTGCCAATTCCCTCGTTGGGCAACAATGACGTTTACCCCCACAATTTGTTCTCTCCGGGCCCTACTCTACAAACCAGAGAGTTCTTCAAGGTTTGGAGGCTGTTTATTCCCCAGCTGCAGTTGCATATCTTCAACAGAGGCGCATACTACTTCCAGGAGGTGATTCCGAACCAATTGGCGGTGCTCTCCATCAATACGCTCTACCTTTTCCAGTCAAATCCCCTCGTGGACTCGTGTGACAGGAAAAAAGACCCAGGCTACAAGCTTTTCTTGTGGTTGGGCAACGTGTTGAAGGAAATGCGTAAGAGGAACATGAAGGTGTGGTTGACAGGCCATGTGCCTCCCAATATCAAGAACTACGACATCTCGTGTCTTCGGAAGTACATTGCCTGGTCTCACGAGTACAGAGACGTCATTGTGGGAGGCTTATACGGACATATGAACATAGACCATTTCATTCCATTGGACTCTGTGCAAGCATATAAGTCATTGCAGAAGAAGTTCAAGGACGAACGATTTGACTTTTCGACATTCGAAGACGATGTCCACGTCAACGGCGAGGACGAAGATGATGCTCCGGAATTCGAGCTCGAAGACTTGTACAAAATGTTCAATTCGCCCATCTACAACGATGAACCCGATTCCAAGCTCGGGTTCAACCTTGACTTCTCCGACAATGTCAGGATTGAGGGAGGAGTGCCCAATGGGAAAGTGGCATATTTAGATTCGCTCCGTGAGGCGTACTATGCCAACGTGGAAAAGAAGAAGAAGTCGGGCAAGGGCTCGGAAAGATACTCCATTGTGCATGTGACTGCTAGTGTGGTTCCAACTTTCAATCCTGGTGTGAGAGTGTGGGAATACAACATTACGGAGTTACATGACGCGGGACGAAAACAAGTGGAAAGTTGGGACGACTTCTTTGCTCGGATCGACAAGGTGCTCGACGATGACGATGAGAACGAAGACGATGGCTTTTCTATCTTCAAGAAGAAGAAGAAAAAGAAGGACAAGACGCTCCCACCCAAGATGCCAGCCAACGCCGAGTTGGGTCCAGCTTACGTTCCGCAATTGTTTACGCCCGAGAGATACGTTCAGTACTATGTTGACTTGGAACTGGTCAACAAGGGCAAAAAGAAGTTTAATTACGAGATCGAATATGCTACTGACGATCCACTCTTTGAGATGAAGGATGCCACAGTTGGATCATGGCTCGAGGTAGCCCGTGCGCTTGGAAAGCCTATTCGGGAGAAGGATGAGAGCAAGAAGGGGAAAAAGGGAAAGGGGAAAATGGTGGAGATAGGTGAGAAAGGGAAGACTGAAAGGCGCAAACTCAATGATGACGAGTTGGAGCAGCTCTGGAAATTGTTTCTTTCCTATACGTTTGTTAGCTCCGACTATGAAAACCGGGGCTACGGTTGAATTTTTGGGTGAATGAACTCGGCTGAATTTACGAGATGGATGAACTCGGTTGAATTACGAAATGAATGAATAACGGTTGAATTTGCGAGATATGAATTTCGGTTAAATTACGAGATGAATGAGCTTCGGTTGATCTACGAATGAAATGAGCTTCGGCTGAACTACGAATGAAATGAGCTTCGGTTGAATTATGAAATAAATGAACTTCGGTTAAAGTACGAAATGAATGAACTCGATTGAGTTCATCAAATGAACGAGTTCACAAGGTGAGCTGAATAAAGGCCGTTCTTCCGATGAAGTTGAGATGCAAGACATGTTACTGCGAAAAGTAGTACCTTCTGGACCACACTCAGCATGCCAGCCTTTAAGGAGGCCCTGTTACAGAAACTAAACATGCATTAGTTGAATAAAAATCTAAGACACGTTTGTATATCAATTGATAAGTTGATGTAGAAAAAATGGTATGATTATCAGTCTTTAAATTCGAATCCAATCGTAACACTGGAATTGTGGAGATCTGTGTACACTAACTGGTTACATGCACGCCGAACTAAATCAGTACATCTCGCGTCTCTCATGTCATTTGCAGCTCCCCTTATCATATGCTCTATGCGTATACCCCTCTATATTTGTTCTATATAAAGCTGCCATGCTCTAAAGAACAATTAACTATTCGGTCTAGTCTTAGCTCTATCTTCTATGCAGTTAACACAAAGGGCTTTTCCCCCTATACAGCCTTATTTAGGCCTGCACACTATGGGTAATTCTCGCCAACCGTTACAGGAATGGCGCATCACGTGGAGTGATTAGGGCTTCAGACCTCATTTTGTCACGTGCGCGCGCTCACCAACCGCCAGAAAACTTTTCAGCCAAATATTTTCCTCCTCCATCTTCATTAGAGACCATTAAAAATCCTAACGAACAAATAAATCGAAATGGGTGGAACTCGTGACAAAAAGGTTCAGTACTTCGCTAAGTTGAAGGAGTTGTTGACCGACTACAAGTCGATCTTCGTTGTCGGTGTCGACAATGTCTCCTCTCAGCAAATGCACGAGGTTAGAAGAGCATTGAGAGGTGAAGCCGTCGTGTTGATGGGTAAGAACACCATGGTGAGAAGAGCCATCAGAGGCTTCTTGTCTGAGTTGCCAGACTACGAGAAGTTGTTGCCCTTTGTCAAGGGTAACGTTGGTTTCATCTTCACCAACTCCGACTTGAAGGACATCAGAGAGGTTATCGTGTCCAACGTTGTTGCTGCTCCAGCCAGAGCCGGTGCCGTTGCTCCAATGGACGTGTGGGTGCCTGCCGGTAACACCGGTATGGAGCCAGGTAAGACCTCTTTCTTCCAGGCTTTGGGTGTTCCAACCAAGATTGCCAGAGGTACCATTGAGATTGTGTCTGACGTCAAGGTCGTTGAGGCCCTGTGCAAGGTTGGTCCATCCGAGGCCTCTTTGTTGAACTTGTTGAACATCTCCCCATTCACCTACGGTTTGACTGTGGTGCAGGTGTACGACAACGGCCAGGTGTTCCCACCATCCATCTTGGACATCACCGACGATGACTTGGTCAAGCACTTTGTGTCTGCCATCAACACCATTGCTTCCATCTCTTTGGCTGCTGGCTACCCAACCTTGCCATCCGTCGGTCACTCCGTCGTCAACCACTACAAGAACGTTTTGGCTTTGTCGATTGCTACTGACTACACCTTCGAGGGCTCTGAGGCCATCAAGGACAGATTGGCCAACCCAGAGGCTTACGCTGCTGCTGCTCCAGCTGCTGCCGCTGCTGGTGGTGAGTCTGTTGCTGCTGCCGAGGAGGCTCCTGCTGAAGAGGAGGAGGAGTCTGACGACGACATGGGTTTCGGTTTGTTCGATTAAACGTGTGTAAGCATAATATATTGAGCTTATTGGAAGATGTAGTGATTGAATGGCGTAGAGGGTAATTGTGCAATAAGTCAGAAGTGTGAAGATAGTCAGATTACGACTAATAATGGTCGGATGGTCAGAGGCCGCGACTAGTCCATGAAGGTGAGTGGTAGCATACTACAACTAGGCAGATTCTACAATTAGTCAGATAG
Organism: Sungouiella tsuchiyae; assembly: GCA_030566995.1. NCBI lineage: Eukaryota > Fungi > Ascomycota > Pichiomycetes > Serinales > Metschnikowiaceae > Sungouiella > Sungouiella tsuchiyae. The sequence continues at coordinate 166,436 of JAJLRO010000014.1, read as the reverse complement.
TGCAACTGGGCAAATTTTATAACTAGGCAAATTCTACAACTACGCATATTCTCAAACTAGTCAGATTCTACAGCTAGTCAGTTACTAGAACTAGTCAGATTCTCAAACTAGTGAAATTCTACATTTAGGCAGATCCCATACCCAAACAAACCCCAAAACTAGTCAGAAAGTACAGTAGCGAAACCATGATTAATGATCCTGAAGCCCCTGTTAGTAACAACATATTTCATCGATTTTTCCTGCTCTCGCTCTCTCTCTCTCTCTCTCGGCTTCACATCAGGTCATGTCGTAGAGGAGCTGAAATGTTAGAACCATGTTCAGCCTCCTAATAATGGCCGTATCGCACATTCAGAGATCGGTTCTTCTTGGCCTTCTTCATGGGATAGAGATGGAGTGGTTTGACGTCTTCAAATCAAGACCTCTTGATGGTTACCTCTTGATTCTCAGTGGAAGAATAGATTGTGGCTGTAGTGTCAGGATAATAGAAGATACAAATGAATCTAATCTTTAACGAGACTTTGCCGATCTCCTCAAAATAGAAAAGAGCCGGCTGTCGTCTTCATCTTTTATTCCTCTGGATACCTTCATCCTCTATTTTCCCCTGGATTTTTCCCTCCCGGGGTCTGAAAGTCCACGATGCTTCTTAGGGCATGGCTTAGCAGTCCGTCGAAATCCGTAGAGAACAGATGGTGACTAGTACTGCCGGTCCCTGAACCTTTAAGATTCGTGAGGGAGTAGCCAAGGCAGATTTAGGCCATAGGAATCATAGAGCTTGACCGATTGCAAGCTCTACTCAGATTAACGAGATTCTTCACTACACTTCGCGAGGGCATAGATCCCACTCTCTACTTCCCCTTCAAACTCAGCTGGCGTGGATTTGCTCTCAGATATCTTCGTTCCTCTTCCGGTGTCCTAAAGTGACACTGGTAAAACCCACCTGATGTCGCTAGTCGTAGCCTTTGTCGGCACTTCTATTTGTCTATTGATATTAATGAGGGATTGACCGAGATATCTTCATTCTCAGGAAGAATTTTGAAGTTTGTCTTCAATCCTAATACGAAAAGTATTGTAATCAGGGTAGTAATGTATGGAATGTAAGGAAGGCGGTCTTCAACATACTCGCTCTCATTAATTCTCTTATTATTCTCTCACTTTTCTCACTTTTCTCACTTTTCTCATGGTTTCTCTCATTCGTCAAAATTTATCTCATTAGTTTCCTCAAAATTATCTCATACTTTCTCTCTCTCCTATTCTCCATTCTCCATTCTCCATTCTCCTATTTTCTCTTCTTTATTGTTCTCCTGCAACCCACTCGTTCTACCATACTATTCTTACCCTCTCAATTACCTGCCGCACTGCGTCTATTTTGCACCCATTTGTACAATCACCACTATGACCTCTCTTTACCGCCCCAACGAACAACCAACAGAAACAACCTTCTCCACAAAGAGAATCTACTCCGATTACCCCACCATCCGCTCCGAAAAATGCTATGACTTTGCTGACGTAACACTCTCTCAGACTTTGGCGTTGGTCAAATACATTGGCCAATGCGGCTATTCCGACTTCGATACCGTTCACATTGTTCTTGCAAGATTGAGAAACGCCATTGTGGTGCTGCTCAAGCGGTGTGTGAGAGCCAAGGGGGAGGAGTACTCGGAATTCATCTATGCGCTCCAGAAGAGCTTCGACATTGTGATGGAGAAGTTGGTTGTCAGATCAGTCACTGAATGTTGCCAGAACGTGAGACTGGCCTCGTGCCACTTGGTAATAAAGGAGGTTCACGGCTTGTTGGAGCTTGTATATTCGCTAACGAACCCGGTCAATCTTCCCAGGATTCTCACCGAAGAATACGGTCTTCCCACCCAGCATGGGTTGAGTGTCTCAAGTCTCCAGACAAATTATCTTCTCGAGGCACTCCACCTGCTTCAGCTAGCCCATGCGGCTTATTTCCGGACGCTAGAAAATGTTGCCCAGTCGTCCATCAACATCACACCGTTGAAGGTTTATTCCTCAGTCTTGCTCCATACTTTGGAGCACACCTATAAGATCATTACCACACTAACATCCAACGCGGTTCCCACAAACGTGATCTTTCTCTACTTTCGGGAGCTCTTGCAGAGCAAAAGCGTCCAGATTACCGACATTGAGCACTTCGACAACTTCATCACACACTTTAATACTGTCAACCGGCTAGCGTTGAAACTCAGGCACACTCCGCTCTACGATGTGCAAAAGAAGCTCATCAAAACGACTTTTCTCCTGATCATCTCGGAATTTCCCCTCCATCCGCTTACCTGGTGTACTCCAGCACAGACGGTAAATTACATTCAGATGTTCATCGATGTGTATAACGCTATCTATGAAGAGGATTTGTACATTGAGCAATTGTGGGGTCCCCAGATTGAAACTACTGTGATTCGAAAAGAAAAGACCAAGACTAGAATCGATAACGGCCACTACAAGCACCAACTTGGAAGTTTGCAACCTATTCCGACCCCGGAATTCGTTAAAGTGTTCGACGGCCCTGATACAAGTGCGCCAGATTCGCCAGATTCCATGGTGTTTTCTCCCAGACTAGATGCCATGGTTTCCGAATCACCGCCTAGTGAGTTTCCACATACAGAAGTCAGTGGAGACAGAGATTTCAGCAAAGAGTACCTCCCCAGTTACCCTATCAGCCACATTCCAACCGACAAAGAATATCTCAAGGTCTACGAGCTCAACGAACTTGTGGCTGTAGATGTCAAACAGGCTAGAGCCGAATACGAGAAAAACCTTGGACGTAGCCGCATCTTCTTTCGTGACAATACCTGTTTCAAGTGCAAGTATTTTCCATGGCACAACCACAGGCTCTAGTGCTACCGGTGAATTCTGATTTTGCTTTGATTCAGCTATGTATATACACGAAATATGCCAGTATTCATCTTCCCTAGACTCTTGGTCTGAAAAACCCCTTGGGTTCTTCTGTTTCCTCGCGAATGTCCTCTATAACAGGCTTCTCGACAATCTGCGTCAACTTGTTGGGCTTGGGCCACATGTCGGGAAGAAGCCCTGCTCTCTTGAACAAAAACGTCACTCTTTCGGAAACATCTGCTCCCACACCTAACCAGTACTTGGATCTGTCAAAGTCCAACTCGATGTGCTTGTATGGCAGGACGCCTTTGGCCTTTTCTTCGGGGCCTAAAGGAATTGGCGTGGGGTTGTAGGTCCCAAGTACCTCGATTGGGAGCGAGTCTCTGGCGGACTTTTTATTGGCCACCACGATGTTGTAGAGAGGCTGGTGTTTTCTGCCAAAACGGGCCAACCTGATCTTGATAGGCGACTTGAGAGACATTGTGGTTGGTATAATGAAGTCAACTGTCTGAACCTTTAAATTTTCTACGATGCGCGCACTACTTAAGTGCGTAGGTGCATCAACTATGATCAACAATTCTACTACAAGATTAAAAGTTCTAATACAAGATTAGAAATTTCTACTGCAAGATATAAAATTTCTACTACAAGATTAATAATTTCTACTACAAGATCAATAATTTCTACTACAAGAATAAAATCTCTACTATATTTTTTTCTGTCATTTTCTCAATTGTATTCCTAAATGTACACTAAAGCTTCTTTCTCGCCTTAAACTTTTGCTTGGGCTTCGTCACTCTCGATCTCTTGTCGACCTTGCTCTTCACCTTCTTGGGCTTCTCGTCCTCAGAGTCAGACCAATCGCCTTCGTTCTTCGTCTTCTTAAATTTCAACTTGTTCTTCTGTCCTCTCACTGGCGCCTGCTTGACGGCATCCAAGTAGGCATCAATGCCCGAGCCCTTGCTCAAAACGTCCTCGTCACCGTCTTCTCTCACCACGATCTTTCCGTCCTTCATCTTCATCTTGGCCTCCTTCATATCGCTCTTGGTAAACTTCTTAGGCTTGGACGATGAGATGTGCGTCAACGTCTGGCGGTCCAACAAGTTCAATGGATCGTCGCTGTTGTCCAAGATATATCTGTCTGCACCTTTTCCTCTTCTAGACTTCTTGCTCTCTTCTTCCTTCTCGTCGCCCGACTCATCGGAGTCAGAGTCGTAAACGGCCTCTTCGTACGCAGACATGAACTTCTTGCTCTGCTTGTTGTCCGATGCCTCAGCTGCAGCTTCCTTCTTCTTGGCTCTAGCTCTGGTCTTTTTGATGTTAGCAACGAGCTTTCTGTCTTCTTCGGGAATTGCCTGCTCAACGGCTTCAATGCCAAACTTACGGATCAATCTCTCCAAAATGTGCTTCACCTTCGACTTGAAGTGGCCCTTGTGCTCGTGGGACCACTTCATCAACTTGGCAAGAAGCTCCTTCAAGTTGGCCCGCACAAGCTCCTCTGGCAACGACAACACCTCCACCTTGACGAATCCAATGGCAGACTTGGCGATTTCTCTGGAGTTGTGGGTCAAGAACAACTCGACTGTCGAGGCGATCTCAATTAACAACTCTTGAGGCATCTGATCCTTGAATTCATACACCAAACACGAAATAGCAGTGATGGTGGCTGAGATCATGTGCTGAGACTGAGCAGCTAAACCGGCACTCACCATAGTGAAGTATTCGGTCAAACTGGCCTCGGAAGCCTCGGAGCTAGGGTCAAATCCTGGAACCTTATTGTTCTCGATAACACCACCCTGGGCCATCTTGTGTCCGATCTGGATCAAGAGCGAATATGAAGCTTCACGCGAACTCTCGTTAACGTCCTTGGTCGACATAATCACCTCTTGCAAAATGGAAGGAATGAAATGCAAGTCCGTGGAAGGCAACATGTTGACAACAACTTCCAAAGCAGCCAATCTGGAAGCTCTGGCAGAGGTGTGGGTAATTCCGATGGTCTGAACAAACACATTTTCAAGCTCAGCGATGAACTGCTCAATGGTCTTCTGGCCACGCTCGCTCTCGTTCAACTTGTTGATAATTCTGTACGATCTCTTCTGCATCAAGCCATCGTTCTGCAAATTGACAGTAGACGAGAAGATCGTGAGCAATGCGTTGTAAGAAGATGATGGAACATACTTGGCCATGGCAACCACAAGATCCATCATTGTCACACTAAGCTTAGGAGGCTGGTCCTTCTTTGGCTTTTCCTGCTCATTGGCTTCATCATCCATGGCTTTCTTCAACAAGCCACACACCTTGTTGAAAGTAACCTCCAAGTCTGCATCGGGAATGATTTGCAAGTAGGTGTCGATGGTTTCAAGAACAAAACCTCTGGATTCTGGCATAGTGGAGGAGAAGACGTTGAACAACACAGACAAAATGTTGGACGACTTGCTGGACAAGTAAGTCAAGTTCTTTTCGGACTCGGATACCGGGAATTCTTCTTGGATCATCAAGTCGTCGGACAATGCCCCCTGGCTGTAGGCCAAGTTGGACTCAACCAACAATCTCAACGCATGGCAGATAGTCACACGCAACTCCACCTTAGAGTAGAGGAGGTCGGCCAAGCTGGCAGCAAATTCGTCGGAGAATGCAGAAGTGAGATCGGTGGGCAAGTCGGCAAAGTGGGGAAGCAAAGACCAGATCTGGTCGACGATGGTCTCGAAAATCTTGATGTGCATCGACTCCTTGTTGGAAGCAGCGTCGATTTTCTCTCCGAAGACGGTAACAAGTGGAAGAATGTTTTGTTGGTAATAACCCAAAGAAGCACATCTGACGTTGGATCTCAAAATAGGCAACATCCATGCTCTGCCTGGCTCATTCTTGTTGGAGCCAGTGAGGTTAAGAGGAAGGGAACCCAATACAACCTCGGGGCCCATGGTGGAAATGCATGCAGCAATCATGTCCTCGGCTTCCTTATTGTATGGGAAGCTAGACTCCTCATTCGATCTCCATTGACCGACGGACTCAAGAATATTGAGGAAGTCTGGGTTGGCTCTCTTTCTGAATTTGAGCACGGTGGCAGTAATAAGTTCCAAAATCTCCTTGGTGGCATGCTGGTATTTGATAGAGAGCAACTCCTTCTCGATATACTCGGCGATGTATGTGATGATCTCGTCGACTTCCTCGTAGATTTCTGGAGTGACGCCATTGGCTGCACTTGGCTGGAGAAGGAAATCGTCTGGGATACTTTCACTGACGATAGCAATTAGACATTGAGATGCGGAGACGTAGATGTCCTTGGACTCCGAAACAAGGAAGCCGGACACAATGGGGAAAATGCTGGGGATCTTAGCCAAACACGTCTTGGGCAGCAACTTGGCAAATGACTGGAGACCGTTGGCAACCACCGCGAGCCACGAGGCAGCCAAGTGGGCATCGTCTACGGGAGGCTTCAACTCGAAAATGATATCAAGCACTCTGGTAAACCTCTCGACGTCGATGTCATTCGACATGGACGAGAACAAGCCGTCGAAGGCCGAAAATGCAGCACTGACCAAGAATTGGTCGGATGTTCTGGAAATATCAAGCAAGACGTCACAGAGCGCTTCCACCTGCGAAGGAGGCCACGAGTTGGCCGAGGTGATGGCGGAAATCAACTGCAAAGTATGGATGATGGCCGACACAGACTCCTTGTTGTTGGCGTGCTTTTTGCTTTTTGGAGCCTCGGCGATCAATGTCACTAATCTCTTCAACGACACCTCTCCACACAATACAGCGGCAATGTGCACAGGCGAGGGCGAGGGCGGAGGGTTGGCCAAGATCTTATGGACGGCCTCCTGGGCTCTTTTTCTCACTTTGGGTCTGGGATCAAACGACAACTCCAACATTCCAACCAATGCTCTTCTGGGCGAGACATTGTCTGTGGAGGACCACTGCTGGTTGTCCTGAGCCAATAACAAGCTTTCCAATGAGCCGACGGAAGACCTCACGAGGGCAGCCTCGGCGTCTGGGCTAGTTAATACGGGCGCAAGTCTAGTCAAAATCTGGGCAAACTTCTGCTTCAAGAGCGGAGCTGGCGTGAAGGGCAGAACCAAGTCCATTAAGTATGCGGCGGCAGAAGCAACTTTGCCGTCGATGATGCCGCTTTCTCCAACGGACTGCTCCAATAATGCAAGAAAAGATACAAAGTAGGCGACGGGAGATCTCTCGTTGTTCTGCTCATCGATATTCTCTTCCACAGCATTAAGAATAAGGGCTAGGTTTTTCTGGTTGTCCAACTTGGAAGAGATCTGCGATCTTATCTTGGCCAATTTGTCTTCCATGTCAAAGACGTCTAAGGAGACGCCCCCGTCTGGATTATTCTGGGCCATTTGTGGTTGTAGAGATGGAGATGATGAATAACTGGAGTATTTTTTTGAGATGGGGGTCACGTGCGCGATGGGCCAGGGTAGATGAAGAAATGACAGTTGGAGGTGGAAGGTTATGTGGAGATATCAATATCGATTTATGAAGAATTCTGGCAGATTTGGAACGGGTTATCGCTTGCTGGCCTATTTGGTTGCACTTCTGTTCTTGAGCTATGCTCGTAGGTTGAATCTGGTACAGTCCATAGATACCAGAATGTATCCGAAAAGCGGAAAATTAGTGACAAATCAAGCTTCCACATTTACATTTGCCTGGTTTTCCAAAGACTAGACCACTCTTGTCTCCTTTGGCCGAGTGGTTGAATGTGGTATCCAGCTAGGTGATCCCCAGTTAGTGATCCCCGTGACCCGGCACGTGCGCATGCTCGACGTTTTCAGCCAGTCAAAAGTAATCCATTACACTCACAACTAGCCAACCCATTTATCACAATGTCCAAGTTTGTTGTTTCCACTGCATTGAGGGAGTTGAGATTCCACTTGTCCCAGACAGGCGAGGCGTCTGTGCCTTTGAGAAGCTTTTTGGTGAAGAACTACGCGGGTCTCAAGTCGTCCACCAGCAACAAGTTGCCCATCTTGATCAGAGAGTCATTTGGAGTTCCTCCCAGCATAACCGCCAGATTTGAGAAGGGCAGAGAGGTCAAGAGCAGTTTGGATGGTTTGGACGAGAAGGCCGTGGAAGACGCTGTCAAGACCATGTTGAAGTAGTGTAATATAGAGTGGCATAGCATGTAATAAACATTATTGGTATTGAGGGGTGTAGATTGATGTGGGTTGCAAAGTATTGTTTGGTTTTGGTGATTGGGGGAATCATTGTGGAATCCGTTGTGGTACTCATTGTGGTACTCCTTGTGGTACTCATTGTGGTACCATTGTGGTACTCATTCTAGTATTAATTCTGGTATTAATTCTGGTATTAATTCTGGTATTCATTGTGGTGTTCATTATGATATCCATTCCGCTACTCATTCTAGCATTCTTTCTATTGCCTATTAGGTATCCATTCGGTATTCATTCTAGTATTCATTCTAGTATCCATTCTAGTATTCATTCTAGTATTCATTCTGGTCTTGTGTGTACTCAGCTACTCATTCTAGCACTCTTTCTACACTCACTCGGTATTTCAATCTGGCATCATAATTCGGCTTTCTATAGATAGCTGGTACATCCTGCTCTCGTTATACTTCTATCTCTGTATCCGTAATCTACACCAACGCTTCATATTTTTGTGTTCAATTATAGACTTCCGTACCTAATGTGGATCTTCGCCAAATTGGTAGATCCCCCACCCCAATGAAAGATCGTCCTCATTGTAAAGCTCTTTGATTTTCTGTTCTGGGTGAGACTTGAGTATTCCACCACCAACAACAATAGGAACAAAGTGCTCCAAAGTTGGATGCGCCAGAAAGAGCAACGAGGTGTTTTCGTTCTTAATCCTGTTGAGGTTGGCCAACAATTCAGGAGTATTAACCATAGTTTCCTTGAGCAACTTGTTAAAGGGTGCCACATATGGCATTGGCCGTCCCAACGAGTAAGCTCTACCCAAGTCTCTCAAATTGTGAACAGACATTCCCGACGTGATCACCATCCCCGTCAAGTACTTCTCTCTCGTGGGGTCCCAAATGAGGTTGTCTCGGAAATGGCTTAGCACTTGGCCCAACTTGAAGTGCGTGTTGAAGTCTTTCTCGTTTCCAGTTAGCGACACTTGCACAAGCGAGGTGTCTGGCAAGTCTAGACCAACGTTACCTGCGGGCCCCGGGTTCAATGTGTTGTGCTTTGAAAATGCAACTTTGAAAGGCACCCACACTCCATGGTCGATTCCCCTTTTGGTAAAATCGGCATGGAATCCGTTTTTCTTCAACTCGTCACGAATCTCTCCGGACACAAACCGCGAGTTGGCGGTGTGGAATTGCTCCTTGTACATGTGGCCAGGAAACCCGTAAAAATCGTACACCAAGGCGTTTTCCTCCAAGTCGGCATCGCTTTTGGCAGGTGGCACAGCGATCTCGATGGAATTAGATCCCGACAGCTGCCAATGGGCAGAAACAACGACAATATAGTCTGGTTTCCAGACATTTTTGATTTGAGACCCCAATTTCTCTATCACTTTGTATGCGCCAGTGTCCTTTTGATACATAAAATTGGGGCCGCCGTGGGAGAAGAAAAACGAGGGGAACGGATTTGGGTTTGGAATGACTGTTTTGATTGCATCGTTGGTAGCAGCGGTGGAAATAGAAGGAGCAGCTGCTGATTTGGTGACAAGTGGTTTGGCAGATTGAGAGGCCATTCTGAAGATCATAAATCCGAGGATAACGGGAACGACAAACGAAACGAGTCGTAATGACATTTATGGTGGATGGAGGGCACTCTGTCGGGTTATAAGCGCCACATCAGCTCATAATTGGGAGTAGTCATGGGAAGGCAGCGTGCGACTGATTTTAGTAATTGCTTAGAAATGCGAACAATAGAGACTCGGTGAGGTACAAAAAGTTTATAGAGACAGATTTGGGAGGGAACTGGCAATGATGGGAGATGAATAGGTACATAATGGAATGGACGGATATGCTGAGGAATTCGTCGAGCTTCGAGTGGATGATGGACCGTCGAGTGGAGGGGGAGAATGTCAAGTGACCGATATTTGACCGCAAATGAGAAGGATATAAGAAAATGGGTGATTGTGGCCAACTGGCTGAAAGCTGAGTTTCTGTTGCTCTTTCTATTTTGTTTTCTCTTTCTTCTCGTTCCTCTTTCAATATTGTTCTCTCTTTCTAATTCTTTTCTTCTTTTTAACTCCTTCATTCTCAGTTTTCTGAAAGGACATTGGCTGCGAAATCGGTTCCACAAGCACAAACTCTTCACTCGTGTGCTTCGCAATAATTAGTAGTGTGATTAAGGGCTGTAGCTTCTTTCGGTCTCGGAATGTAATAAAACTATGACGAGCCTATGATGGCTGTAAGACGCTGCCTAGTTGAGAAACTACCCTGGCCCTCTAGACTCATCAGGATCATCAATTTCTACGCAATTTCACTACTACGACTTTTACCTCTTACAGGTGGGAAGACAGCATGATAACCTCGATAATAATCCCCTATATTTCGTCTTACAACGAGCGGTTATGTCAATTTTTTGTGTTACGGTTGATACGCTTTAAAGACTGCCTGCTGATCAAACATAGTCACCACATGAGTTACAGGCATCATTTGCTATGCCTCTCCGATGACAATCATCAAAACCGAAAAAGACTCGATCACATGCTTGCCATAGATGACCTTTGGGATCCTCAAGAGTTTGACCATCTGAGATCCTAAAGACTGTGCCAATGACGGCTTCGGTTCACAATATGTGCCATTATGATCTCTGACTTATATCTACAACACATTCTAATTACCTCCAGTTGTCTGCTTTCCAAGAGAAACTTTGTCTACGTTGCCACTATCTTCGGTGGTACTTTTGCCTTCTAGGCATTCTTCGACACTTTTGTGACCAAATGGTACGACAACCTAGCATTTCTCAACAATCTAGAGAAGGGAGAGAGCTCTTGTCAGAAAGTCGAATTTGATGGAGTGGATGGACGGCATTATCATGAATCTTCAAATTCAGAACCTCTGGCAGAGTTTTTAAAGGAGTGATTACGGGCACGATCTCGCTTCTAGAACCCTGTTCTGCCTGAAGAAGATTCCATGTTGGGAGCCCGAGCTGATTGGATACCTGGCATGATGCACCACCACTTTCATGTGCAACAAGGAATTCTCAGAACACTTGCTCATGATAATTCAGAATCATATCAATGTCCACTTCAAGGGCTAAAACAAAAGAAAAAGTTTCGAAAAGACGAAGCGCTCAACTAGAGTGAATTAAGGACGTTTCGGCGAAAAGTCTGTCTGGCAGATCAGCATCATACGCACAATTTCTTCCTTTTCCACTTTTCTCACCAGCCGCACATTACAGAAATCAGAAACTGTAAAGCATAAACCATGTCATTCGTGCCAACTTCTAATTCCCCTAATAATCTTACTTTCCCTTGAAACCCGAAAAACGTACTTTTAATACCAAACCCACACCTTGCTAATCCACATTGGGAGGAACAATAGACATTCGCAATCATCATTCCAAGCGTTCCTGCAGTCCCTACCTCCCCCAGAGTTACTCTTTCTTTCTTCTCTACTCTTTCTTCTTAAGGAGGTTACCGCTCATTCTCTTCGCTATGGTCGGCTTTTTCTCCAGAAAGGTATGTTTTTCTACTTCTCCTCGGGTCTTTTCCTATTTCTCCTCGAGACCTTCCTCTCTTCCCTCCATTGGACATTCATGGCTCACTTGATGCTGAGGTATCCGCCAAGGCTAAGCGCCCGCTTCCAAACAGACCCTCGACCTTCATTTTACCCTCATTTTCATGTGCACTAACATTCCAAGAGAACCAACCTGTACCAAGGTTTTGCCAAATATTCCGATGAACATGCCAGATATCCGCCAACTCCGCATCCTCCGGCAAGATCGCAGTCCATGAACAGCGCCAGTCAAGCAGCGCTAGCTGCGTTGCAAATGCACTCAAAGCCGACTCCTCGGCGAGCCCCGGCAGCCCCTCAGGGCGTCAACCGCTCCAATTCGCTCTCCAACTACGGCAGAACCAATTCCTTGAGAACTTACACATATACCCCGAAACCATCCTACCACACCGGGCCGTCGCCACAAAGGGCGTCATATCACCCGGAGCCGTCATACCAAGCAGGTCAGTCGTTGCGGACCAGCAGTTTGCGATCCAACAGTTTGAGATCAGGATCGCTAAGAGGTGCTCCAGTTCAGAGACCACAAACTTATCACCACCGGCAGAATTCGGCGGATCTCGCCTCGTTTGCTGAACATGACGATGAGGGCGACGGCGTAGTGATCACCACGAAAACAACAAAGGTCATGGACTCCTTGGGGCGGACCAGGTCCATCACCACAGAAACCATCAAGACTTTGCCGGATGGCTCTAACATCATTGAGACGAAAACAACAAACATTTCTCGACCAACGTCGCGGTCCAATTCGTTGCGGTCCAATTCGTTGCGCAATAACTCATTGAGCCACGGAATCAATGCAAATTACAATTTGGACAAGATCGAAGAGGACTTGCATGATTTCGATTACACTTACTTGGATCACGACGATGGACATTCACCCCCACCTCTTCTCAATCAGGAAAGTCATCAACAGAGTCCACGTACTCAGAAATATATTCAAGAACAGCGTAATGCTCTAGCTCCGGAATTTCCGATGCCTTTCAAACCAGAGGAACGCGCTGCTTCGTTGTCCAGTAACCAATCATCACCCAGGCGGTTGAAGTCGATTTTGAAGAACGGCTCCAGTCAAATGTTACCATTACAAGATGGCCGTGAAGAAGGTGCGTCAATTCATGATGTCATTGCGCTGAATGGTAATACATTTTCTGCAACTAAGAGTGCCGCCATCGATGTGCCGCAACAAAATTCTGTTGCCTCGGGGGGTGCATCTATTAAATTCAGAGAAACTGTTGAGACCATCTCTTATCCTGTTGAAGCGCATAATTTGGCGGAGCTTCTGCGCGAAGAAGAATTCAAGAAGGATCAAGAGAAGCAGAAGAATGTCGACATGTACTCTCAGGCTATGAAGGTGGCTATGGAGAAGGTGTATGGGAAGAATGAAGAGAACACTACTGCACTCCACAAGCCGCCTCAGTCTTCCTTGCCTACAGAATCAAAGAAGGATTTGGATGCGTTGGCCGAGAAGAAATTGAAAAAGGACCAAAAGAGAGATAAAGCGGAGTCTGGTGGTGTTAGCAAGAACTACGTCTACGAAAACCATCATCGTGACTTTTCAATACGCTCATTGCGCAGTGGACCAGTAGCCGAAGATGGACATGTTTCCACCAGAAAAGAGAGAGCTAAAGAGGAAAAACGACACTTGAAAGAAGAGGATAAGAGAAACGCCGAGTTATTGAAGAATGCCGAGAAGGAGAGGAAAAAGGAGGAGAAGTTGCAGAAGAAAAAGGACAAGAAGTCCTTTTCGTTCTTCGGAAAGAAAAAGCAGAAAGACACGACGGCGGATGATTCGTTAGTGTCTGAGCAGGCACCATCTCCTGTCGCCCCCATTGTGCTGACTCCTGATGGAAATGCAAGAGATGTTTATGTGTCTTCTGAGAAGGCTCCAGTTGTACAGTCGCCCTCGACCGTTCAACGAGAGGGTTATTCCAGCCCGAGACAAGAAGCAATCATTGACTCACGAGAAGAGGCCCAATTGCCCGAAGATGGTTCTATTGCTGAGAGATCCTCTCTTTTTGTGGATGTTCCCGAATTCGCTGATGAAGTTGAAGAGAACCCTCGTGTTGAAGTGATCGAACAAAAAGTGCGGCCACCTCCATCCATTTCAGAAATCACAACTGATCCTAATGTTCCTCCTAGGGGTGACATTGCCGAACTTCAGCGTGAGGATCTGGAAGTGCCTCCCCGAGCCGATTTACAACTTCTAAACTCGACGGATGTGCAAGTTATACCAATTGCAGAAGAACAACTTCCAACGTTGGTATCGGGAATCAATAATCATCTTCAAATATTACTCGATGAAACGATAGATGATGCTGGAATCCTCGACGCAGCAGAGGCAAAGCCTGGTCTTCTGGAATATTCTGTGCCAAATGTCATCACACCTGAAGAACCCAAAAGCGCAGTTGTTGAGGATGCTCCTGAAGTTCTAGTTTCTGAGAAGCCGTTGAAATCGGAGCATACACCTAATAAGATTGCAAAGCCGGAGCTTCAACCCCTTGATGAGAGGCCCAGCGTTGGACAACTGAGTGATCTTTTGCCGGAAGATCAAGCTTTCAGTTCTGGCTCTTCCGAACTTTCACCTGATAAAGTCAACGATGAAATAAGTAATGAGCCACAGAACAATTTTGTTGAACCTGAGAGGCTGAGAAATCTGATCACAGACACTCATAACGCCGTTGGCGGTATTAGGAAATCTGCTGCTTCCGAAGAGAGTGAACGTACTTTGCGATCCAGTCCAGTCGTGTTCAAGGCTCCTCAAGGACCACAAGTGGTTCATACTAGTCAAGGGGAATCTGTAGATGCTTCAGCCGATCATGGCCAGAAGCAGATGGAATCAACAGGTTCCGATTCGTCACCAGGGGCTCCGTTGGTGACCACCACAGGAAAGACAACTTCTCCATTGGCAGCCAATGAGTTGGAGAGACATGAGGAGTCGTTTGGTGGTGAAGCAAACCCGGCAATGTATTCACAACAAGAAAGCAGCCTAGGGTCTCCAATCCAGCTCACACTGGCTACCCAGAACAAGGCTAAATCTGATCCGGAACCAACGACTTTTAAGGACGAATCCAAGAAGTCATCAAAAAAGCGTACCCACCGCTTCAAGAAGATGATTGACAAGTACTTCATCAACAACTACTCCAAGTAATGCAGCTGCGCCACATGGGTTTTATTTCGTATATATGTATTTATAAGATTACCTTCCGGAAGAACTACAAATTTGTACCCTACAGATGATGCAGATAATTACCCAGATAAGAATTGGCAGCTACTGTCCCAGATAAGAATTAGCAGCCAACAGTAATACTACATAAAAGCCATACAGACCCTCGCACCTCGGTTACTCCAGGTTTCAAGCTCCATCTACAATCTAGACCACCATGTCCCCTCCAGACGTCGACAATGGCGATTATGTCGTTGTGGATTTTCCCATGAATTTCCAAAACATCGCCCATCCACCACCGTCGCAAGTCGTCGAAAATGACTTGGACTTTGACCTTTCAAAGGCATATGAGGATCTTCTATTGGCATGTCGAGCAGGCGACTCAGAGACAGTGGATGCACTTACGCTGATTCCTAATTTGGACATCAACCGTGTGGATGAATGGGACTACTCGCCATTGATCTTGGCGTCGTTGTGTGGCCATCTTTCTATCGTGAAGCTTCTTCTATCTCGAGGTGCAGTTTGTGATCGAGATACATTTGAAGGAGCCCGGTGTATCTATGGAGCGTTGAATGACGATATCCGCAAGGTGTTGTTGAGCTACGACATCACGAAAAAAGTGGATGAAAACCAGCCGTTCTCGGCCCACATCTCGCGGCTTCGGCTGTCGGTGTTTTCTCCGCTTTCTGCTCGAGACTTGGCTATTGTGTTTCCTCATGCGATGGACTGGACACTACGAGTCTTTGTGGTGAATCGGTTTCTCCTTGCTGCTCGGAGCCGCTATCTCTATAAGAAATTGAACGATGGAGGAGATTGGCACCTCCAATCAGTGGTTTTCATGCCCATGGTGGCAGACGCAGCAGCATTTGCCGACATCGTCGACTACATTTACTTGAGAATCGAAGGATTGCCTTTGGAGGAGCCACTGAAAGAGTTTGTACAATTTGCAAAGAAACTAGAGCTTGCGGAGTTGGTGAAGGTGATCGAAGACATGCCTCGTGATCGCCAGGAACAGGCACGCGCCAGACAGAGGGCACAGCTACAGTTTGTGGACGTGGCCCGCAACGACTTGCGAGCATTTTTGAAGAATAATGTGTTGGCCAACAAGTGCGAAGTGGTGCTTGAGGAAGACGTGGACTTTGAAGATATAGATGCGGCCGCACTCTTGGATGAAGAAAACCACAGAAAACTCTTGCAGTCGTCGGCATTGGGCGATATCATCATGTCTTCCATCGACGTCGATTCCGGGTCGGTGGTTTACTATCCCGTGCATCGGGCCATTTTGAGTCGCTCCGACTACTACACCACCATGTTCAGATCGGAGGTGTTCAATAGCTCGCACGAAGAAGTGCCATTGGCAGACACGGGACATCAAGGAAAGCAACCGGTAGACCGGCCAAATCTCGACATTCAACATATTCCAGTTCTCCAGGCGTCGGTCAGCACCACCAAGTGGCAGGTAACGGAGATCATTCTTCTGTTTCTTTACTGCGATGATGTGCACCATATTCCATCCGATGTCAGTGTGGAGCTTCTTTTCGCAGCCGAGGAGCTTTGGATCCACCGCCTTAAAACGATGAGTGCGCTCAGCATCACAGCTCTCGTGGTGAAATTCGACTTTGAGAGTCTTCTTGCTCTTCCTGACTCGACCGGCTACGATGTTTGCGACTTGGTGGAGATCTCGTGGCAGACCCGGTGCGACAGGCTTGAGCAACACATGACCAAGTTGATAGCACACAATTTGGAGGAGATGTGCAGCCACGAGACGCTTCGCGAACGGCTAGCTAACTTGATTCGGAAAAGTGCTCAGCGAATCCGCGAGAGACAGGATACCGATACCATTGAGTTGGTAGACGATATTCGCTACTACTTGGCCAAGAAGTATGCCGTGCACAATGACTACGGACTCGATGGAGTGGCAGCCAGTTTGGCGCCTAATGTCAATCGCGAAGACAACAACATTTATTTGGCGGCAATGCGGGATTACGATCAGGATGTGGTTTTGGTGGAGACGTTATTGGAGGAGCTAGCACTTGAAGCATAAGGCAGACAAGAGAAGGGAGATGAGAAGAGAGAAGAGAAGAACGAAATCAAGGGTTTTCATTGGGGATTACTAATGATTGACCAGTTCCTTAAAATTACCACTTTAAAGTGGAATTTCGTCAGGTCTAGTGCGTCTTGCCTCGGTGGTAGCAATCTTTTTTCAAAAATAACGTATCTGAAATTGGCAACATGAAGCATTTTTGACGTTTCCTGCACTCATATCTTTCATAGCACCGTCTGCGCTATTACACGGAAAACTCCGAGCCGCGGGCTCCCCGAACTCGTAACTCGAGATGACAAGGAAACGAAGGAAATTAGAAAAATTCGAACACCAATGAAAGGGGACATGGAATTCACCGACAAGATCAATTGCGAGGTATCGTCAAGCGTTCTCACCGTCTCCGATACGGCTCCTCCGTGTGTGAATCGCAATCGTCTGATGCGGCGTGCCGTTGTAGTGCACGATGCCCTAATGGTTTGCGGTCCTAGCAGCAAACCGGTGCGCCGCTAGAGTGATATAAAGTCGCATTTGCGGCCATTCAATATGCCTCACCACACTCGAAATGGCTATCCAATTGACTGACGACAAGCTCGACATAGAGGCTGGCCCCAACACCCCTCTCAACTCTGGAAAGTGTTCGAAAAGAAAAGTGCTCAACCACCTTTTAGGCTTCTTGTTGGCCGCAGTGGGCCTTTTCACCTTCATCTCCAAGACAGTACCTGAAGCCGGGTTCTCCAACATTTTTGCTGCTTTTGCTTCCTTTACTGAGAAGAATCCCGTTGAGGTTTTCGAGATTGTTCCTCCATTGACGGTTCCTGCCTCGGCGTACGTCTCGTCTCATCTTCTCTTCGACGACTCTGACGTGGTTGATGGGTTGACGGCCAAATATGATGCTCCAGATGCATTCAACTTCACCCAGGGTTTCTTGACCTTGAACTTCTCAGTGGCTGCATCTCCCTTTCCTGTTTCCGCCCCGGTTGTTGAGCTCACTGTGGATGGAGTTCCAGTGTGGAGATCCTCTACTCCCTTGGCTAGAGCCAATACCGAAGTTTACACCTCCACAACCAAGAATGTCACTGACTTGTTGACCTTGTTCGAGAAGAGCTCCGAAGTTGTCTTTTCTGTTTTGGAGGACAGTGACGCTGCTGTGTCTGCCAGCTTGGAGTTGGTTTTGTTCGACGACTCAGTATCTGCTCCAGCAGAGAAGTCTTCAGGTGATGTTGCTCCTGTTGCCTCCTATTTCATTTCTGAGGGCCCTGCTTCTTTGATTGTGCCTCTCCAGAAGAAGGCAGTTGAGCTCCCAGCCAGCGAGTTCAGTATTTCCTTACCTCAGCTCAACTCCAACATCACCAGCGCCAAGATCGCTCTCTTCGCTTCCGCCTCCAAAGACGAGGTGGAGTTCTACAAGAACGACATTGTTCTGTCGGGTGATACCGTTAGTGGAAACGGCCCACTTCGTCAGCTCAATGTTTTCGTTAGTGGTGTCTATGTTGGAACCGTGTCTCCAAAGCCAACTTTGTACCACGCCGACAAACTCACCACTGATGCTGACCGCTTTTGGTCTCCTCTTGCTGAGTCCGGCGCCTTTACTGGGTTCACCTACGATATCGACCTCGTGGCTGTGTTGCCTTTGCTTTGGGAAGGTCCTCAGACTCTTGACATTGCATTGGTTTCCCCCGTCGATTCTGCTATTGATGCTGCCACTATTCCTTCTGCTGCCCACTCGGTGACCAAGACCACTAACCTTTTGGCTGGCTCTTGGTTTGTGTCCGGTTCCTTGCTTGCTTGGGAGAACCCATTGGTTTTGTCTTCTGTCGGGGAGGTCGTGTGGACCAACTCGTCTCAGTTGGACTCCGGTTTGTATGTCTCTCCTCCAGTTGTGTCTCCTTGGCAGCCAAAGGTCAGCAACACCGTTGTGAAGTCTATCATTAATTCCATCATTAAATCGCTGTTCGAATTCACCTTGGTCGACAACACCACTGCCAGCTACAACATTGTGGCCAACTCTTCGGCTGTCCTGGTCCTTGACAAGAGCAAGAAGGAAATCAAGATTCCATTTGGCCGTCCAGGTTTCGGATATGAAGAAACGAAGGTCATCTCTGCTGCTTCCTTCGTAGGCAGCACCAAGTTCAAGTTGAATGTTCAAGACGCTGTCACCAACTCGACCGTTTTCTCCAAGTCTGTCAGGTCTGCTTACCCACTTTCTCTTAGCGAAGTCAGCAGGGCCACCTCAAAGGAAGGCACATCTACCACTTTTGCTGCTAATATCGGTATTGGCACCGAGACCAAGGTTGATGGAGTTGCAGGCCCAAGTCTCAAGATTAAAGAGATTGTTAACTTGGACGACAATGTTGGTGCTACCACTAATGTGAAGGTGGAGATTTCCGAGCCAGGTTCGTTGCCCTTCTCGAAAGAAGTTCGTGTGATCAATGGCAAAGTTGTTAGCAGTCCCTCGTCCCAAGGGGGAGAGGTTGAAGAGTTTCAAGAGATTGAAGATACTATGGGTTACTTCTAGGTTAGTTTAGGACTTGTGAATATCAGTGAGAATGATGCTTTGTTTTATTGTTTGCAACGAAGTCGTAGTCATTAGTAGTTGAACTCAGATGTGTTTGCCTTCTCTGCCAACCGGGCCATTCTCAACATCTTCTTCCTTGGGTCCTCCTTCTTCTTGGTCAGCTCATTGCCCTGTCCACTTTGACGTCCCAATTTCTTAGGAGTTTCACGCAATCCGAAACTTTTAGCCAAATGCCCTAAGTGCAAAAGCTTCACATTGAAATACATTCTCTCTGCAGACAAGTGAGTAGCATATGCCCTGATGTGTGATACGAAGGCATGCAGAGCTCTCTCGAGAGCTGCTGTGTCTTCCAAAAGCCATCTCTCCACCTCAAGATGCCATGTAGTAGCCTGGATGTCCCACTTTCCCTTCTTGGCCTTTGGATCGCTTTTGGAAGCTGGCTCAGCAGACTCGTCAGCGAATGCAGCCTCAAGGGCCTTTTCGTAGCCAACAATTCGTAAGCTTCCTTGTTTAGGATGGACGGTTCGAAGCTTCCCCTCGACGTACCCTTCTTCCTCTCCGGGCAACAAGAAAAGCGTGGCTTCACCTTTTTTACCTGCTCTTGCTGTACGTCCAATTCTGTGCAAGTGGTCATCAAGAGCAAAAGGTGGATCGTACTCCACCACATGAGAAATGTCAGGCAAGTCTAATCCTCTAGAAGCCACATCGGTACAGAATAGAACAAGATGCTTTCCCTCGTTGTCTCCTTCATTCTGAACAAATTGCTGAAGAGTGGAAGTACGCAGTTGTTGAGACAAAGAGCCATGCAAACGGAACACAATGGCATCCTTGGACACTTCTGGGGCGGTAGAGACGCACGATTCAGGAGCCTCGTCCTTTACCTTCTCGTCGTTTTTGTCCTTGTCGGAACCTTGAGTCTCTTTATGTTTGCGACGAATGGCCCTTCCGCCGCGGGAATAAACCTCAAAGTGGAAGTTGACAGAATCCGAACAAGAGAAGAAAACAATGGTTCTAGACACACCCTTTTCTCTTTGCTTGCTGATATTCTTTAAAACAGCGCTCAAGGTGACCAATCGCAATTTAGGAGGAACGACCATGACCTTCTGAATAAGCTGGTCGGGAGCTGTAGCATTGCTTGTGTCCGAACTTTCACGATCAAGAGAAATCATCTTGGGATTATTCAACACCGTGCTTCCCAATTTCTTGACGTCTTCTGGCATGGTAGCAGAGCACAAAACATTAACACGACTGGTGGGCAACCCTGGCCACTTGTGGATGGTGTCCATGACCTTGGAAGACCTAGACAATTGGTCCGTAATTTTTGTGATTGTTTCTTGAAATCCCAACTCGACGAGCCGGTCACCTTCATCCAAAACCAACCATCTGACCTGAGAAATGTCGAACGAAGAAGTGTTCTCAAGATGGTCTGCCAAACGACCAGGTGTGGCAACCATGATGTTGACACCCTTTCTGATTCTAGCCTTTTCAGACTTCTTCTTTTCTCCTCCCACCACTATTCCGGGGACGATGTGGTGGTGGCAGCGTAGAAGCGACTCCAACACCGAGTAGATTTGGGATGCAAGTTCTCTGGTTGGAGTCAAGATGAGGGCAAATAACCCGCTTTGACGGTTAATCTGATTGGCGTCAGCCATTAACTTTTCCACAATGGGCAACACAAATGCGAGTGTTTTACCTGAACCTGTCTGAGCTTTGACAAACAAATCTGTGGGAGAAATGAGCAATTCAGGAGTAACGGCTCTCTGCACCTTTGTAGGCGCGAGATACCTCATGGAGCCAGTCAAATGGCTGACCAACTTTTCATTAAGGCCTAATCCGGCAAATGTACTGGAGTCCTGAAGTGGAGCATTAGAAGGAGTGTAATCGGTGTGGGATCCAGTTGTTTCCTTCAAGGTTTCACTTGCTTTGTTAGACGTGAACAAAGATGAGACATACGAGTTGTTGTTTCCTCCCTGTGCACCTGAAGTTTCGGCGAACTTTGCCTTCTTACCAGAAATGCCTAATGGAGCCTCCTGTTGTCGCTTTTTCGAATCTGGCTTCTTGTCTGCATCAGATCTGAGGGGCTTTCTGTCATTTTCTCTCCTTTTTTCAATGGGTCTCTTCCTCTTCCCACCCTGCTGCTCGTCCATCATTCTTTCAGCCTCGGCCCTGAGCTTGTCGAATTTCCCGTTCTTCACTTGAATGTCGTTCACTCCAGAGAAAGGTTTCCTCTCTCTTCCTTGAAGTTTGAGTTGCAAATTGCGCCGTTCTCTCCATGAGCCACCAGTAACTTTTGTACTCTTTGGTTTCTCGGTAATCACGCCTTCTTCCACGGGGGCGAAGTTCAAGATCAAGCCATCGTCATCCATGATGAAGAGAATAGTTGAGATGAGCACCTGCAGAAATGGATGAAAGCTGGAGATGCGATGGGATGGTGGGAGAAATGAGAAAAGTGTGATGGTGTTGAATTTGTAGCTTGGTTTATGTATTTGGTTTAGTAAGAAGAAGAGATATGTTGCTCTTTTTTGTATGTTGTGGATGTTTTGGATTTATGGTGGTTGCAAATGCGTTTTGGACTCATTGGTCTATTCTCACATAATTTGCGAACTTAACTACGTAGCCCGAACTCAGGACATGATACTATGTTAATGAAAGAAAATGAGAAGGAAAACAATGAAAAGAAATAAATAAAAAACTGAAATATGAGTGGAAATTTGTTCTAAATGATTACTTGCACACATATTGCCGGCCTCTACAGATATAATTGGCTCTGCCGAATAGACTCAAGGAAACTTAGCTACTGCAAATCATCATCGAACCTAGAACGAATTCGGTTAGACAAATAATGCGACATAATTCTACACGATTCAATTCAAGACAGTAAAATCACACGCTTCACTTATGACTGGTTCTACTATACACTATGCAAATTCATCAAACAACGTCGACGTCACCACAGGCTCGGCGCTCGGACTTTCTAACACCTTCTTCAAGTTGGCAGTCGAGCTGTCTTCCACATTTCGCCAACTGAGCGTCTCCCAGTCCTCCTCATTGAACTGCTTGATATGTCTCAAACAAGACCCAATGGTGGAGAGGGCTGAACCCTCTGAGTTGAACTGGCCGGCCTTGGACGCCATCTGGAGAACATGAACGGCGCTAGGCTTCACAGGATCCGCCGTCGAAGCTTCTTGTCTGATTTGTGCCGATCTGGCCGTGTCCACATCATCGATATATTTGAACAGAGGTCTAAGCTGGCCAGTGCTATCGAGAGGAATCAACACAACTTGCGATTTGCCATCCTTCTCCACAACCGAACCAACGTAAAGCCCTCCGTCGGTGTTGGTCAACACACCCAGAAGCGATAATGCCTCCACCCGAGTTCCGAGCTCGTCTATGCGTGCCTCATCGTAGAACTTCAGAGTGTCCATAGGAATCTTCAACTCCACCACTTTGCTCTGAGGCTTGACAGATGCCTTGAGCTGTTCCGTGCTTAATGGTCGACTTTTGGGTCTTCCAGCATACTGTAGCACATGGATCGTCTGAGAGTCTCTGTTAGGAAGCCCACCATGGATGATTGGAATCGACAGGATGATTGGATCGTCGTCCTCCACGAGCGGCTGGTCCCGAGAGTCCTCGTATTGGTCGAATGCTGGAGAGTCTGACACCTCTTCCTCTTCTTCGACGAATAGGTGTGTTTTCTCCATTTGGGATGAGTGGTTGAGATGATGAGTATTTCTGCTATGCACACTGCGATATATGGCGATCCAAGAGTACAGGGTACTCAGAGAATAAAGAGTAGAAAAAAAGGAGAATGAAAGAGAGAATGAAAAATTGAAAAAAGGAGAATGAAAGATAGAAAAAAAAGGAGAGGAGAGAATAAAAAGATTTGGCATGCTAATCATTTAAAGATCGCAAGAGCAATCGATTTGGGTACACTTTCCTTTTCGCAGCTACAGCTTGTCGAGTGACGATTTTATTGAAGGAAACAACGAAAAGAAAGAAAAAGCAAAGTAGGCAGTCACTCGAAAAAGAAAAAAGACGTCTAGTCCTCTCTCTTGCCAATTGGCTGCCCGGGGAAAAACTTGATCCATCCCCATGGCTCTGCCTCAGCATCTCTCTTGCCAATTGGCTGACCAGGGAAGAATTTAATCCATCCCCAAGGCTCGGCTTCGGCATTAGCCTCTCTCTTGCCGATAGGCTGACCTGGGAAGAACTTGATCCAGCCCCAAGGAGAAGCCTCGGCGTCTCTCTTTCCAATTGGCTGGCCAGGGAAGAACTTGATCCAGCCCCATGGTTCAGCATCTCTCTTGGTGAAGGTGGAGTAGGCGTCGTCCATCACGGTGGAGTTCAACAAAACAACCGAGGTGTGTTCGCCGTCGGAGACAAGGAATGGGAATTCATCGGCAGCAAGGTCGATCTTGCCCAAGATGGCCTCAGTAGGCACAGCAAAGGAGCCGTCAGTGGCAGTAGGAGCAGCAGATGCGACCGAAGCGGCAAAAGCGAGCAAAAGAGTGTTGATAAGCTTCATTGAAGTTGATATTTTGAGTAGAGATGTTTGTGATGATGAACAGAAGGCAATCTCGTCCACTATATATGATACATTTCCCATGGTGGGATGTTTCAAGGTTCACAGCCAAGGGCCATTGCCGTCCCAATTGGTCAGTGAGGAGCTCCAAATGCCTAGAAAATATCGGCCAAAGGTCCCATTTCAATTTCAAGGCGGGTTCCAGTACGTTATACGAGACGGCGAAGTGAGAGTTGCAACCATTTCATGTTTCGCAGCTTCCATAGAGGGCCGAATTAGGCAGTGATATTGAATTACGGACTTACACTTTTCGCAGCAGAAGCGTTGCGATCGACAACGGGTGCGTGGGGAAGTACTATGAGGAGCATAATTTAACAAAGAGAAGCAGGGCTTCTCGAAGTAGGACATGTGGGGAATTCTATTGCAGAGTTTTATTTGGGCCCTATTGAGGAAAACTGCGCCACAGGTATTGTATTGGTGTTTCGGCAACAGTTATCTTAACTTTGATTTACTTAGTCTTGCGGAATTTATTTTTTTTATTCAAAGAGCGTGGAGTGTGACTTTCTTTTCAGACAACGCATTTGAAGTTCATCGATAGAGAGATTTTTCACCTGATTGCAACAAAATGCTGTGGTTGTGATTATTCAAGAGTTATTCACAGCCGCGTTACTAGAGTCTTTAATATTGGGATTTAGTTTCCAGGGATGGCGTGGGCAATGGTGGGACAACACTCGAGAAGGCAATCTGCAAAAAATGAAATAAAAACAGAAAATAAAGGATTCAGCTGTTATGCTGAATCCCAAGATTACTAAAGAATCAAATAATTCGCACTTAAAGGTATTGGTTGTAGAGAAAATTGCTTACGTAATCTCAAAAAAGTCGCTATATTTGCTCTTACCAGTTCCTTTCTCATAACTTCCGATATAGTGTAACGGCTATCACGGTTCGCTTTCACCGAGCAGACCCGGGTTCGACTCCCGGTATCGGAGTGAGTTCTTTTTTGCTCAATTGGAGAACTCAATGGGGTCATCCAGAATTTTGTATTTGTGCTTCACGACACGTGCTACGGACATCCATTCGTCGAGCTACCCTTCTCTGCCGCGGTATCCTCCTGGTCATGTGGGAGTTCCATGATATGCCGGAGCATGTGAGTCATAGCCGTGGAGGACCGCTACAATTCAATATCAACTGACGTTAATTGGGAAAAGTCGATTGCAACTAACTCAGCTGGATAAGAATGCTCACTTCTTAACTTCCACTTCGAACCCAGTGGGTTACAAAATCGTAGGTTACAAAACCGAGAACATCATATTGGACGAGAATCACTTGACACGTTGTACTAATCATACAGATAGCTAAACGATTCTCTCCGTACCTACATTTCCCAGTCACGAATTCGTCCCTGGAGAGTTAAGTTTTTCTTGAAAATATCGTTCTCAAACGCACACATAATGTTGCACATGTCATAACCTCTTTAATCCCAATTGTTGCTATACTTGTCGGTTAGTGCGTAACCCCGATTAGTCGGGTGCATATACCAATACCAACATTGCACATCCCCAGATAATCCCAAGACGATCCTGCAGACACCCGTGTTTGGGTCACAACGTGGTCATAGGCGGAATGGGTAGGCAAGAAATTCAGCTCCGACAGAATTTTCTGGAAAGCCGATTGGGAAGCAATGGGAAACTGGCCTACTTTGGGTCCACTCGGGTGTTGGCATTTTTGGCTGTTATCGGCACAACAAACGCGCGACCCGACTGATAAGCAAGATAACGATAAACCCCACAGAGGGGCGGCACAGAGCCAGCAATCAAAAGATAAACAAACCGAGCATTCAAAGACAAAAAAAAATAGAGAATCGTAGGCGTTCAAAGACAACAAACATCAAGTGTAGGTGGACTGGAGCAGACTCTAGAAGATTTAATTGTTTGGAGACTGACCACGTAATCAGCACACATACTCTTATCTACAGTAAAAGCCAGATAACCCGGTCGGTCAACCTCAGCTAAACCATCTAGGTCTGTATTAAAGCAAAATAAATAGCCAGTGGAGCCATCAGCGGAATCTCTCCACTCAGTCCTTGGATTTTCTTCTAGTTTTTCTGGTTCGGTCGGCATCCTTGTACACCTTGTTCTTAAAGAAGTAATTGTTGGACTTGATCTTCTCCGTGTACAAGGACTCGGTCAAGTCGTCGTCCTCGTGGGCTAACACCTCATACTGGTTCGAATTGATGCGGTTGTCCTTGGGCACCGCCAATGGCACCTTGGATGTCTGCTTCTTGTTCTTGGACATCTCGGCCACCTCGGCATACGACATCTTTTTGCAGTCGATGTTGACAAACTCCTCGGTGTTTTCCTTCATCGACACCTTGTACAATTGGGAGTTATCTCTTCCGGGCATTGTAAAAGAGTCGGGTGGGGCGGAAGTTGGGGCAGCAGCTGCCGTTCTGAACCAGCCAGAAGGGAACAAGGATTTGAACATTGGAGCGAAAGGAATATAAATCAAACCACCTAGCAATGTGAGCGGTGGTGGTGTTGGTGGTGGTTGTTGAGGAAAAACAATACACAGCACGAGGTGGTGGGGCCGGGGCAATCCGCCTTTATATACCAGTAAACACAAAGGTTGGGGTCGTGGTGCGGTACCTCGAGGTCATTTCCCATTCAGGAATGGGTAACGCGAATACCCAATATTACGCCATGATGCCAATATTGTTGCCCACGTTACCGGGGAAGGCAGCGGAGGACGGGGAGTTGGAGATTTGGGCAAAAGATGTATTGTGGCAGGTTTGTGGGCACCAAAATTCTCAAAATGCCTCGGTATGTGATTGTATCTCTGCCGATACACATCCCGGTTATCGTGGAGTGTCACGTGCGTGAGAGATAAGATTCGATGACTCAGGTCACTACTGTCATCTATTTAATGTTCCGGAAGGTTGAGACGCAAGAAGCGCAGTTCGAATGGGGGTTTTCGACAAGACAAGGGCTTTTCCGATAAGACAAATTTGACGAACGAGACTAAACAGGGAATTGAAGTCAGTTGGGTGTTGTTAGAGGACGCTGAGTGAGGATAAGAAGATGGAACGAGGTGCAAGAACACCTAGAATTACATTTTTCGACAGTATAGTGAGTAAAGTATTCGTAAAAAAAAGTTGATCATGGAAAAGCAAGGAATCCATTCTTGCTAATCGAAGTTGCGGGGGGTGGTTATCCTACATGGTGACTACCTTATTCAGAAGCAGCCTGTGCCGGCATACCGAGTTGCTAGCTGTGGAGGTTCAATCGTAAAATGGTTATGCGAGACAGGTAGACATGTGTGCGTCAGGTGAGGGCGTGGGTAACTTGCCTTAACAGGTTCTTAAAATTCTGGCATGGACAGTTTTTGCCAAGGAATATTGACTGGGACCCATGGCTTCTGGCTTGGGCCTCATTGTTTCTGGCTCGGAGCCCTATACACTGATAATTTCTAGAAGGAAGATTCTATGTAAATGCCGGCCAAGACCGCGTTTCTGCCCCGACTACTTCACTTTTTCCTCACTTGAGAGGAAAGATAATAAAAATTTCTTCAACCTGTTCCCTCAATTATCTCCCTCACTAGACGACACCCACCAGACCCTAACTACACCTCTCGAGCCCCCAAAACACCTGTACACCACACCCAACCACTTCCCTCTAACTGAACCCATCAATCTCATCAACCACAGTATGGACGGTTGGGCAGAGGTATGACTCCTACAGACTTCACGCTTATGTATTTTTCCTACTAACATTCAGGTTGCTCGTGTTCCGGCCACGGCGCGTAACACTTCGCCAGCCTTGGCTGAGACCCCCCAGATAACTTCTTTACTGTTCGACCACACAACAAACTTGATCTGGTGTGGCGACTCTCTGGGCTATACGAGCTCGCTCACACCCCAGACAGAGCCTTCGGCTTATGGCCACGCCGCGCCTGTTCAATTGTTCCGCTACACCAAGTTCCATGCGCTGACAAGCTCGGCCCCGGTTATCCAACACTTGAACCACCAAAAAGGCATCTTGTCGCTTCTGAACTCATCCATCTGTTTCAACTCTAGAAGAGGCTTGTATCACACCCTCATCGACAGCAATGTGTCTGGCACCGCGTCGTCGCACTTCAAAAACCTCACATGTATGACCCTTGCCTATTCCACTTCTAATGACTTGATAGTGGGCGGAAACACCTCATTGTTCCTGGTGGACTTGCAGAAACCGTCGGTGGTGTCTGATTTCAACCATGGCGGCGACATCTCCTTCATCAATTACTCGTCAAAGCTCTTGACGTTGGGCACATCGTCCGGTTCGTTGGAGATCTTCGACCCGGTTGCTAACCAGTCGGTGAAATCCTTCAGTGGCCACAGCGGCTTGCTTTCCGACTTAGACGTAAAGGGCAATTACGTGGCTACCTGCGGATACTCGGTGCGCAATCGCCGCTTTGGCTCGGCGAACGCCCCGGTGGAGTACATGGTGGATCCTCTCGTCAATATTTACGACTTGAGAATGATGCGGGCATTATCCCCTATCCCGTTCTCCGCAGGTGCCAGTTTTGTCAGATTTCATCCAAAGTTGCCTAACATCATCATCGTGGCTTCGACAACCGGCCAGCTTCAGTTTGTCGACTTGTTCGACCAGCTGGACGTCCACTTGTACCAAGCTGATTTGGTGAGTGCAATCCCTCCTATTTCTTCGGTTGCTGTGCCTCCATCCTCCTATCTCTCGAATCTTGATGTCAGTGAAAACGGCGAGTTCCTCTGTTTCAGTGACGGCTTCCCCAATTTGCACTTGTGGTCTCTCAATGCTTCCACCACTCCAAACTTCGTCAACTTTCCCGCTGCCTTGGACCGCCCAGATGTACCAGCACCGCCTCTGGATCCCATTGGCATCGATGATAACGTCTCCTTGAATGCCATTGGTATGCCTTATTATAAGGAGTTCTTGCTTTCAAATTTTCCAACTGATATGGTCTTCACGAAGGAGCTGCTGAAGGTTCCTCAGAGGATCAACCCGGCGCTTTCAGAACTCAGTCAATCGCTCCCAGGGAAGCTTCTTCCGTATGATAGACAAGCATACGGTCTGCGGTACGTTGAAACCGAGTATGAGCCATTGAAAGTCAACACAAGGCAGAAACCTGGACAAAAGGCCGCCAAGCAGAGGTTGATACCGAAATTCATCAGTGAGCGAAGTATGACATCTTCTCCCGGGCCTTCCACTCCTGTCCAGCGACATGCAGAGCTCTCCTCACCTTCATTATATGGCACTCCGACGTTTCTGGACTTTAATGACACCGATAATGACCTTTATAATACGTCCGCTCATGAGAGTAATGGACAAGGTGAAACAATCTTCCAGTATAAGTCACCTGTTGGAAATCGTGTTCCTCCGTGCTACACCCGACTTGAGATTCACTATTCTAAGTTTGGAGTTGATGATTTCGACTTTGAATATTACAACCAATCAAATGGATTGGCTGGCCTTGAAAACCACTTGGATAACTCCTATACGAATTCAGTTCTTCAAGCATATCGTTATATTCCTATATTCTACAATACTATCACTCAGAGTTTATTGAAGGAATGGCTACCCAATGGCTCGGAAACGATTATCAACGAATCTTGCCCCCAGGGCTCTTCCGTCTTGAATGAGTTGGGTTACTTGTTCGACATGATGCATAATGCAGGGTCCAAGAACGTCAGCATCGCAAACTTTTCTCTGATTCTCAGCGAGAGTAAGATTGCTCAAATGCATGATCTCCTCAACCGTGACGATGGAAAATCCTTAGATGCCAAACACATCCAGAACTTAGTCATTACTTTCAACAAGTTCCTCGTTGAATCTGTCATCAACGACTACGCATCGCAGTTCAGAGTGAATGTGCAAGACTTGACTTCAATGCACTACGAATTGACCTTTTCAACTACTTCCGGAGACTTTCTCGATCGAAAGTACGGTAATCTGGCCACACTTGATTTGGTATCTCCCCCTAATAATGTTTTAAACAAGGTCAATGTTCTCGTGAACCAAAACAGATTCAACAGCCCTCAGCATGTGTCTAAGAAGAACCACACGCTTCTAACATATCTTGAGTATTCTCTCAATCAATTTAGGGTGTTACAACCATCTGCTAAGACTCCATATCCGGTTGAAGTCAAGCAGTCTATTCTCAGTTTGGGACCAGTGTTGCTGATCAACCTACCATTTTCTGACCAAGAATTCTCCGTCATCAAATCATGCAAGAAATGGTTAGTTCCTGAATTTTATACTGTCGCTGGACTTAACAAGAAGTTAGGATTCAAGCCTGTTGTCACACAATTGAACCAGCAGGCTCAGAAGTATGAGCTCCAAGCTTACGTCTGTGATATAAATCATGGTTCAACATCAGCACCTGGAAATCACAACCTTGTTTCATACGTGAAGATCCGTTCGCCGGCTCTGAATAAGGACCAATGGTTTTTGTTCAACGATTTCTTGGTGATGCCAATTCCCGAAGAAGAAGTGTTTAATTTGAGCCCCAGATGGAAAAGGCCGATTGTACTTATCTACCACAATGTCGAGGATCCTCGAAACCAGAAGTTTGCCTATTTTGAGGAGGCCACTTTCCGCCGACTTGCGGGCTTAGATGACTCCATCTTGTACAGGGATCACTTTGCTTGTGGCATTAGAGAAGGATACAAGAGAGAATATGAGCTCTTAACAAGGCAAGATGCGCCGCAATTGGGGTCATTAGTAGCCATTGATGCAGAATTTGTTTCTTTGCGACCAGAAATTGTGGAAGTCAGCTATACGGGGGTCAGGAACTTGATCAGACCAACAGCACTTTCGCTCGCCAGAATCTCAGCTGTGAGAGGAGACACGGGACCGAAGAACGGAGTACCGTTCATTGATGATTACATTGTGCACACAAAACCAATTTATGACTACTTGACGACATATTCAGGCATTGAGCCTGGCGATCTTGACCCGCAGAAGTCCACCAAAACACTTGTTACATTGCAAACAGCATACAGAAGACTCTGGTTGTTGCTAAACATGGGCTGTGTGTTTGTTGGCCATGGACTTCGAAGTGACTTCAGATGTATTAATTTGCAAGTGCCGAAATCTCAGATTCGCGATACTATCGAGTTCTACTACTTACCAGACTTCCGGCGCAAATTGAGTCTTAAGTTCTTGGCGTACATTGTGTTGAAGGAATCAGTGCAGACAAGAAACCACGACTCTATTGAAGACGCCAACACTGCGCTCCGATTGTACGAGAAGTACATGGAGCTTCTGAGTCTGGGAGAGTTTGAAACCGAATTGAACCGGATCTACAGTGAGGGTCAACAACTTCGGTTCCGAGTACCGGACTCTTGATATGTATCAGTCATTTAAGAGGGTAGACCAGTGGCAGGAGCATTTCTAGGGCTACCATGTACAAATAGTATAGAGTATTGATTACTGTCAGGCCGATGCAAAGCTAACTAATCTCAACAATCTGGCCAACCGTTCAGCGCACCAGTACACCACGTACATTAATGATTTCGTAACCTTAGGTGCAACTTCAACATATATTCAACCTCCAGCAACAACCGAAAATTACTCCGGCAGTGTACTCATAGACTATCACCCGCATTCCTTTGCCGATATCAACACTTCCAAGTCGTGGCATCCCACGTGCGCCCCATAACCAACCATTTCTGTTGAGGCCACCTTCAACCCCAGAAAAATGTCATCACCACTAATGGCACCGCTCAGCAGTCACCTCGAGCAATCAGAAGGGAGTTACTCCGACGTTTCTGAGTTGCCCAGCAATCAGCTAAGCTCCAACTCAGAGCAGCAGAGCCGCTCTGATATCGAGCATCGACCACCTACAAGCCGAACACAGTCTTCATCCAAAACGCCTCCTTCCGCCAAAAGAAACCTCTCAAGAAGGAGTCTACATGGACGTTCACAGTCACAAAATAAAGTTCCGGTCCGACTTTCGACGTCTGCGAACCAAACTAAACCGTCGTTAAATAGGTCTAAGTCTACCGACGGTATCTCTCGAGCAGGAAGGCCTGGGATGAAACGGAATAACCGGTCATACACAAAGGTGAGCGGGCTTCATCCGCTTACCAAGACGCATCTGAACGGGTCGTTGAACAGGACGTTGGGCGCCCTCCAGCCCTTGACAAAGACTACGTCTAATAATTCACTAAAACAGTACGGGTTGAGAAAGACAACTCTGAACAGCCTGAACAAGGGCGCACCTTATTTGACTGAAACGCATCTGGACCAGTCGATCCGGTCCAGCAAGTCATCTGGCTCGCTAAGAGGCATGAATGGAGGTTCCTCGAGCTCAATAATGCACACGGCAACAGGAGGCATCAAGAGCTCAGCGAAAAGAGGCAGGGCGATTTTAAAGTTGAACGAAGATGCCGAAGATAACGAATTCGAAGACTTGAGTGAAGATTCAGAGGCCGAGAATGACAATCTGGGAGAGCAAAACGATAAGTTGGAAGCCATTTCTGATGCAGATCTCCAGCGACAATATCAACCTTCAGAAGACCAGAAGGAAATCCCACAACCTTCAGAAGACCAGAAGGAAATCAAACAGGGCCATAAGGAGGTTGCACAAGAACATAGAGAGGTCACAGAACACAGAGAGGTCACAGAACACACAGAAAACACCGATACGAAGGCACCCGAAGCTCTGAATCATGAGGAAGCGCCCGTGAGCAAGTTGGGCGAAATCAAGCAGCTTGAAGAGTCAAAGTTAAAGCCCGAAACCAGCAAGACAAGTCTCATCAGTAACGACAGCTCTTCCGAGGATCTCATCTCCAAGAATCTATACGGAGGATCGATGCTTTTGTCACAATCTACCGGGCTCACGCGGAAGTTAAATCCAGCGGAGCGCGTGAACTATGCATCAGAGGACAACGAAATGCCGAAGAATCAACCTGAGAGTTTGAGCGGCATAGTTTTCAACGCACACAATCATGAGAACCGCCAAGGCGCAAATCAGAGCCATTTGAAACCCGACCCCAGTGGTGGGTCTTACCAACCCAACCAGAGCATTTTCAGCAACCTCCAGAGAACAAACACGCAATATCTCTCTGACAAGAAGCAACAGCACAATAAACCAGAGAAAGACAGTCCTTTCCAGGATGAGACCAACAGCAAGGATTTCTCACAGTTTTTAAACAGCAGTGCTAGTGGCGGGCACGGCCAACACAATTACGATACAAGAACGCAGCAGAAACTTTGGCTTCAGCGAGAAAACTCTCTTATGGATGTTGGTGGCCACATTGATCCCACCAAGATCTCCAACTTCTCCAACTTCTCCAACTTCTCCAACTTATCCCTCAACAAGCTCATGTTCGCCCACAATTATGGTGGGAGCACTGCAAACATGCAACATATCATCGGAGCAGAAAACGCCCAGTCAAACTTGGCCAACGGATCTGCGAGTGCTTCTCCGCATGACGCAACCACTCCCACTGCGGGCGACAACTCATTGAGTGTGACCAATCTCTTGTATCTCATTCAAGGTGGACACCAAAATTCGATCCAGTCCAGAATTGAGTTCGAGCGACTTAACAGAGAGTACGTGAACGTGAGGCGCCATCTCAATCCGGTGGCTGAATCGTTGAACAGAGTCGAGACGTATGTGAACCAGGGCAAACCGGTGGATATGCAAAAGCTGCGCAACAAGAAGGCTGTCATTCGACTGGACCGGAACGCCAACTCGTTCAGGGAACATGCACCGAAGTGGGAAGAGAAACAGGAAGAGATTTCGGGGACCATCGGGAGGCTCTGGCTGGAAGCGTTGCTTACCAGTTCAGCATCCAGCATATCGCTTCAGTTTTTGAAACAGGAGCAGCAAAACCACCAGCAAAATCAAGCACAGCAGATGTACCATCAGCAGCTCCAACAGCAACAACATGAGCAGCAGCAGCTCCGGGCATACCGCCACAACATATCCACCACGCCCAGCCGGACCATGGCACCAACTACTAGAGCAGTCAAGGCTGCGCAGGCAGCGGCGGCATCCACGCTGCAGCGGTAGCAGATTGACTGCGGGCAAAGGATTGACTAAGATGCATTTATTTTCTAAATTAAGAAAGTTTCCCTATGTACAATGTAGACGGAGTCCTCGGCCCAAGCTGTGCGGTGAGGCCACCAGATGTAGAACTGAAGCGAGACATTTGAGGCCAAGATATTCCCACCCAAAACCACCAAAAGCTAAACTCACTTAGTCGTGATTAACCCTGTCTCTGCTTATGCTTTCCGTTTGACTTACAGTAAACGTACACTCGTCCCTTTCTTCTCACCATGTAACAGTCCTTACAGAACTTCTTGACAGAAGTTCTCACTTTGAAAGTTCTGATGGGCGTGACCAACTGAGACCCCGAGCCGAATACAGAGTTGCTCACAGCAGTTGCACGGACCATGGGACGCACGCCCGTGAGGGCTCTATTGAGCGTTGTAGCAAGACCGAACATTGGTGGACAAGTAGTATTGAAGACTTTTCTGAGAATCTGCAGGAGTGGTGAAAGATCGACAGATTAGACCTAGACAGTCGAGACACAAAATACACTTACAATTCTACATCGTTTGTCGCTTGTGAGACGTATTAGCATTACACTATGGGAGATGATAGGGGAAAGACTTAGTGTCTTCTGGCCTCAGTAATGACCTTGTTCATTTCTTCAACCTTTCTCAAGGCTCTCTTGTGGGTACCCAATCTCTTCTTGGCCAACTTCTTGGCTCTCTTCTCACCGGCGTTTCTGATCAATTCGATCAATCTTCTCTCATATGGGGCCAAGCCAGAAACCTCGGAAACGATGGATCTGACGAAAGCAGCTCTCTGGGAGAGAGCACCCTTTCTGTAAGAGACCTTTGGGGCAACCTCCTTAGGGGTGGTCTTGTGGCCCTTGTTCAAACCGACAGCAATTCCTGATAAGTTAGTATGAAGTGTGGGATGGGGTTGGGCAGACATTTAGGAAGCTTTCAGTTTTTGTGATCATGGACGGAGTTTCTAGAGCACTGGAACATATTGGACTTGAGCTTGACGTTCTTCACATTCATGGAATTTCGATATTCATGCAATCTTGACGTTGATGGAATCTTTATTGGAGGATATTGGACACTTTAGGACGGCCGGGGTGGAACCGGATAGAACGGCGATATAGTTTGGAAATCTCTTCAATTCGGCGTGATTCTCGCCTCTCGTCTATACACCCTGATGGATTTGGGGACACATACCAGATCTAGCCATTTTTGTCTATGAGTATCTAGAAGAGAATTGATGATGGATGCGGAAAATTTTTTTTGGTGCGAGAGAGCGGCCTGCAGAGGGCAAGTGAGTTCACGTGATATGCTCACTATGGGACGGGGAGAGAAAGAAGGACAATCGGTGTGGGTAGTGCATGTAGACTCAAATGTCATCACGTGTCGGGAGTGACTGCTGTTTGGTGAAGAGAAGAAAGAGAAAATGGATATCGAGCGAAGGAAATAAGATATGGATATCTGCCGAAGGATAGAGAGATGATGTAGCGAAGTCGGTGATCCGGCGAGGAAATGATTGTACAAGTGTTGGGCGTGACTTAGTGAGGTTAATTTAGTGAGAAAATTAGATGTAGTGGGACTGAGAAGGAGACTAATAGACTGACAGGAGAGAACAAGTTGAGAAAGTGATGTAGGCCATATATCACAAGTTTGCTATATTTATCAAAAGCGAAGCTGTATGGCAATATATTTACCAAAGGACTCCTCTAGATTACCTCCTTAATATATCCTCTTGAATTGAGCTAAATGGACCTTCAATGATCAGCGTTCTCATTGTTAGCCTCTTTTGTTAATCTCTTTTGTTAATCTCTTTTGTTAATCTCTTTTGTTAATCTCTTTTGTTAATCTCTTTTGTTAATCTCTTTTGTTAATCTCTTTTGTTAATCTCTTTTGTTATTCTTTTGTTACTCTCTTTCGTTACTCTCTTTCGTTTTTCGTTATTCTCTTTCGTTATTTCCCTACATTCATTCAAGGCAGGTCACCACTCGAATAAAGTCTAATCTCCAACCATCGTTATGCTATTTACATGATACTCACAGGAGCAAAGTCATACCCATACTGCTCCAACTTCTGTACAAGCTCCTCCGTGGTCAAAACCGTATGCGTCTTGACAAACTGGTTCCACTCAATGGGTTCATAGCTGTCCTTGAACACGTATGGATACAACGCCTTCAAAAGCTTGCCTCTGCCCACGGTAATTTTCTTTCCCGAATCCAGAACATGGTAAACGGTGCGGTCCAAGCCCTTGGAGTTCTCGGTAATTTCATTTTTCTTCATGATATCGTACTTCAACCTCCAGCCCTTCAATCCCATCGTCTTTACACGGGCAGGCTTATCTTTTAGCAAATACTTGTCCAATCCACCTTCCTTGGTCACGGTACGCAATACGGTGGTGGACACACGTGTCTTGATCTGCTTATTCAAGGTCTCTGACCATAGTTTGGCTTTGACGATGTTAGGCAAATGCGCTCTGGTGGTCTTGTTTCCACTTTCCGAACAAGTTTTGGATCTCTTGCGCTGGAGTCCACCATACAACCCTCTGTTCTGTCTTTTGAAGAACATGGTCTCGTACTCGTATTCGGGATACAACTTCTTGACCCGAGAGATCACTTTGTTGTAGGGTGCTTCCTGGCCCGCCGAGTAGACATTTGTGTCGACCGGCTTGGCATACTTGGTGATTTTGTAGTACTTTTCGGCCAGAACGAGCGACGTGCACGAGAACAATCTGGCTCCAACGAAGGGCTGCGCCACGGGAGCCACGGTGAAGTGCCGGAGAAAGTTCATTGGTGGTGTTGGAGAGTCTTGATGTCGAAATTTTTTGGAGTGTTGATCACGTGTATGTAATCACGTGAATATCTTGATCCTCTAATGGACGGAGACAAGGCCAGCAGTGTGACGAGAGTAACTACTTGGTCGTGATTTTCCAGTTTCTGACTATCAATTTCCTGTCTTTTTCCTTCCAGTTCTTGTGGTGGAGGTGCAAACGTGTAATGCTGTAGTTCACACGTATGGTGACAATTCTATGAGTTATTCCACATTCTTCAAGAGTCCCCTACGAAGTTCGTAATCTGCACTAGGTCTCGAATACACCACTCATTGGGTGCTCCCTTACCATTTTGTCTCCGTTGTGCCGGTTTTGCTTATGCACCGAATGCAGTACCATCACCAAAACCCTCTAAAATGAGAGAATGTCAATGTTCACGTTTTTTGGTCCGTGACTTGGAAATAAAAAAATGCCATTGTTCACGGATATTTAGTCAGTGAATCCTTTTTTGTTTTCTTTATGTCTAAAGCAAGTCTATACTAAACTAAGGCTCTACTTGATACGGAGAACATGGTAGAAAGCACTTCCCCAACCTAATTTTCGGGAGAGAACAGGCCATCTGCAACTAATGCATCGTATGCGTAGCCAGGCCCTCTTAAACGCTATACGAGACAGACACAGGCACGATACCCGGCCTACACCCTAAAAAAAAAGACAAAAAAATACAACAATGCTCATACCATTCACGATTAGCTCAACCTCATCGAATGCGCAATTTTTTCCTCTTCAGGAACGGCTGGCATTTGGACCCATACGCAGCTCCGGCCAACCAGAGTCCAGCATTTATCTCCATAACGCCAGAAAACTATCTAAAAGAACGAAACGCATCGCCAAGCCCCTGTCCTGAAATGTCATACGTTCTGTGATTTCGACCTATTGTTTCCTCTTCCATCCTGGGCTTCCGTGACTATATGCCGTACACTTATATCAGGTCCCGAATGCCTTCGACAATTTGGTGAAACTCATTTTATAAACCCCCGAATTTTTTTGGCCCGCCCGTTGACGCCAATTGCGGCGAGCGAGTCGCTCGGCTGGCCCAGAAAGGCCGCAGGAAGGCCCTCAATTTGTCTTATGTTCGCATTCGACTTATCGTCGACCAATCTCCGGACTGCAGGTGGCCCTATCTAGCAGATGAAAGCTATAGAAGAAACCACCACAGCTGGAAATCAGGAGGATTGAAATAAAAAAAAGAGAATGCCTGCCGATTCGTCGTCTCCTCGCTAGAGGTTCCCCGTCCCCCTCGTTCCCCTCCCCCGCTTTCTTCCTCCCTCCTCCTCCCATCTATTTTTTCTCCCTTTTCTTTTCCGGTCTGCAGTCCTTGCCCATATACACTGCTCACTGCTCCCGAACTGCTCTTCTTTCCTGGCTATCGATTAATTCTCCCGGAACTGCCTTGCGTCAGCCGTCCACGAACATCTAGAGCATTTCTGCAGGCCTTTAGTTGTTGCTGAACCATCGGAATTCTATCTCTGGTTTGCCTATTGTGGATCCTCCATCCGGTCTATTTATTATTTCTCCCGCTAAACATCGCCGGCTTCTGCTAGCCCGCCACTGCTGGGCCCCATCCACCTAGTCGCCACCATAAGTGCTCTCACTGTCGCGAGAGACTCTAGCCGCCCAGATATTCGCCCCTCCCCTCCTTCCAGCCCGCGATGGCTGATTTCGCAAAGTCTATTCTTGGCCTTGGAGGATACAAGAAGGAGTCCACACCATCGTCCGATAACGACCACTACGACGTCGAATCGTCCCAAAGCACAGTGACTCGCATGCTGGAATCGTTCCATAACGGCGACGTCCGCGAGTCTTCGTCGGAACCCACGCCAAAAAAATTCTTGCCAAAGAACTTGGCTCCCACCCCCACCACCGCCGTGCTGGACCATTCGTTGGCCTACGGCACCACTACCATGGCCAGCGACTCCCACGGGGCGCAATCCCACTTTTTGGGAGATTTGCAGCCTTACTATTCCAATAATATGCCTCAGACTTCGCATCCCGTTGATGGCCACAACTCATCTGCCATGGCCTCGGCCTCGGCAACTGCCTCCAATTACAATGTCAACCGCCCTCCTGCCAATGACCTCTACCAAGAACCCGAGGCTGCCAGCGAAATGGGCTCCCCTTCGAACTCGCTGACTTCATCCTCCCAGCCAGTGATCATCACTACCGATGAGAAGGGCCAGCACTCGCAGGCCAAGCTGTCATCACAACCTAAGGGCAAGCTCAAGGTCACCATTATTGGTGCCAGAGACTTGCTTGTTTCAGAATACTCTCAGCCGTATGTGGTGTCGACTTTCGAAAGCTCCGAGTTCGTCAACAATGCCACACCGTCTTTGAGCAAGACTCCAGTGCTCCCCAAATTGGGTGGAATGCCTATGAGACAGCCGAAGGACAAGCGCCCGGCTCTTTATCAAAGACTGTCCTCGCAACTTAACTACACATCTGGAGATACGAACTCAACCTGGAATCATGAGGCCGACTTCGATGTTGTGGGATCGAACTCCGAGCTTGAGATTTCCGTGTATGATGCTGCAAAGGATGATGCGTTCTTGGGCCAGGTGCGTATTTTTCCAAGCACTGACGCTTCCACAGCTAACAAGGCTCATGCCGCCGAATGGTTCCCCTTACGCGCTAGAGTGGTTGGCGAACGAGTCACCGGATACTTGCAAATCAAGTGGGAGTATATCCACGAGGACTCCAAAAAGCTTTATGGTCCAGACTCTTTTGAGGTATTGAGATTGCTTGGTAAGGGAACTTTTGGTCAGGTGTACCAGGTCAAGAAGAAGGACAATGGCCGCATCTACGCCATGAAGATCTTATCGAAGAAACTCATCGTTAAGAAGAAAGAGATCGCTCATACTATCGGCGAGAGAAATATCTTAGTTAGAACCTCCGCCGCTGCATCACCATTCATTGTGGGCCTCAAGTTCTCGTTCCAGACCCCTATGGACTTGTACTTGGTGACCGACTACATGTCTGGAGGAGAGTTATTCTGGCATTTGCAGAGTGCGGGCCGTTTCGGGGAAGATAGAGCCAAGTTCTACATTGCTGAATTGGTTCTTGCTTTGGAGCACTTGCATGATAACGATATCGTTTACCGTGACTTAAAGCCGGAAAACATCTTGTTGGATGCCAACGGCCATATTGCATTGTGTGATTTTGGATTGTCCAAAGCCAATTTAAACAATGATGGTACTACAAACACATTTTGTGGAACAACTGAGTACTTGGCTCCAGAGGTTTTGCTCGATGAGACTGGATACACCAAGATGGTGGACTTTTGGTCATTAGGTGTGTTGATCTTCGAGATGTGTTGTGGCTGGTCTCCTTTCTACGCCGACAACACTCAGCAGATGTACAAGAATATTGCATACGGTAAGGTGAGGTTCCCCAAGGAGGTGTTGTCGACCGAGGGTCGGGCTTTTGTTAAGGGCTTGTTGAACAGGAACCCAAAGCATAGATTGGGAGCTATCAACGACGCCAGAGAATTGAAGGCCCACCCATTCTTCCAGGACATTGACTGGAATTTGTTGAAGGCCAAGAACATTCCTCCGCCATTCAAGCCACACATCTCGTCTGAGACCGACACGTCGAACTTCGACCCCGAATTTACCAACGAGTCTACATCGGTGCTCAAAAAGCACATGGAAATGGCGTCTACGCCTTTGTCACCGGGTGTCCAGGCCAACTTCAAGGGCTTCACGTATGTGGACGACTC
This sequence comes from Sungouiella tsuchiyae, assembly GCA_030566995.1. Classification (NCBI taxonomy): domain Eukaryota; kingdom Fungi; phylum Ascomycota; class Pichiomycetes; order Serinales; family Metschnikowiaceae; genus Sungouiella; species Sungouiella tsuchiyae. The sequence continues at coordinate 126,071 of JAJLRO010000014.1, read as the reverse complement.
TGCTATGGATGACCACTTCTACAGATCTCACAGACAGAACGCCTTTAAGGGACCCGGCTCATTTATTCCAGGAAATCCCAATCTTCCACCTGACGACCAGGTTATTGAGGAAGAAATTGATGAGGCAGACGAAATGGACATTGACAGCGATGATCAGTTGGGAAGTGAGGAGTTTGTCAACGGGCGGTTCGACTTGTAAGAAGAGATCCCACTCCCGACACTCTTTAATTGTACCATATTGTTTCACTACTCTGTTACACTACACTTTTGTTCCCTTCTTCTTGCAAACTAGTTTGCTGTTATTAGATAGTTATTATTCACGTTAATCGCACCCACCAGGTTTCCTGCACGGAAGTCATGATATGTCAACTATAGATACTACAACTGTTTCATCTGAATACAATTCGTATACGCGGCATCAATGAGCGCAGCAGCACGTGCCAAGAGAAACAGGCCCCATGGGGCCGCCACGGTGGCGGAATCGAGCTCGTTGCTCTCCAGAAAAGAGGAAAACGTCCAATTACACGACGAGGCTGACTTGGTCAACTTTAGGACTGACGCTTACTCCAGATTTGTGAGCAATCAAGATCTCTTGGAGAATGTCACACTGAAGCCATTCCATACGCTGGTTATCGCGCCTCCGTCGTCTTTTCCTTTGCATTCCAAGAAAAAATACCCGGATTCTGCGTCCGATGACGATGTTCTAAAAGCGCTCCAGGAATTGAAGCCTGAAGAGCTTTTCTTCGGCGACTTGCGGCTAATGAAGGCCAAATTACTGCTCTCGTTGAAGGAGCTAGACAGTGCTGAGAAAGAGTTGGAGGAACTAAGTCCAAGAGTAGTGTTTAGCGAAAAGTATACTTTTCAAGCAGAAGCCATCGAAAAGCTAGCGGCCCTCCAGCGATCTTGCAATGACGTGGAAGCGTTGGACACGCTTGGCAAGGTATTGGAGGAGACATTGGCCCAGTACAAGGAAAAATTCTCTGGGACTCTCGAGGTGCAACAAGAGCCATACAAGAAGTTTTCAGTTCCGGTGAGTGAATTGGCACCGGACCTCGAGGTAAAACAAGCGCCGCCTCTGTACAATCCAAGGCTGATCATGTCGTTTATCGATATGAATGGCGCCACCGACAACAGCAGCTTGGGTGGTCAAGCATATAACGAGAACGCTAACATGTTACTCGACTCAGATAAGTTGGCGGGCCAGCTTCCCTTCATGACCAACGGAATGCATGAGAATGACGATTTCAGCATGATGATCGACGCAGACCTCAAATCCGGCGGCCAGACGACCTCCAACCATCCGAGTGCGCCGGCTTCTGCCTCTTACTCGGGTGCTACACCTTACAATGGACAAAACTATAATGCGGAAAGCAGCAGCAGCTATAACCATGGGGAATTTGCGAATGAGATCAAGGGTGCATCCAGCATGAGTGGACCCGGGGATGCTCGCAACACCAGCGAGGTAAATGGCGGTGACCAGGATGTGAATATGGATGAGCTCAATCAGTTTTTGGCAGAACCGAACGATAATGATGCCATGGTGGATATGGATGCATTGATGAACTTCGACCAGGATAACGATAACGGTGAGGGGCTCATGGGAGATGACGAGTTCAATGTGAACTTTCTCAGCCAGATGGACAACGATAGGTAGAGAAGAAAGGAAGATGAAAGGAAAGAAAGGAAAGATGAAAGACAAGATGAATGGGATGTCAAGATTCACATTCCATTGCCATTTTCTGTTGTCTACAGTGAATTGTTGTCAAAAATCCAATCCGGTGTTCGCCCTATCGAATCCGGTGATCGAATCGCGAGTTCATCGTCTCCAATCCGATACGCGGTCCTCCATTCCTGAGCTTAGTTACACGCAACTAGAATGGCAGTCTCTTCAGAGAAAAAAGCAAAACCTGCCTTTGGGTGGTAGTTCATGCGGCATTTCCGTGCGCTGGCTCACTACTTCTATGTGCTCACCTATCAGCGTGCATCCATGGTTCCTATACTGAGTGCTTCCAGCCCTGGCCAGCGCCACATACCTCCTCGACATTTTCCAGTGGAATCTCCGCAATCAGCGGACTGTAATATAAAGAGAATGAAATTTCTAACTATAAATGAAGAGAAACTCCTCGTTAGACCATTGACCTTCTATCCTACACACGTGATCTCCTTTCTTGTGCGCGACTTATCCGGATCAGAATGCCGTACGCCCTTCCGTTTAAATAACCACTATTGACTTGACAAGCTCAAACGTACAGTTTGCCAGAAACTACGAATACCCGCCAACACTCGCAATTGCTGCCTCCGACCACTCGGCCTTCTCCCGCGCGTCCCGTTGCAGCATCCCATATCTTCCGCGAAAGTGACATTCCCACCAAAGTCACCATCATGGAACCTCAGCATGATTCCCACCAGCGGTACATGCGGAGAGTTCCGTTGCTACAACACCAACAACAAGCTCGAAGTCGCATGAAGCATCAGAAGTTGAAGGTTGCCTTTTTGGGGTACATCGTGGTGTTGATATTCTTCGCAATGCTTCAGTTCATTGGAGTGTACTTCTTCTCTCAAGGTTTTCTTCTTTCCCGACAAGTTCTCCCCAACATCGCTCAATGCGACTTGGGAGACGGCGCCAGTGCATGTATGCTGCCCAAATTCGATAAGGCGGTGGTGTTGATCATCGACGCTTTGCGGTTCGACTTTGTTGTGCCAGTTGAAGACAAGAATGCCAATGCATATTATCACAACAACTTCCCCATCTTGCATGACCTCATGGAGAAGGAGCCAAGCAACGCCGTCCTCTTGAAGTTCATGGCGGACCCTCCAACTACGACCTTGCAGCGCTTGAAAGGCTTAACAACTGGGTCTCTACCCACGTTTATAGACGCAGGGTCCAACTTCAACGGAGACGCATTGACCGAGGACAATTGGATTCTCCAGCTCCAGAAGCATAACAAGAGCATAGCCTTTATGGGCGACGACACGTGGACGGCCATGTTCAGCGACTACATCAATCCACACTTGAATTACCCATACGATTCATTGAACGTGTGGGACTTGCACACGGTCGACAACGGAGTACTCGAGCACTTGTTCCCTTTACTTGAGCCTGCCCGTTCTTCAGAGTGGGACGTTATGATTGGCCACTTTCTCGGCGTGGATCATGCTGGCCATCGATATGGCCCAGACCACTTTGCCATGAGAGAAAAACTCCAGCAAATGAACGGTGTGATCGAAGATGTCATCAAGAAGCTTGACGATAAGACTTTGCTTATCGTGATGGGCGATCACGGCATGGACCCCACAGGCAACCATGGAGGAGAGAGTCCTCCGGAACTTGAAAGTACGGTTTTTTTCTATTCCAAAAATCGCAAATTCAAGCCAAATCGGTTGTCGCCTGAAAATTATGATACAAGCGACTTTGGTGCCAACTATCGTTCGGTCAACCAAATAGACCTTGTGCCAACTATCTCGTTGTTGCTCGGAATGCCTATTCCTTATAACAACTTAGGGTTTCCTATTGACGAGGTCTTCACCTCCGATAAGGACCTCAGCCTTGCAAGCTTTCTTACCATCAGCCAGATTGAAACTTACAGAAACTCTTCTTCTGAGGTGCAAGGAAACAGCAAAATCTCCGACAAATACCATTTCTTGATGGATCATTATGGCAAGTTTGGCGCCAACAAAAAGTACTTCAAGGAGTTGGTACTGGAATCAAAAGGATACCAGTATGATTTCTTGGAATACTGTAAGTCCTTGTGGGCCCGCTTTGACATGGTGTTGATAGCCCTCGGCATTACGATACTAATACTCTCGTTGTCTTTCATGATCACGTATTCGAGGTCTATTCCGTCAGTCAGGGTCTCTACGATGTCGTTTGAATTCATTGGCTCTGTTATCGCCATGACGTTGTTGGGTTTGGTATTGAGTTTCTCTATATTTGTCGTACTCAGGCCCACAGGGGTGAACTTGAAGGTTTGTCTACTCGTTGGTACAGCAGCAGGAATCTCCATTGGATTCTGGGCCCCGATCATGGACCGCTTTAGTGTGCTATGGCTCTTCCACCAGATTTTCGACTTTTTTGCATACAACTTCAACAGTTGGTCGGCGTTGGGAATCCTCTTTGTTATCTTGCATTGCTTGATTTTTGCATCAAATTCCTATGTTGTATGGGAGGACAAGTTGATTCTGTTCTTCGTTTCGACGTTTGGTTTCTGTTGCCTCTATGGCTGCTTGACATCCGATAAGCCACCTGTGCAAAGAATCTTGGCTGCCTCTCATGCTATTACATTCATCGTCTTGTCGAGATTAGTGTCCATGATCAACTTGTGCAGAGAAGAGCAGCACCCGTATTGTATCCCTACATTTAAGACCACTTGGTGGAGTGTTATCTGCTTGCACTTGGCTGCTCTTCTCTTGCCTAGGACAATCAAGTCGTTTTACAAGCTTGCCGACTCATATTATTCGGCTGCACCACTTTGGATCGAAACAGGTATGACCTTCTTGATGTTCATGAACGCTTCCTATTGGACATTCGAATACTTGGAAAATGACGACTTCTTCCAAAGCAAAGCCAAAGAGTTTGCTAGTATCGGCTTGATCAAGTCTCTCAAATTAGCCATTGCCCGGATCGTGCTATTTGTGGTGCTTATTCTTGCCAATTTCAGTTGGTCGCGTGGTCCGCTTTGCGTCAAAATCCAGCTCGCAAAGCCTGATGACCATGTCAGTGGAGATAATGAGACGGACGGTGAACCTGACGCGAAGGTGGATGAAGAGCATGATGACGATAGTGAATTTCACGAAGCTTTGCAGGAGCCGGTTCCACAGAGACCGACTACAACTATTTTGGGATACGACAATGTTTACGGTTCGTCGTACTTCTTGCTAGTGGTCAACATTACGATTGCTGTCCTTCTTGTTACCAAGCCACTTGGATCATTCTCCATTTGCATGTTAGTGGTGCAGTTATTGTCGCTACTAGAATTGTTTCATTTCCTCGATATCAGAAGAAATTTGGTTGCTCCAGTCGTTTTCGGACTACTCGGGTACCAACACTATTTCAGCACAGGCCACCAGGCCACAATTCCTTCTATCCAGTGGGAGGTTGGGTTCATGACCACGCAAACGATCTTTTTCCCATTCACGCATATCAACATCTCGCTCAACACGTTCGGATCGTTCATGATTGTGTGTCTCTCGGTGCCACTAATAACTCTATGGAGACTTCCACCTACCGCGAAGCCCATCACGGTGCTTCTGCAGATTGTGACGAATGTCACTACGTTGCTAACTTATCAAACAATTACAAGCATCATGAGCTTCATTTTCGCTGCACACTTGCGAAGACATTTGATGGTGTGGAAGATTTTCGCACCCAGATTCATGTTCAGTGCGCTTCTACTTATCGTGTTCAACGTGGCACTCACGGTATTTACGTTGTGGCTCGCGACAGGAAGAGTGTTGACTCAAATTAATAGAATTTTCAGCAAATGAGACGCTGCCATTATTTATTGAGGTGGATAGAATGTGCCATAACGGATGTCAGAAAATCTCCCAGCATCGCTGATCTGGCAAGTCGCACCTGCACTTACTATGCCACAGTCACGAGATATTACTTCTCTGAGCACTACACCTTCTTCCTAGCTGTTTCTACAATTTCCATAATCATGTGTCGCTTCATGATGTACAAAGGGAAGGAGAGCATGACGCTCTCAGACCTATTGACTAGACCAGCACATTCCATTATTAACCAATCTTTCGACTCCAGGCTTCGGCTCGATATGAAGAATCCAATCAATGGTGATGGCTTTGGTGTGGGATACTATCGAGAAAACCAAGAGCCCTGTGTGTTCAAGGCCATCACCCCCGCCTGGAACAACGTGAACTTGAACTCCTTGTCCAACTGCACCGAATCCAAGTTGGTGTTTGCTCATGTGCGGGCCTCGACGCAAGGTGTCTTATCAGAGACAAACTGCCACCCATTTCTGTACGGCCGTATCTTGTTTATGCACAATGGAGGAGTTCTGGCCTTTGGGAAAATCAAAAAGAGGCTCGTCAATCATATCGACGACAAGTTCTTCCTCTTTATTCAAGGCTCTACCGACAGTGAATGCTGCTGTGCACTTTTCCTAGATACATTGTTCAAGATGGGATACGACCCTGAGGATCCGAACACTGAGTACGATCACAAGGTGCTTCGCGAGGCGTTGTTGACCACCATCCGCCTTCTCCGTGAATGGCAGACGGCGGTCACTCTGGAGCCCTCGCTTCTCAATTTCGCAGTCACTGACGGTGAGTCGGTGGTGGCCAGCAGATACATTACGTCTAAAATGGACGAAGCAGCCTCGCTACATTTCAGCACTGGGTCGCGGTTTTTTGCTTACGAGCCTGGTTTGTTCAGGATGGAGAGACTCAACCGGTCGCAAGATGTCATTTTCGTGGCTAGTGAGCCTCTCACATTTGAAAGAGGCGACTGGACTTGTGTGCCCACAAACACTGTGATCTCCATCACGAAAAACAGCACAGTTCTTATGCATCCAATCATGGACGAATTCTACGACGGCGGTGTTGCCGAGAGATCGTCTGGCTTGGCTATGAGCAAGGGTCTTATGGGAGGAGTTCCTACCAAGAGTACTGGAGAGTTCATTGCTGAGGGTGTCATCGAAAGCACCGTGGCCCACCTCCCGCCGTTGGAGCGCGAGGGAAGGAAGATAAGCGAGATAATTGCATGAATAGAGCTAATAGTATGTATTAGGGAATACGCAACATGGAAGAATGCACACGCCAGCCACGAGCTTCCTGAGGATGACTTCCCGAGAGAGTTCCGTGGGGGCACGGCAAACTGACTGTTCGTCGTTTCGTAAACATGATGTCATTAGGTCAAATGTCCCAAGGGATTGCTGAGCTTCTCAGCCCCGGCTCGCAGCTCGGGTCAACTTGTTGGTCTTCTCCTCCACTAACTCATCCTCGATATCATCATCACTATTGGAACTGCTCGATGAATCTTCGCTCAGAAGATTGTCCTCATTGGAGTATCGAAGCAGGTCATTCATTAAAATGCCATGTGAGTCGTACAAAGGATTAGCCTTCTTGTACGACATGCCGTCATCATTAGGATCAATGTAATCGTCATCGTCATCACCGCTACTGCTCAAAAGATAATCCTTTGCTTGGTAGCCATGTCCCTCTTGTTCTCCAAACTCCTTGGCTTTGTTATGAAGAGACACAGCAAAACCACTGGATCCGGAAGTGAGCTGCTGTGACATATAACTTGAGAAGTGGTCATCCTCGTCGTCTTCTGACTCGGAATCATCACTTGAATTGAAGCGTGGGTTCTTAGGATCATTCGCCTCCTCTTCTTCTTCGTCTTCGTCATCGTGATCAACGTCCACATCTTCACGGAACTCTTCCTTGTTGTCATGTTCGTACTCGATTAGATCGTGATCTATGTCTGCATCAAGAGTGAGTCCAGAATCGATGTCTCCTTCTTCCATTAGTTCACCTCCACTCTCGTCGAATGTATTTGAGCGTTCATCGTCTTCAATGTCACTGCCACCTAAGATAGCATTATACTTCTTTCTTGTGTCGTACAAGACAACACTGACGTAGTTTTCCCAAACATCATCTTCGATTTTCTTATCAATGAGATGGCTCACTGTGTTCAAAGGATACAATTGGATAAACTTAACCACCTCTTCGGCAATCAATGTCAAGTGCCCCATGTATCCTAGTCTCAAACCGTAGTGCTCAAGCTCATACTCATTGCAGAGTCTTTGACCTTCAGTGATCTTAAAGGTGATATCGCCAGAGTGGAAGATGTCGATTGCCAAGAATTTGTTGAATCCAATATCCATGGAACCATTCAAGACTTGTTGCACAATATCAAAGACAACATTGTGGAGGAAATTATTCCAAGGGAATTTGAAGAACATTGACAAGATGTTAGAAACGATTTGTGTGTCATACAACGCAATCTTCAAATAATCCCCAACAACGGGCTTACCCCTGATTTGTTCTTCAGTCAAATTAGCATTAGCGTGTGGTTCTTCTTCCTCTCCTTCAGGGAAGCTTGATTGTTCCTGCAATTTAGAATTAAAGGAGTCGATGGTGTCATTATAGTCGTCATCTTTCTCGGAGATTGGCTTTCCTTCACTATCGAACTTTCTGGCCAATTCTTTTTCTCTTTCAAGGTAGGGTCCCAACAGCTCATCAGAAATCTCGATAAGTTCGTTATATTTGAAGCGAACGCCGTCGATTTCCTTCAACTTCTGTCTGAGATCGTCTCTGATACTCACTGCATCAAAACCTTTGTTGTCATTGAGCAACGCCATGTTGGAACAGTGCAAAAGCTCAGCGATCAACTCACAGATCTTGAATCTTTCGAAACCTAGTGGTTCAATCTCTCCGAAAGTAGTCTTTAGTTTGGTCTCGTCACCAGTAGACATTAATAACTTATTGAAATCGTTAATCTTGCTTCCGAACACCTCAAGCAAGTGGCCCAAGTAGATTGGGTCACGGCCAGTTGGTGGGTGGCTCTCCAAGGTGATATAAAGGATAGGCAAAATATCGTAGTCGGAATTATTCTTTCTGATGATTTCAATTATAATGCCCACACCATTACCCAAGGCATAACCGCCCTTTAGCATGGTATCACATAAACGAGTCATCATTTCTTTGGAGACCAATTCTCTGGTTAACTCGTTAGGACCGATTGTGGAGTTTTCGGTGGTAGAATTGGCTGAAATGGTAATGAGAGCCTTGAGAAAATCTGCTGCAGATGACTGCCTGACTAGATATTCCTCCTGCTCCTCAGGAGATGCATCTGAAATGTCAAGAGCATCTATGAGATACGAGATCAAGGACAGATCCTGAAGGAAGTCTATGATACCCGTGGAGTTGTCAGGTTTGTCGGTGGAAATGAGCTTCAACAAAAAGTCCATCAATGGTGGATTTGCCAAATGCTTTATGAATTTCTCGACCAAAGTAGGCTGGTTTTCGATCAAATACGAGATCATTTCCTCGCACTTCATGTCTAATAAATGCTCCATGATTTTCATGAAGTAGGTGGCCAAATTGATGGACAATGGAGCTTCAAGGTCTAGGATCGACCACAACTTGTTCAAGTTTTCAGTGGATTCCATGACTGTGTCAGTCAAAGACCAAACATCTGCGCTCAAGATTTCAGATGCCAACGCCGCTTGGCGAGTACGTTTTGCTTCTGGCGTTTCTGAGGTTTCTCCGTCGTCTTTTTCCTCCTCATCGTCGGAGTTTTCATGCTCGGGCCCTGCAGATTCGGGTTCATCTATGGTGGCGTCGGCATTCTCAGAAGAAGTCTCTTCAGCCAAACTGAGTCTCTCTAGAGACTCCTCGATATTGGGCGGAGAACTGTTTTCCAGAATCAACAAGTCGACTAACATATTGATGACGACGTCATTACGTAAGAATTCCAAGAGCTGGGAATTGTTGGACATCAACTCCTGGAGCAAATCGCCTTCTTCCAAAAGCTTCATGAGAGTCTCAGAGACTGTTGCAGTGTCCATACCATCATTGTTGATATTGAAGTTTTCGAGGATAGTAGATATATTTGATAAGGACGTGATGCCGTTACTTAGCTTCCAAAAAGACCCAGACATTTTTGCTGTTCATAAACGTCGTGAGGCAAAGCAATTATTAGTCAAAAGACAAAGGAAAGTGCTTGCAAGCTTGCAGGATGGAATATTTGGGAGATTCTATCCCCCGAAAACGTGAAATGAAGGATCTGGATCGTAACTCGGCCAATTGGAGCTGGTGGTGCTGAGTGGTCTAGAGCAAGGTTCCTTGCTTTTAGTTATCACGGCAATGGGGCCAACAAACTCCTTGGTGGGCGGATTGTTGTGATTAGGGGCCGGATGTGCGATTCCGAGAGGGTATTGGTTGTCTGCCTCGGAAAACGGATGGGAAAGCCGGCACTCCTAGTTTCTGGGAGAAATGTTGGGGATAACGAGGGTTCTACAGACAAAGCGAACTTCGACAATTTTTGTTCGCGCTCAGGCAGTTTTATGGGCCCTGCACGAAACCAGTTGTGAGTACCTTGGCAGAAGTGAATGACATGAGGGATAGAGGCCTATTTATAGTTGAAGAGGGGAGCGGGGTCGTTTTTGTGCTTCAGGGTATAAATTTGCCGCTGTTTCCCCTTCATTCCAGCCGAATCTTATCAGGGGGCGAACGTTGGGGACCGTTTGTGGGTCTGCACGTCACCAATTTCAGACTAACAGTTCGCATTACTTAGTCATCTGACCAATTACTCAATTGGCAAGGGACCGTGGAAATGGTGCGCGGATGTCAAGGTATTTACTTGTTTTATTTAACGTGAAAGAAGAGGCAAACCGGGAAAAAAAAAATCAAGACATCCTGGATTCCCTAATAAAACTCCACACATTCTTCATGTTTCTCCATTTACCGAGCCTATGGGATGTACGGGTGTTTTACCTACTAATCTCGTGAAAGAAAATCTTCTCAGCCAACCACCAATGTTCAGATCAGCGTTTAAGACCACCGCTCGTCTGCTCTCTAGCTCGGTCACGCTCCGTAATGCGGCCATCCAGAGCAAAGTGGCTGATTTGGCTGCTTTGAAATTCGACTCGAACGGATGCTCGGAATTGTACGCCGTTTGCAAGATTCATAATATTCCATACATGGTCACCAAGGGCGATAGATTGGTGTTGCCATACAAAATCAGAAACCACAAGGTCGGCGATTTGTTGAAGTTGAGCGAGGTCACCACTATTGGTTCCAGAAATTTCACATACAACGACGACAAGGGCATTCCTGAGACGGCATACGAGTTGACAGCCACCTTGGCAGAAATCACCCGTGAACCAAAGTACCAGGTGTACAAGAAGAAGCAGAGATGTAGAAGGTTGAAGACCGTGGACGTGGAACCATTCCAGACGCATTTGGTGATCAATGAGTTGAAGTTGACCTAAGGTCTAGCATGTATATAGCACAATGTATAATATCGTAAGGGAACATTTTTTTCGTAGAGTTGTCTTTGCTCATGGCGTTCATTACACCGTCTATCTTCTGCTGTGCGTCATAGTTCGTCTTGAGCTGAACTTGATTGTCTGCCCAAGCTTGGTCTCCTGGAAGTTGTACTTGGGATCAATGTGCATGAACAGGTGAGCCAAGAGTTCCTCTGCTGTGGGACGCTTCTGAGAGTCGATAGTAAAGCATCGGTTCAAAAAATCCTTGGCCTCGGAGCTCAAATCATTCGGAATTGGAGGCGCAAGCTTAGTTTTTCCAATCTTATAAATCGCACTAACCACTGCCTCGTTAGACCATGGTCTCTGACCAGCAAACATTTCTAACATAACGCATCCAAGCGACCATATGTCGATTTTTGCACTGTACCCTTGTTTCTTATCCTCTACCATACTGTGGATCACCTCCGGAGCCATCCAAAAGATCGTTCCTTGCATAGACATCTCTGCATCGTTGCTGTAGATATCTTGCGACCTCTTTGAAATACCAAAGTCGGAGATCTTGCATGTTCCATCGATCTCAAGCAAAAGGTTGTCTGCTTTCAAGTCTCGGTGCAAGATGCCATTGGAATGCAAGTACTTCAATCCTTCGAGAACTTGCCTAGTAATGAATTGCACCAACGGTTCATCGAATTTACCATAAGACTTCAAGCAGGATGAGATTGAGCCTCCAGCAACATACTCCAAAAACAAACTGTAAATGTTATTCTTTTGCTCGAATCCCAAGTACTGGACGATATTCAAGTGATCCAAATCCTTCATTGTCTCGACCTCCTTGTGTAAAGCCTGTAAGCTTTCTGACTTTTTGGACACTTGCTCCTGAACAACCACTTGCTTCACAGCGAGCATTTCTCCAGTCGTTACGTTAAGCGCCAAGTACACGCATCCAAAAGAGCCACGACCAATCAGCTCACCTTTAATCCAAGCAAATTCTTCGAAATCCCCCGTGGAGTTTCTCATGCGGCTCACAAATCCCTTCTCAATTTCTGCTGAAGTGACTTCAACCACTTTCTGACCCCACAATTTAGTATTTGTTCTGCGAAGGGAGACCGGCGTCGATGACTTCTCGGCATGAGCGACCCGAGGGTTGACAACTCGCTTGCTTGCTAACCTCTTGATCCTAGCTTCATTTGCGACACTCCTGATGGTCTTCATGCGGCGACGAAGTTTAGGTCCATCGGAGTACAATATCTCGTCATCTCCAGCCCCTTCGGGTGGATTTATAGGGGACATGTTTGCGTTTGAGAAGGTCCTTGAAATAGACTTTTTTCTAGAAGTTCGAGCTGGAGCATTTTCAGAAGCGCTAACATCAGTGCTGGCGTCGAGGATCGGTTTGTCCAAGTTAGTGTTTGGGAAATATTTCTCAAGATTGTTGTAGACTTCTTCAACTGGTGGTCTGACGTTCATCTTGTTCAAAACGCGTGGTGTCCTTTCTGATCTGTGAGATTGCAGCGATTCATGAGGAGGTTGTGATAACTTCGCAGGTTTCTTCATGAAAAATTCGTCATCCACATCATCACCATCATCATCGCCATGCTCAGTCTTATCCACTAGTGTGCTTCTTGAAGTGGAACGACTTCCTAGTGGCTTCACAAAAAAGTTATCATCATCATCATCATCATCATCATCAACATCATTAGTACTATGGGAGAAGCTATGGTCAACAAACTCAGGAACGTCACCAAAGTCAATCTTTGGCTCTGAAAACGCACTGGATTTACTCATGCGACGCAGGCCATCTCTCTTGGAAGAGATGTGAATAGAGTGATTGCTGTCTCCCAGGTATGAAGCATCGGATCTCAAGGAGGGTGCCGGCAGGGATCTGAGACTCGACATGCTGAGTTTGTTGCCAATCTTTAATGAATTCGACTTTGAAGGAGGTGGCGGTGCTTTCCTCTTGGCGACAATATTTCCATTCCTCTCAAAATCCGACCCTTGGGACGAAGTACGAGATACTTCATCCTTAAGCGCATTTGGTCTTGACATAGCAGTGCCTGGCGAAGATATCAAGTTGTCATCTTTCAAAGTACGTATTGTTGACGCCGAAATTGGAGAGACTGCTGAATCGCTCATTGAAGAAGAGTAAATGTTGGGTATCAAACGCGGCGCCTTAGAATCTGTTGCAACCTGTCTTCGCTTGTCGAAGTCTATTTCTCTTCCTTCTTTTCGGAGAACACTGAATGACCCGCTGTTGTCCACAATGGGTTTTAAGGAGTCGGCGGAACCATGTACGGTCTTAGTATTAAGAAGCGGGAGAATCTTATGTTGATCATTGGTCTTTGTCACTGGGACCTTCTTGTTCTGAGGAATGTTTAACTTCAATGGAGCGAATGCTGGCATTTTGTCCGTATGCTTCGGTGCACCAGCTTTTGCCGGCATCTCTGAAATATCTGTGAGTGGCGTATGATCTTTGAAATTCAAATAGTCCACACCGCTGTCCCGAGGATCTTGCAACATGTACTGTGGGGTAGCAGGATACATTTTGCCGTTGTATTCACCACTAGTGTCAAAAGACTTGGAATCCGAAGAAGTACTCGAAAATGTTCCTGTTCCGAATGGTGAGTTGATGTTCTGGGTAACCTTGATCTTGACGAAAAAATCCTGATGTACGGCCAGAAGAAGAACATCGTCGCTCATCGCTTCTCCCGGGTTCGCATTGAAGTCTGTGAGATGGAACGTGATACTTCCCGCTTCAATAATTTCTAGGGCCTTATATAGCCTCTTCTTCAATAAAGCAACATTGGTCATCTCCTCATGGTTTAATGAGGTCGGTACGAAGGCACAATTATCTTTCGTAACCATGATTAGCTTTTGGTAATTGGGCTGTTTAACTTTGGGTAGCGGGAAGTATCTGTGATGCATTGCTTCCCATTTGATTTCTCCACTAGCAGATCTGGATGACAGTTTGCTCTCAAAAAAAGGCACAACACCCTCCTCTTCCTTGAATGAAACTGAGCTTTTCGCTGATTTCGGAGAAATTGTATCCTCCTGCGATTTCAGTGGGAGCTCTAGTTCTGGTCTTGATACGTCCTTAGCAACAGGCTCAGACTTCATGGCACTTGGAACAAGTGATGCAAAACTAGCGGTGCTTAACCTATGACTTGATTTGTTGTTCGTAAGCTGACCTGGTGGATGGACCTGTTTTACGATTCCAGCAGCTTTTTCCCCTCCATATTTTCGTAGAGTACTGAAGAGACCACTCTTCCTGGATCCCGCTGTATTTGGACTGGAGGCGTTCACATTAACAAGCCCTTTTTGCTGGAGTGGTTTCTTTGCCAGGGAAAAGTTGTTGCTGTTGTCAAACCCTCTGGCATGAGCGGTGGTCGAACTCAATGGCGAATCTTTTCCTGAATCTGACGATGCGTTCCGGTGGTGCTTTCGAAAAAACTTATGCGAGTGGGACGATTCCTTGGTAGCCTTCATGCTTGAAGGATCAATATAGGAAATCGGTCTCGGTTTCACGCCAGGGGAGTAATTGGATGTTGGAGCCCAAAGAGCGGAGGAAGATTTTCTGTATTCAGCTTTTGTCAACTGATCCACATCGAAAAGAGTTGAGGACGACAGCGTGGGCTGGGGGAGATTATCCTGCTCTGACTTCAAGAGCAAAAGAAACCGGTCAACCACCGAGTTGTGACCATCAGAACCCAAGCTCTGGCTTATCAGCTGCCATACAGCCGAATCTGACTTATAGTTTCCCAACTCGAGAAATCTATTACCAGAAATCTCATTTCGTCTGAAGGTCTCCTTCCATGACTCGTTGAATCCATGATAATCTAGCCAAGCCAAAACACTTCCCATCAGCCACTTACTCTGCGTGCTGAGTGTTGGAGTAGCTTGTGTGCTCATAGCATACCTCAAGAATCTCTGCTGGCCATTTGGTTTGGAACTAGTCACGGTGGACGATGTCGAGGCTGTCGAATTAGTGGAGGTGTCTGAGTTGTTGCGAATATGGTACTTTGGCGGACGAGTTAATAGTGGCACCAGGTCTTGCAGCGCATGGTATCTTTCAGCCGGTGGTGGAAGCGACACATTGGAAGACAGTTTGGAAGAAAGGGTAGGCGGTGCCACCATATTGATAGACTTCGAGTCCTGTGTCCGGATGTGGCCAAGGGCCAACAGACTGCTGCTGTAGTCGTAGTTTCCAATGATCAGACCAATTGCGTTGGAGTTGAGTGACGTGGATAGCGACTTGGAAGGCAGATTCGAGTGGTCAACACTGGCCTTCAGAATCAGCAGGTCCAGTGGCAGCAGAGCATGCGGGCTGACGAACTCAGCATTATCTAGTCTATCCAACTCGGGAAGTTCATCGCCGTTGGCTCCTTCGTCTAGCCATTCATTGGTAGACGTTGTTGGGTTGGTTCCTCCATATTGGTTGCCGGGCCCATGTTGGGTGGTCTGAGGATGGGCCTGGAAAGGTTCCTGATTATGTAGCGGATAAATATGTTGGTTTTGGTAGAATGGCCGGTAATCCGTTTGTTGTTGCTGAGGCTGGGGCTGGTGCTTGGTTGTTATCGTGCTTTGCGATACAGAACGAGACCGGCCAGACTCAGGCTGCGTCTCTGAATTGGGCAGGCTTCTGTCGAGCCCCTGGCCGCTGATTTGTCGGTGTTCGAGACTGTGGGAGCGTAGGTGACCCTCCTGACCTGCCACTTCTAGGAAGTGAGGTGCTTGATCCAGAGACGAGTGGTTTCTGGCGGCCATGCGCAGATCGTGGAGTGGATATGCGATCTTTTGGGAAGGTAGACGGGGCTGAAGATGGCTGGCTTCCTGGTTTGGGAAGAAATCAAACTTATCAATGGGCAGATGGAACATCTCGAGGTCTTCCCGAGGCTCTCTGGAACGAATCATGACATCATCAGAGACGATTCGTTGGCTAGAGCCTTGCATCACCGAGGCCTTGTCGAAGGGCCTTATTTGCTGGTACTCGTAGCTGGCCGAGCGGCGATTGGGTCGAGACATTGGTGATTGTTAATCCCCAGATGAAAGGTAAAAATAGAAGTCGCACTGTCATACTGCACTATAACAGCATTTAAGAGAACCAGAGGCAAGGGCTGAGTAGGAAAAGAGGGGAATGGCGGAAGGAGCTCAGTAGCAGCGATTGGTGGACATATGGAGTGATAGGTCTATTTTTATGTGTTTGTTTTGTGGGTGTGGAGGGATATCCACCTGTGGTGTACGAGTGCCATTGAAAAACTGAAGTGGTATGGGGTACTTTACGGTGCAATACACAATACCAAGAACCAACAATACCAAGAATTCACAATACCGAGGTTAAACAATTCACAATACTAAGATTACACATTCACAATCTTTGGATATGCTATTATCAAAGGTAGATTTGCGATATTCACGAACAATGATGATTTCCTCTATCTATATGGAACTTCGATCTATGACTCTCTCAGTCGTCTGCATTGGTTCGCAGCCATATTGACAGCCAGTACTTGACCAGATGAGTGGGCTATGTTGGCCGATCGCACAAGGCAAAACAGACTACGTCAATAGGCTGTGTCGAATTACATCAGGGGATATCTGCAAGTATTTTATCTAGTTTATTTTTGGCCAGGTGGCCTTATCGCCGTAGAAGATAGTGACCGCAGTCAAAGAACTGATAATTGTTGGCATTCAAAGAACTGATAATTATTGTTCGTTTCTATTTCCACCACTTCATCTCTCTTCCTACTGTCATATCGATGCTCTTAATTTTGTCATACCGATGTTTTTAGTTTTTCCAAAACTTCAGTTTCTTAGTTCCGTAAACCTCAATTTCTTTGTTCCCTTTCACTCTCTTGTTCGCACCCTCTAACTCTCCCATGTTCCCTCTCTTTTCATTCGTCTACATTTTCCACCACTTTGATCTTTACTTTCTCTATCCTATTAAAGCTCTTAATTTTCCCTCCTTAACTTACTTATGTTCTCTCTCTCACTTATATATCTCCCCCTTCTCTCACTTTCTAATGTTCCCTCACTTCTCCATTTGACCTGCCTATATCGCGTACTCCACAATACTCATCTTTCTGACCATGGCCAAGTCTCTCCTCCACAACACAGTGAAAGACCTTCATGACCTTTTACAACTTGCAGAGAACACTCCCACCGACCATTTTGAATCCATTCTACGACGAACTATCGCCAATGTCTTCGCTCTCCTTGAGCTTGCAAGACCATCTCACCATCTAGACATATACACTTCTGTTTACGAGACTGGTCAGTTTGTTTACTATACGCGAGACGCTGCTCCACATGCTGACTTCACCAGTGACAACATATACCTGTACTTGAAAGAAGAAGGCTCGTCGAATTCGGGGGAGTCGGTGTTTGATCAACTTCTCCGTATTCTAGCGACTTCTCATGATTCCGCCAGACCTCCGAGGCTTCGAGAGTCATTTTCGGTGGTGATCGCTCGTTTATCCGACTTGGTACGCTTCTTCTTGCATTTGCATTCCGACGCCGAAAACGACCTCTTGGATCTCCTAGCGAGATGCTTTGCATACGAGCATTCGTACTTCTCCAGATTGAACGCTGAATTGCGGCACGAAAGCGCTTCAGAAGACGACACTCAACATATGGTGCTGGCGTTGGATAGTTTCATTCGCCGAATTCTGCCGGAACCAACCTCCGAGACCGATTCTATCTTCACTTACGACAGTCCACAAACTGATGCTCCCTTGGACTTTGAGTGCCTGGACGCACGGTTTTCCAAACTCTACCAAAAGTTTCTACAACTAGCGCTTAGCAAATCTCTGGACTCCTTCTATCTGGACTCGCTAGCCTACGTGAAAGTCATGGTGAAATTCTTCAAGGCTTCAAATGGCATCGGTTTCCTTGAGCATGGGTCTCAAGAGGTTCGAGATTTAAAATTGGATCACTTCTGTGACTTCTTTTTGGGATCTGAGACCTCTGATAGCTTCGTCCCTTCCAGATTTCGAACTCTTGCAAATAACATCATTAGAGAGATGTATGAGACCTCCAGGTACTATGCTACTGCTGAAAGCACTCCACTTGTTCTTGATGCGGCTGACAATTTCGTTGAGAATGACGACCCACGATCGTTCCTGGATGAAGATCTTTTGCATCTCCTTTCAAACTTGGAAGACCTCGTGTCGGTATTGGCCGACTTTGACCTAGGATTCGATACCAATTTCGCTCGAACATTCCAGAATTACCTTCATTGCGTCTATGAGGTCTTCATGGACATTGTCCAGCCCGAAGACTTCAATTACATCCAGAGTTTAAATGAAACTGTTGCGATCATTATCAACTACCGGAGCCAAGACACTGATGTCGAAGCGGAGCTGATTAGGGATATTATCTACAACCTTCTCGATATGCAATCCAGGCTTCTTTCCGACCGGCCGGGTCTGACTCTACTCATGAAGGCTGCCAGAGAGGATATCAAGAGAGAAGGCACCCTTATGGGGCAAGTTCTTCGTGAATGGAATCACAAAACTTTAAAGGTGATTCAGTTAGATTCGATCTATGTTGATAAAATGAAAACAAAGGAAACAAATTTGATAAAGAAGTGTTTGAGCATATGGTACAACAAAACCGTTCGTTTCGAAAAAGTACGGCTGCAGGCAGCCACTTATAGCGATAAAAAGATTTTGGCAAACGTTCTTTCGTCATTTTGGCTAGAAAAGATGATACTTGTTACCAATGCGGCCACCCGGGCCGGATTTCAGAGTATCAAGCCATACCTTCAGGTGTGGAGAAGAAAATATGCATTATCTGTCGAAAAGCAGCAGTACATCATGGATCTCTCTTCGCTTCATTCGAAACAACAAGCTTGGGATTTCTGGGTTTCGAAGTACCAAGACCTTCTCGCTCTCGACGAAACATCACAGTTGTTTCTCCAAGAGAGTCAGGCAAAGAGCGACCTTCAGATAATGGAACATACTTTCGGTGCTTTTAAGAAGAAATTTGAGAACAGCAAAGTTTCTCATCATATAAATCTCGATAAGCAGGAGTATTCGCTTAAGCTTTCAAGGCTCGAGGAGCTAGAGAAACACCTGAGAACACGAAAGTACTTAAAAATTTGGGTCCACAACTTTCAAACTGAAAGAGCTTTGAAGGAAATTTCTTCACTGTCAGACTATCACTACAAGGAGAAAGTATTTCAAGCATGGAAGAAAAATTTTAATATGAACTTGCTTGGTCGCAAACTTGAAGATCAGGCTAATAGGGCATTAATTTCGTCAGTTCTAAGTCTGTGGAAGATCATCACAGATGATAGACTTAAGGCTGATGTATTTTATTCGAGGACTCTTGTGGCGAGAATGATGCATGAGTGGAAATTGAAGCTCAAGGAAGCGCAGGGAAGTAATAGAATAATTCAGCATGAACTCGCGGCAAAGTTTAAATCATGGAAAGTTCAAGTCCCTCTTCACAGGCTTGTTCGTGATATCAGTGGCGAACGAGCTTATAGCACAATTCAAGAATGGAGAAAGAAGACCATCGCTATCCAAAAAAATTCCGAAAGGGCAACAATGGTTTGGGAAGCTAACTTGTTGAAGCAACAACTTGGACAGTGGAATACAAAACGACAAATGCTCCTGGAACTGGCATTCATTGCCGATCTAAATTTTCAAAGAAAGCATTTCAACAAAATAACAAAGCTTCATGATGTTATACACTCCCACAGTCAGAAGGCAAAGGATTTTCAGGGAGATAGAATCCCACTAGCACAGCGAATCCTTCTTACAGCCGTAATTTTAAAATGGAGCGATAAGTATTTGAAGATGTTTGATGACCACACTCAAAGGGCTGTCGTCTCATTTCAGGAACGTATCAAAATACCAGGTACGCTTTCTGTTTTCCTCAAACATTGGAAGGACAGGAAAAGTCTAAATGATCGGAAACAGAATGACCTTGAATATTATTACCAGTATCATTTAGATACGTCTGGTGCAAAGAGAGTGATTTTCTCTCACTGGGCCAAACGAACTCGCCAGAGGTGGAAGAATTATGAAGAGAGCTCACAGTTCTATATGACCATATTATCCAAGAGATTCTTACTCACTTGGTACGAGAAATACGTGACGAAAGTGGACTACTTGGATGATGTTTGCCAGCAGATGATTGACCTGAAGGACTATTTGCGATTGGTTGAATTCTTACGAAAATGGAATTTGCGCTACATTAAGAATGTTAAGCGAAACCAGCAAACACGAGAAATTTTTACCGAGAAGTGGGAGAAAGCACACATGAGATCGATTTTTGAGATTTGGTTACATAAGACGAGAGGCAGGTCTCCCGATCAAACTCATGATTTCACAGAGGCCAATTCCACTTTTGGAAGCAACTACTCACCATTAGCCAAAAAGAATCCAAAAATACCATCAGGATCAAGTATTTTGGATGGCCAAAGTTATCTAAATACCCCAGTCAAGAAGCAGGTAGCAAGTCCTTCCACTCCATTCGCCCGAGGAAAGGGGCCGAGTCCTACAAGATTACAAGAGACGAATCAGCGAATGAAAATTGATCGGATGGATGCTATGATTTCTAGATATAGGCTGGCAAAGAACGCAACCAGATCGGACATTCTTAGACCGTCAACTGCGACGAGGCTTTCACCTCCTCGTCGAACACATGTCCAAATTCCCGAACGGCCTCCGGCTCCATTGTTCGAGGGCCTTTCGAGAAGCACAACTCCTAATGCTACTTCATCTCCTTCGGTGACTCCGGGGCCCGTTGACCACACCAATCCAACATCAATCTCTGACAATTCGATATTGGATACTGCAAAGAAAATGCACAGAATCAGGCCACTTGTCGTTCCTCCAGAAGATGACATGGATAACTTCCAATATTCGTCAGCAAGTCGTCTAAAGGAGAGACTCGCTTCACAGAGAACTTCGCCAGGACAAGCAAATGTCTTTGGCATCATATAAGACGAACTCACTCTAATGTTGGGAAGGATTCTTCGACAATCTCTTGTTCAGCTTTGTCTTCAAGCTTGTCAATTTGCTTGTTGATATCGTCCCTTATGGACTCTGGTTCAATATCCTCTAAAGGTGGCTCCTCACGGCCAGCAATGACTTCCTCTTCCTCTCTAAATTCTACCTTGTTCATCGTCAGGATAATGGCGGGCATGGCATCTTGGGAAATCCGTCTATAGACGAAAACAAAGTCTCTCAAAACGATGGCACTGCGCATGAAGGAATCAAGAGTATCAAACTTGCCTTGCTGGAGATCTTGCCATACCTCACTCAAGAAAAGACTTCTATACTTTGCATCATTGTAAAGGCGATGAGCATTAAATAGGAAGGACGCAGCATTCACTCCGCGGTAAGCTGGAACCAGGACAAGACGCTCCCAGTGGCTAGGATCATAGACGATTAAATCGCTTGGTGGGGGACTCGAAATGTCCACCAGGGTGATCAAGTAAGTAAAATCATTCCACTTGAGAGACAATTCTTCCTGGTTTTCAGTTTTGTCAAACTCAACGTGAGAGTCGTGCAACTCAGTAAACTTGGTCACTCCTGTCATGCAAGATGGAACGTCCATGTGGACCACAATGGGGTCTTTTGGTGGATGTTGGTCAAGGTATGAGTTGAGGAAACCGATGGCATTTCCACCAGGGTAGTTGAAGCTGGAGACGTAAGCCATAAAGACAGACAACACTGAGGATAAAACGAAACTTCCAAACACTACCAAAAGTAAGGCTTTGTGGCTGATCAGTTTAGAACGTTTCCGCCAAAGACTGGCCGAGCCGTTCGCGGCCACTAAAGTCATAACAGGGACAACGTACACAATAAAGCGCCACTCTTTATGTGGCTGGAAAGACATAAGAGCAACAAAAATCACGGAAGCAAAAAACAAGATTCTCAACGAATGTCTTGCTGGGTGGGTAATGATCAACTTATTATCTTGTGTGAAAGACATTGGCTTTCCGTCGTTTGCAGGGTCATTCAAGAGACCAAGTGGTGTCAAAATCAAGACATGTGGCGGCCGGAAGAAGCTGAACATGTACTTGGAAAAGTATGCTCCATATGGCTCCACGCCCCAGTTGACCGACTGTCCATTCACAATGTTGAACTTGAAAGATTCAAATTCGGGGAAGAGCCAACGACCCCAGAAATACGAGTCGACGCTGGTAGTCAATGCCAATCCCACTAAGGATCCTGCAACCAACAAGAAGGCGTTGGCAAAAATGCTAGACTGGCCGAAGCCCAAAGAGGAAACGAGGGCAATGACTCCAGCAAAAAGGCCGATTTCCAACCTGAAGACAATACCTGTAAAGGCCAACCAAGTCAAGCCTGTCATATCTCCACGGATAATCTTGCTCAAGCCGAAGGTCACCAAAGGCAATGCCACGAAATTGGGCAAGGTCCTGGTGCTGTAGAAGATCAAATGGAACTGAGAGATAAGCAACAACGTGAAGAAGAAGCCAGTGACGCCCTTGACCTTAGCCTTTCTCTCGACGAAAACAATCTTATCCACGCTTCTTCTCATTGAAATAAGACCCAAGATGTTGGCAACCCCCAACACAGCTCTCACAAGGATCTGGACGTTCAACTGGCCTAACTCGGTATCGGCTACCAAGCTTGATCCAGAGACTGCGGTGTATAAATAGTCAATCAGCTTCACAACAGAGGCTATGGCGGCACTGCCAACAAATGTCCGAGGAACCACCCCTGGAAACGAAATATGGTCGTACTTTTGCAAGACTGAACTTGGAAACACTCCATAGTTCAATATATCGTGGATCGCTTGCATGTTGAAGGACTCCTCGACCTTGGTGTAAGGCGCAAGGAGCAAATAGAATCCCACAACTGTGACGAGCAATAGGTCTAGGACCAATACAGTCTTCATTGTCGATAATGAGCGAAGAAGTGAAAAGTAGGTTATTGTACCAATAGATTGTGCAGTCTATGGGCATTTACTATGGGCAGTCTACTATGGCGCCGTACAGCGGAATGGCAACCAGGCTTGAAAGGCGAAACTGAGAAAAAAACTACGAAAGTGAAGACTTATATTTGCTTAGATTCAATATCCACTCATGTATGAATTAAAAAAAATAAATTCCACTGGGTGTCCGTGATTCTCATCCGTTGATGAGGTGTGCGAAGTCCCCCACAAAATTACTGACTACTCATCATGGATGATATTCCCGACTTGGTCGAGGAACTTCCTCCAGACTTCAACACAAAGCCACTGTACCTAGCCACGGTAGAAGACACCTCGGCTTTTGTCCCGAAAGAGGAAGTCACAGACAAGATCCCCATCACCATCGTCACTGGCTACTTGGGTTCCGGCAAATCCACCTTACTCGATGTCGTAGGTAGGACCTCCAACAAAAGATTAGCCATTATTCTCAATGAGTTCGGAGATACTGCAGCCATCGAGAAATCTGTCACCATTCAAGACTCAGAAAAGGGAGCGGTGCAAGAATGGCTAGATTTGGGCAATGGATGTCTCTGCTGCACTGTCAAAGACAATGGAGTGATGGCCATCGAAAACTTAATACAAAACTCCAAGGATAGGATCGACTACATTCTCTTGGAAACTACGGGGGTTGCAGACCCGGCGCCAATCGCCAAGATGTTCTGGCTTGATGATGCCCTCTCATCCAACGTGTACATCGATGGAGTTGTCACCGTAGTTGATTCGTACAATATATTGAAGTGCTTGAACGATGTGGGAGGTCACTGGCACCGATCCAATAAGCATTTGATTGCAGAGTCAGAAACAGAAGTGAACCAGGAGGACATTGAGAAAGAGCAGCAGATGCTTCAAGAAGGTGTCACCACTGCACATCTCCAGTTGGCTCTAGCGGACACAATTTTGCTCAACAAAGTCGACCGCTTCAAGGACAATCCGGAGGCTTTGGAGGAGATTAAGCAAAGAATTAGATCAATCAATGCTTCGTCCCCGATGTACGAGACCAGCTTCGGAGATATTCAATTGGACAAGATTTTGGATTTGCATGCATTTGAGGCGTCCGCCGATAAGGTTGCCAGTCTGGTGAGTGCCATCACAAACTCTCTGTATCACGACGATCGAATCACTACGGTGGCCCTCAATTTCCCCTTCTTTGAACATCCAGATGGCTTTAGCAAGGTGGAGGATTTCCTCCAGTACATATTATGGGAAAACACTGCGGGAGGTAAGCCAGTGGAGGTCCACAGAGTGAAGGGAATACTTGTTTGTGGCACGGACGTGAGGGTCATCCAAGGTGTGAGAGACACTTACGAAGTGATTGAAGGTGCAACTCTTCATCAAGACATTGACACCAATAAGATAGTCTTTATTGGAAAGATGTTAGTGTACGACGACCTTTTGAAGGAGCTACAAAAGTTTTTAAATCAATAGAAATGACTAGAAGGTTTTGATACCGTGATTTTTATGACTTATAAATGTGAAGCTTTTGCCTTCCTCTAGAATATTCGCTTTGTTATGCAGAATATATGTTCTGTGCGAGTTCTAGCTATAGATTTGTGAAAGGCCGCCATAAAATCAGAAACAAGACCAAAAACCTAAAAAAGAGCTAAAGGCGGATCAAAACCAAAAAAAAACTTCGCCAATCTATATTTAGTGAACATGAGCTGGAAATTGAACTCCGTTTTCCCCAACCCGTATTTTCACAACCACCGGTGTGCATACGACTAAAAAGATTTCCATAAACCTTTCTGCCCCATCTTTTATACATAGACTCTACCATGTCGGACGAAAAGAAACCTGTCGAGTCAGCGAAAGCAGCAGGCGAGGCACCAAAACTCACGAAGGAGGCAGCAAAGTCCGCCAAAAAGAGCTGGTCCAACCCTGCTCTCAGAGCCATGGGTATTCCCAAAATCTCACTTCCGTCCAGAAACTGGATGATCTTCTGGACCGTTCTAGCCTCTATTGGAGGCGGCATCTACTATGACAAACACGAGCAGAAAAAAATCAGAGAGAAGTACTCGGAGCAGGTCAAGGCTTTGGGAGAAGAGGTATATGCCTCCAATCGTATCCCCAGAAAGCTCACTATATTCATTGCCCCTCCACCAGATGCCTTTCTTGAGGAGTCATTGAAGCATTTCCGCCACTACATCAAGCCAGTCTTGAATGCAGCCGCCATCGACTTCGATGTCTATACCGAGGGAAGACAGGGAGAAATTCGGTCGCAGATTGCAGAGAAGATCAGAGAAATGAGAAGAAAGGCTGTTGACGACGAAAAGAAAAAGGAAGAGAACGCTCGCGCCGAAGCATACGCCAAGTCATGGACGAAGTTCTTCAAGGAAGACGTCACTAATACATTCAAGAAGATCAGGTTCAGCAAAGAAGAAGAAGAACCTGAGATTTTTGTGGACAGACATGAATTGTATACTCCAGCTGATGTGCTCGGGCTATACAAGATCGTGGATCCATTAAAGCCAACGAGAGACGATGAAACTAGTGCTGAATCGACCGGTGGTATCATCTGTATCGGCAGAGGTGCATACAAAGAGTACATGAATGGTGTTCAAGAGGGACTTTTGGGTCCATTGGAAAAACCAGAGGAGAAGTTTGAGGAAGTCAAGGTCGATGGTGTGGAAGGATCCGGGGAAGCCACTGAAACTAAAAAGGAGGTTGAGATCAGCGACTTTGGCGAGAAAGAAGAAGGTGAACAGCCAGAACAGGATCCCGTTCCTAAGCCATACATTAGACAGGCAGACTACCAATCGGCTTTGTTGGCTCCCGAACTTGATATGTCCACTATCATCAGAGACAACAACAATGTTGCAGTGATGTTCGAGCAACCAGTATACATATATCCAATTCCTAAGTTAGTTGGAATCTCAAACTGGCCAAGAAAGATCTACAGGTTCTTTACCCAGAGAGAGCTTGCTAAGTCTGTGAGCTCCGAGACTTTGGCTGTTGTGTACGGAAAGAGCCGACCATTTGAATTCAAGGACAGCTTTCTCGCCAAGGAGGAGGAATTGAACTGGCCAAAGAAGTGGGTTGAGAGGGGTAGAAAGAAGGACAGTGAATGGGTTCAAGAACTTGAGGTTGACCCCAGAATTGCTGATCGTCTCCGTGTGTTCGAGCCACCGAAGTAAGCTTCATGTAAATAGAAGGGAGGGATACCACAACCGAGGATAACGAATACAGTATATGATGTGGGTGATTCAATCACAAGTCCAATTATGCAGAAGAACAGGTTACATGATTAGTGCAAGGCATCACATCACCTATTCGAAAACACATTAAAGTGGCGAAAGACGGAAAGTGATGGAGAATGCCATACGTAAGCTTCTCATTACTATCAGCTCCGCTTAGCAATACTCGTGGTTTAAGATTCCGATGTGATGTGGATTTTAACTGTTGTCACGTGATTTAACTAGGTGGCACATCCGTATAGATAATTCATATTTGGTGGATGATCATAACAAACTGGTAGATACATACTTAAGTCTATTGACTTCTCAATATAATAACTTTCCACTATTCATTTCTCTTTGTCTTTTCAAATTATGTGGGAGAAAATATTCTTCTTCTGATGAGTGCAGTATTCTACACAACGATGCAATAACCTCGCCCAACATACCAAGCCTTGGCGTGTATCTGCATGTTTTCATTAGGAAGATCTACTTGCTCCAAAAACTTCGTCAATTCACTCATGATAATACTTCGTTGCAAGGTGGTACCACCTGCACTCTTGCATCCCATATGGAGTAGGTGCGGCACGGTGGGGCATATCAGTATATCCATCACTCTGGGTTTAGGCCAATTCCTTTGTCTCTGAGTCTTGGATGGCTCTTCTGAATAGCGAGTTCCGTAAAGAGAAGACCTACCTAACCTAAAAAAAATTCACTTGAACAGCAAGAAGTTAGTCTAGCTATTTTACTAGCTTTCGCTGTCCTTTCCATTTGCCAAGTGGTGCCAAATTTGGGAAATTGACACTTCGTAAGCTACATCCAGGACGTTCTTGTCCGCGTGTTCCGCACGTTCCGATCTTGACGAACAGGCGATTTTGGCCAGTTCGGTTTCCTCAATTCAGTTCACCAATTCATCCCAGTGCTTTTTGCTGCAGGGCGTGTCGAAATTGTCTAGTTAGCAGTGAGAAATGGCTGCCGGGGTCCATATGATGCATATAAGTCAATTGGTGCGGCTGCGAAATCTGCGACTATTCTTTATTTTTATCATAATGTATGCTTAGAAGAAAGAAACAGTGCCCACAATCTTTGAGAACAGCAACGTCAAAGACTTCAGTGCTTGCAAGATTCTCGAAATGTCGTCATGATCTTCAGAATTCGCCCTAACTCCGCTCTTTTAACCTTTTCTGGACTCCTTTTCTTGCCAAGTGACACATGTGCAAGAGTCGCGTTGTAGTAATATATGACAAAGGGCCCCACCGTATCCTCAAACGATGCCGTACCAAAAGACCATGCCGTACTAACACATTGTTTATAAGCAAGAAATGGCCTTTTTACACCAACAACTATGACTAACGATACACTGCCAGACACTTACTATGATAACCAGAAGGACAGAAAAGAAGTCACCCAGGCAGTGAGAAGTACGGGTTATTACACCTACGCTGAAGAGCAAAAACTCCTTCGCAAAGTAGATCTCCATCTCATGCCGCTATTGGTGTTGATCCATCTCTTGAGAAACTTGGATAACAATAATATCAGTTATGTATACATAATGAACCAAGGCACCGACTCAAATATCATCAACGAATTGAACTTCACCAGAGAACAGTGGGCATGGACTGCCTCCGTCTACTTCATTCCATACGCCTTTTTCCAGTTTCCTTCCACGGTATTGTTCAAAATCTCCACCCCACGGATTCACCAATTCCGAATGGCATTCCTCTGGGGAACAGTCACAGCATGTATGGCAGCAGTGACCAATAAGGCCGGACTACTTTCATTGAGATTCCTACTAGGAGTGTTTGATTCAGGCATGTATCCGGGAACGCTAGCTCAATTAGTGTATTGGTACCGTCCAGACGAAGTGTCTTTTCGTTTTGCAATCCTTGGTATGCTCGAGCCTTTCTCCAACGTTTTTACTGCACTAATTACCTACGGACTTGGATTTGCTGACGGCAAAGGCAACTTGTCGGGCTGGCAATGGGTTTTCTTATTAGAAGGTTTGGTGACGGTTGTCTGCTCACTTGCATTTGTGATGTGGCAGCCTAACTTTCCTGATGATTCCAAATGGCTCACTGAGGAAGAGAAGGCATTCTTGATAGCTAGACTTCCTCCACAGTCCCCCAAGGCGACCGACAAAAATTTTGTTCTTCAAGATGTGCGAGATGCCTTGAAGAAGCCAATTACCATCTTTCTCATGTTAATCAGAATGTTTCAGGGTTTGGCTTCTGGAGGGCCAAGATTCTGGCTCCCCAGTCTTCTTGGAGCACTAGGGTTCACTGCCCCACAAGAAGCTCCACTCATCACAATGTCTCCGATGGTGGCTGGGGTTCTTTCAGGAATGGCTTTTTCGTACATGGTGGACAAAACGTGGATTGCAACTCCAATGCTACTTACAACATCATTGTTGGTTGCAATTGGATTTCATATTGTATTGTGTACTGTGGCAAACAGAGCGGTGATCTTCACAATTGTCCACTTGATGCTCATATCGCTTTCATCCTTCGTGGGGCCACTTAACGTCTGGATGGTACTTTCGCTACAAGGTACCACCGAGGTCGGGTTTATATTTGCATTAGCGGATTCGTTATCCCAATTAGGAGGCGTTATATCGCCTCATATGTTCCGGGATAAGTATGCACCTCTGTACATGGAGGCAACTGCTGCCTGTGCTGCATTTATATTTACTGCGTTTGTTCTTAGTATTGGTGCATGGTATGTGGACAAAGATAACGTTGCCAAGGGGATGGAAGAGAAAAGAGAGAAGTTGAAGGAGAACAAGACCAATTGTGACATGAAGCCTGTCTACCAAGACTGAGGAGTCGGGATAATGAAAAGAGACGTGAATCTGAATTTGAGGAATTACGACTTGAAGATGATGATGTAAGGATAATTTGGAAGCGGCGATTAACTTAAGTGTAGGATCGGAGTTGCAAGAAGGTAGATGTCACTTTCAGAGGTATAAGGTGCAGAATAGTAAAGTCAACAGTAAGGTAACCACAAAAAGTGTAGATACCATAATGTGATTCAGAGGAGATTTAAGGTAGACCTCAATGAGAAATCTCAATAGTGAATAACAAGTTGTAGAGGTGAACATGATCGTGTGATTGGCAGTCGTAAAATCCATCCGACAGTGAGAACATTGTGCACCATAGACTTCGGAGAACAAGCTTCCATGAAAAAGAAACGCAACCTTCCTCACGAAAAGAATTTTCAGCCGAAGATTGGTTCTCCTGCCCAAAAAAGCAATCGCTGAAACGCTAGAGACGTAGACGTGATGTCGCAAAACGTACAGAAACCAAATTTCCAAATTCTCACGGTGAATGATGAACAACAACCCAGACGTAGAATTGGTAAAACTACAGAACCGAAAGAACCCAGAGAGAAAACAACCCACAGCAGTATATTTCACCAACACATGCAACTGTTCACCTCATTCCGACTCGGAGCTGTCGACAATCACGATCCATGCCAAGTTGTTTCAGCCAGTCATGATCTAACGCTCATGGGAACCAGTAAACTACTCCGAACGAGCGCGGCGTAAACCGAGCCATGCACAAAATTTTACGGACCACTGCGAATCCTCGTGGTATACAATCCACGGCAAATGGCCTGGTCATATGCACTTCATATGTAAATGTCTGGAAGCCCGTGCCAGTATTATCCGTTGCCCGAACCCATAACTTCATGTTGGCCCCGGTCGTCGCTACCCACTTCACGTCTCATGCTCCGGGGCACCGCTATTTACCAGTCACCAAGAAAACTGCGAGTTGTCCCCCACACAGTCTGGCAGACCGAGGATCGGCGCAAACCGTTGGCGCAGAGTGATTTGCTACTGATAATCGTCAACGAGGCGATCGTTCGGCCCGGTTCAGGGCCGCTACATGACTCGTGAGATTGCGCGTCTCATTGGCCAGAGATCACATACTTTACAGCGGATGCAGTATAGTGACTCACTGACCACGTCGCACACCTGCATGAGCGCCCGGAGTCGGAGGTCATCGAGATTCTATATAATGCGAGGAACGCAAACCTTAACACAATTTTTCACATTTTCTTCAACACAAATCAAAATGGTCTTGCCTCACGAACCTGAATTCCAACAAGCTTACAACGAGTTGTTCTCTGCCCTCGAAGACTCCACCCTCTTCAGCGAGAAGCCTGAATACAAGAAGGTGATTCCTGTGGTTTCTGTTCCAGAGAGAGTCATCCAGTTCAGAGTTGCCTGGGAGAACGACAACGGTGAAATCGAGGTCAACAACGGTTTCCGTGTCCAGTTCAACTCCGCTTTGGGTCCATACAAGGGAGGTTTGAGATTCCACCCAACCGTCAACTTGTCCATCTTGAAGTTCTTGGGTTACGAGCAGATCTTCAAGAACGCCTTGACCGGCTTGACCATGGGCGGTGGTAAAGGTGGTGCTGACTTCAACCCCAAGGGCAGATCGGACTCTGAGATCAGAAGATTCTGTGTCGCCTTCATGAGACAATTGGCCAGATACATTGGTGCTGACACCGATGTTCCTGCCGGTGACATTGGTGTCGGTGGCCGTGAAATCGGTTTCCTCTTCGGTGCCTACAAGTCCATGCAGAACAACTTCACCGGTGTTTTGACCGGTAAGGGTTTGACTTGGGGTGGTTCTTTGATCAGACCTGAGGCTACCGGTTACGGTGTTGTCTACTACGTTGAGAAGATGATTGAGAAGGCTTCCAACGGTAAGCACACCTTCAGAGGTAAGAGAGTGGCCATTTCCGGATCCGGTAACGTTGCTCAGTACGCTGCCTTGAAGGTGATCGAGTTGGGCGGAACCGTGATTTCCTTGTCTGACTCCAGAGGCACCATCATCAGCCAGAAGGGTATCAACCCAGCCCAGATTGAGGCCATTGCCGAGGCCAAGATCAAGTTCCAGTCGTTGGAGCAGATTGTTGGCGAGTACTCTGCCTTCTCGCAGGCTGACGTTGAGTACATCTCTGGTGTGCGTCCATGGGCCCACGTTGGCCAGGTTGACGTTGCTCTTCCATCTGCCACCCAGAA
This sequence comes from Sungouiella tsuchiyae, assembly GCA_030566995.1. NCBI lineage: Eukaryota > Fungi > Ascomycota > Pichiomycetes > Serinales > Metschnikowiaceae > Sungouiella > Sungouiella tsuchiyae. The sequence continues at coordinate 94,971 of JAJLRO010000014.1, read as the reverse complement.
CGAGGTTTCCGGCGAGGAGGCCAAGGCTCTTGTGGACGCTGGCTGCTCCTTCATTGCTGAGGGTTCCAACATGGGTTCCACCAAGGAGGCCATCGATGTGTTCGAGGCCAACAGAGACAAGGGTGTGTGGTACGCTCCAGGTAAGGCTGCCAACTGTGGTGGTGTTGCCGTTTCTGGTTTGGAGATGGCCCAGAACTCCCTGAGAGTGCTGTGGACCGCCGAGGAGGTTGACGCCAAGTTGAAGAACATCATGTACACTTGTTTCGACACCTGTTACGAGACTGCCGTCAAGTACTCTGTGGAGAAGGACTTTTCCTTGCCATCTTTGTTGAAGGGTGCCAACATTGCCGGTTTTATCAAGGTTGCCGACGCTATGTTTGCCCAGGGTGACGTCTTCTAATGGGTCATGATTCAGTTCTATCTAGTTCTTATAAAGGTTATTGCATAGTGAGGAAAGATGTAGAGTTGGGTGAGAGGTAGAAGAAATCATGCAAACGTGCAAAATGGCTCATACAAATGCTTACTTATGCAATAGTCCATCAAACATGAAAAACATGCTGCCAGCGACATTACTCGAAATAGCTTGATTCATATTCTAATATCTGCTCCTTGAGTAACGACGATTGTCTCCCAATGGAGGTAGAGAGCACTGGGAAGATTGAAGGTGGGATGGACTGTCTAGGAACGTTGGAAAGTCGAGGAATTTGGGTTTTTATTAAGTAAAGCCATACAGTCATAAATCCACCGAGAATTCATTCTCAGTAGTTTCGGATTGTGTAATTGTTAGGGGATCGTAGAGCTAATACCGAAATTGTAGTTATTGCTATAAAGCTAGGGATGTGGGGCCCTAAGGTAGTTAAGGCTCTCAACAGCGGTGTCCTAGGCTGGGCCGCGGTAACCGGGTCGCCAGAACCTGCACACTCTAGACCACAAATTTTCATTCCACACAGGCTGCTCATTTAATCGTCAACTACCACCTCCATAAAAACCCTTGCACAGCTGCTTTCTGGCCACTCTCTGAGTTTAGACCAATCCATTCACTACTTTGCCAGAACTCAATCTCTGAACCCGCCAGGACCGTGTCTTTGACCGCAGTATCCACCATATCCACCTCATCTATCGAACCTATAGTGTCCAATACTACAATGCGCAAGTGCAAAGTGTTTGTTGGATCGTCTCATCCCGAATTGGGAAAGCTTGTGTGTGAGCGTCTAGGAGTGGAGCCTGCGCCTTGCACCTTGAAGAAGTTCTCCAACGGAGAGACTTCGGTGCAGATTGGCGTTTCTGTCAGAGATGAGGATGTCTACATCATCCAGTCTGGCTCTCCGGAAATCAACGACCACATCATGGAGTTACTCATTTTGATTCTGGCCTGTCGCGGCGGCTCGGCCTCCAAAATCACCGCGGTGATCCCCCAATTTCCTTACTCGAAGCAGAGCAAGATGAAGAAGCACAGAGGCGCCATTACTGCTCGTATGTTGGCCAACTTGTTGATCATGGCGGGCGCAGACCATGTGGTGTCGATGGACTTGCACGCCTCGCAGATGCAAGGCTTCTTCACCAAGCCCGTAGACAATTTGTACGGAGCACCCACATTGGCCAGATGGATCAGACACAATATTCCAGACTGGGAAAACGCCGTGGTTGTGTCGAAAAACCCCGGTGGAACCAAGAGAGTCACAGCTTTGGCCGATTCCTTGAAGATCAACTTTGCCATGATCCACACCGACAGACGCAGAACACAAGATAACTTCCAGAAGACCAAACATCTCAAAGCGGCCACCGACGACAACGCCAACAACATCGGAAGCGAGATCCAGACGGCTCGTGTAGTCAAGGGCCATGTGGTGGACGACGACTACCCAGACTCGCACGCTGCTGCCACCCCATCTCGTTTGCCTGATAGTGACGTTTTGGGAGGCACATTTGATGCCGGCAACAGCGACGACGAGGACGAGCCCATGTCTATTGAACAGGAGAAGTTGATTACGTTGGTGGGCGATGTCCACGACAAGGTGGCCATTATTTTGGACGATATGATCGACAAGCCCAACCTGTTCATTGCGGCCGCAGAACACATGCGTTTGAACTGTGGAGCAAAGGCGGTGTATGTGGTGGGCACTCACGGTGTGTTCTCCGACAGATGTTTGGAGGAATTGAACGCCTCTAAGTGCATCGACAAAATTGTGGTGACCAACACGTATCCGATCGATGAGAAGAGAAGATTGGCTAACTCCAAGTTGGTTGTGATTGACGTTTCGCCCATCTTCGCCGAGTGCATCCGTAGAGACCACTTTGGAGAGTCGATTTCAGTTTTGTTCGACTCACTTGCGGGAGGCGAATAGCTACGTTTTTAGTAAGAATAGATTTAAGAGTATTGTTAGTTTCGTCAGAGGCAACAAGATGTGGGTGAGATGGAGATGGAGAGCCCCGCCCCCCAAAAAAAAAGAAAAATGACAAATAGCGAAAGTGACCAAAAAGATGAGAAAAAAACTAAACAACCACCCCCATAATGATTTTTAAGCCTTATAGATTACGTCTCGAGAGCCCTCTTATCCCTGGAATCACTCCTGTCCACGTGCACAGGCAGAGGGTACTCAGGCATGCACAGAGGCATGCATAGAAGATAAAGTACTAATTACTGGTAGAATTGGTTTCTATCAACTACAATGTCTGACTCGATTCCGATTCCCCTGAAAGAGGGGGGCCGCAAACTTCTGGCTATATCGCCACTTTCGCTCAGCACCGAGGACTGCGGCGAAACTCGCAGAGCCATGGCATCTCTCGCTCCAATGCTCGAGTCATTTGCTCCAAAGACTAGTGCTGAAGAATCCAAGGACGGAGTGGCAAGTAAGATGAGCACATCAAGCTCGTCGCCACGTAGAGCGTCTCTCTCTGCCATCGGCGAGTCGCTGTTACTTACTCTGGATAATCTCTCCCACAACAATGCGTTGAGTCAGACGGAGACCAAAGCTTCGAGAACCAATTCCATGTCTTCGTGGGACGGCTTGGCAAAGTTATCTAAGACGCAGTCGAACTCGTCGTCCACCTCCAAGGTCTCGGGAACCACGGTAAATGCACAGAAGATCGGAAAGATCGGTGTTTGTGCTATGGATGCCAAGGCCATGTCGAAGCCATGCAGAAGGATATTGAGCCGATTGATCGAAAACGGCGAGTTCGAGACCGTCATTTTCGGTGACAAAGTGATTTTGGACGAGGCCATCGAGAACTGGCCTACCTGCGACTTCTTGATCAGTTTCTTTTCCACTGGTTTCCCTCTTGATAAGGCCATCGCTTATGCCAACTACAGAAAGCCGTACATGATCAATGACTTGACCTTGCAAAAGACTTTGTGGGACCGCCGTTTGGTGTTGAGCATCTTGAACTTCGCAAATGTGCCCACTCCGCAAAGATTGGAAATTTCCAGAGACGGCGGCCCTCGCATCGATGAGGAATTGTACAACAAGTTAAAGGAGGTTGGCATTCCTGAGAAGAAGTTGTACGCCTTGGCCAACCAGAACGAGCCCGAGTGGAAGATGTTGGACCCTGATACTTTGTGCGTCAACGGCAAGGTCATGAAGAAGCCATATGTGGAAAAGCCGGTCGATGGAGAAGACCACAATGTGTACATCTACTATCCAGTTTCCACTGGAGGAGGTGGCCGCCGTTTGTTCAGAAAGATTGGAAACAAGTCCTCCGAGTTCGACCCAGAATTGTCTACGCCCAGAACAGAAGGCTCGTTTATCTACGAGAAGTTCATGGATACCGATAACTTTGAGGATGTCAAGGCATACACTGTCGGTTCTGACTTTTGCCATGCAGAGACTCGTAAGTCGCCCGTTGTGGATGGTATCGTGAGACGTAATACCCATGGCAAGGAAATCAGATTTATCACTGAGTTGTCTGTTGAGGAGAAGACGATTGCCAGGAACATCAGTCGCATTTTCAGACAGGCCATTTGCGGATTTGATTTGTTGCGTGTCAACGGCGAGTCCTACGTCATTGATGTCAATGGTTTTTCTTTCGTCAAGGACAATAATGACTACTACAATGCGTGCGCTTCCATCTTGAGGGATTTGTTCGTTCAGGCAAAGAAGACCAGAGACCTCATCAAGAACAAAATCCCCAAGATGACGCAAATCAACCAGTCAGAGTACGAGGAGAAGGAGCAGAAGTGGGTGTTCAAGGGCATGGTTTCTGTTATCAGACATGCAGACCGTACACCTAAACAGAAATTCAAGTACTCTTTCAGGTCGCCGTTGTTTATCTCACTTTTGAAAGGCCACAAGGAGGAAGTGATCATCAGAGCAGTTCCTGACTTGCAGGTTGTGTTGGAAACCGTGAAGATTGCCGAAGAGAAGCAACTCGAAGACTTGAAGAAGTTGAAGCAGTTGCGGGGAGCTTTGGAAAAGAAGATCGACTTTCCTGGAACGAAAATCCAATTGAAGCCTTCGTTGAACTCCGAAAACCCTGAACTTGTCGACAAGGTGCAGTTCATCTTGAAATGGGGTGGTGAGCCAACTCACTCGGCAAGATACCAGGCCAGCGATGTTGGCGAACAACTTGGCCAAAACATCAAGTTGCTTAACAGAGAGGCATTGAAGGACGTGAAGGTTTACACTTCGTCCGAGAGAAGAGTGATTGCAAGTGCTCACATTGCCACTTGCTCTATGCTTGGTATGGATACTCTACCAGATGACTTTTTAATCATCAGAAAGGACTTATTGGATGACTCCAACGCAGCGAAGGATTTGATGGACAAGGTCAAGAAGAAGTTGAAGCCGTTGTTGAGGCAAGGAGCCGAGGCTCCACCGCAATTCACGTGGCCACCGAAGATGCCTCAGCCATTCGAGGTCATCAAGCGTGTCTGTGAATTGATGAACTACCACCGTGTGATCATGGATTACAACTTCGAGCACAGCGACGTCAACGAATTCCAAAAAAATTGGTGTTGCGGCGAGGACCCATACTTGTTCAAGGAGAGATGGGACAAGCTCTTCCAGGAGTTCTTGACGGTGGAAAAGGCGCACCCATCCAAGATTTCCGAGTTGTACGATACCATGAAATACGATGCATTGCACAACAGACCATTTTTGCAACGAGTGTTCTCATACGATCCAAACGACAAGGAGTTGCTCAAGCGCTTGGGCGACAACTGTGGAAACACCATCAACTCGTCTGGATTGGTGAGCGAGTATCCTATCAACATTTTAGCCATGAACAACTTCAAGATTCCTAGTGAGGCTCCATCCACGTCAAACTCCAAGTCAAACTCAGCATTGAGTCTCGGCAATATTGTGAACAGTTCTGCTTCTGCTGGCTCTCTTGGCTGGGTCTTGAAGGGAGCAAGCTCTTCTATTAAGGAGTCTTCGGCAAACAACGAACACAACACCCACAAGAACACCAAGGAGTTTGAGAATCCATTTGATCACCCCACATTCGCTCGTCTTAGGGAGTTGTACCGTTTGTCCAAGGTTCTCTTCGACTTCATTTGTCCTCAGGAGTATGGTATCAAGGACGAAGAGAAATTGGATATTGGTTTGTTGACGTCTTTGCCTCTTGCAAAGAAGATCTTGTCCGATATCCAGGAGATGAGAAAGCATGACAAGGCAGCAGTGGTCAATTACTTCACCAAGGAGTCGCACATCTATACATTGTTGAACATTATCTACGAGTCTCAGATTCCAATGAAGATTGCAAGAAATGCATTGCCAGAATTGGACTACCTTTCTCAAATTGTGTTTGAAATCTACGAATCTGGAGATTCTAACAGCGCCGGTGGACGCAAGCACTCCATTAGATTGTCATTGTCACCGGGCTGTCATACCCAGGATCCTTTGGATGTTCACTTGGATGACGACCATTACATTGGATGCATTCCTAGAATCAGCTTGACGAGACATTTAGACATGGACTTGGTGTCGCAGAGATTGAGGTCTAGATTCCCAAGAGTGTCGTTGCCAAAGAAGTTCACCCCAGTGAACATCTCCAGTCCATTGGCAACAGGTATTTAGAGATTACTGATCACCATATTATCATTATTTGTATTAACCTAAGTACATGTAGTCACCACACATCAGTGAAAGCAGTACCACGTGCTTTCAAGGACTAGGCAACCATAAACGTTTAGAATATAGCCCACAATCATCAACAATGGATGTAAAAAACTAAATAAATAGCAACTTGTCAACCTTAAGCCTTCTCAAAGGACTCCCAGTTGTCTATGATGGCCTTGATCTTGTCCGACTTGGTCAACTCGTAGACCTCTTGGAAGTACTCCTTCGAGATCTCAAATGGCTTGGCAGTCAAGTTAGGAATGTACTTGCCAATCAAGTCCTTTGGCTTGACGGAAGACTTTGGAATCTTCTTGCACAAGAATCTCTGGAATGGCTTGACTCCTGACATCAAGTAAGAAGAGTGGAATGGCACCGAGATTCCCTTCAATGGAATCACAGCGAATCCTCTCTGCAAGTCAATTGGCTGGGGCTTGGCCAAAGACTTAGCAGAAACCTCATCGATGATCTCCTTCAAGTGAGCTCTGACCTCGTCCAAGGTAATGGTCTCCTGCAACTTGACAATGTCAATCTTGTTCATCTTGATGACGTTCAAGACGTTCGTTAACGTGTCCAAAGCTCTCAAATCACCGGCAGTGACGTATTGGGTGTTCTCAACGTTGTAGTTGACAATCTCCAACAACCAACCAGTCTTTGCATTAACCTCGTCGACGACGAATCTCAAAGCGGCATCGTTGAACGTTGGGTTAACTCTAGTTGGGTTAACAGCACACATACCGTAGTTGGATCTTCCGAGTTCGTCTCTTGGGACAGCGACTTGCATAGTCATACCTCTGTAGAAGACAACGTCGACCAAAGATTCAATTGGCATGACGTTGGCCAAGGAGGACAATGCAGAGTATTCACCCAAAGAGTGACCAGCGAACATGACATCGGAAGGAATCAATCCCTTAGACTTGATGTCCTCGTAAGAGGCCTTCTCCATCAAAGTCAAAGCTGGCTGAGTGAATTGAGTGGCAGACAACAAACCAGTTGGGGACACGAAAGTGTGAGAAGTAGTGGTGTGGTCAATGTCCTTGAAGATCTTCTCAGACTTGATCTCACCGTTCTCGCCAATGGTCTCGAACATCATAGAGATGTAGTTTTCTCTGATCTTTCTACCCTGGGCACCACCAAAGTGAATGGTCAACTCGTTAGGGTTGTTCTTGACAATGTCAAGGATGGAGAAACCGTAGTTGTCAACGAAGTGACGGTCGGCCCTGTCCCAGACCTCTCTGGCAACTTCGGAGCTGTTGTACAAGTCCATACCCATACCCTGCTCTTGAGAACCTTGACCAGTAAAGACGTACGTTGTGACTGGCTGCTCGATCTCAGCCTCACCCAGCAAGACAGGAGTATCAGTCTCGACATTTCTAGTCTCAACCTTGATGATCTTACGTCCGTTGATCATACCAATGTGCTCCAAAGAGGTCTGCAAAATGTCATTTGGTAAGACCATACCAACGAAGTCGGCCTTGAAGGCTCTAACTCTGGAGGCAATGCTGTTGGCAGCCCACTCCTCAACCAAAGCTCTGATGGAACCAGAAGAATACATACCGTGGGTGATAGTACCTGGCAACTTGGCGTAGCCGGCAAAAACTCTGGAGACGTGAATTGGGTTGTAGTCACCAGAAACCTTTGCGTATGGCTCGTTAGTGGATGGGGACTTGGAGGTCAACTCCTCACCAGAAGAAAGTGGGATGGCATTCTCGAAAATGACAGCCTGTTCGATGGTGTTACCATTTCTGGCGAAGTAGTCAGTAACTGGGTTACCGTAAGAAACACCAGCCTCGTAGTCGATAGAACCAACTTGGATAATCTCCTTTGTTGGCAACTCCAAGTAAACCTTACCATTGGTGATAATGGAAGAGAAGACGTTGGCAGATTTGAACTTGTAAACAGATTCACATCTGAAAGTCAAAACCTGGTTCAACAATTCAATGTCCTTCTCCAAGTGGAACCACTCCTTAGATCTCAACACAGCCAAGTCCTTAGCAGTCTTGAAAGCGATCTGGACTGGGTCCTCAGTGACCTTTTGGAAAGTGTTCTGGTAGTCAACATATTCACCTCTGTACAAGAACTGAGATGTAACCTCCAACACTGGCTTGGAGTCTCTGTAGATAGTACCAACAACCTCAACCAACTTTCCAGAAGGCTGGTTCAAAACGGCCTTGATGACAGCATCGCTGCTGAGGACGTCATCCTTCTGCAATGGCTCAGCACCTGGAATCATTCTGTATCCGTTGGACAAGTGCACCAACTTCAACAAGTCACCATCGACAGTCTTAGGGAAGATGGCCTTCATGATAGCCTTCCATCCGATGACAATAGCGAAATCCATTGGAGCCAAGGTTTTCTTGCCAGATCTTGGAATGAAGGCCTCACAAGTGTTACCAATAGCATGAGTGAACTCAGAAATGTCCTGGCCAGAGACAGTGATCTCATCACCAGTGATGACTTCGTTAACGTCAATGTCCAATTCAACTGGAACATCAGCACCGAACCACAAGACCCAGTAGAAGCTCTTGATCCTGTCATTACGGCCCTCAACAACCTCAGAAATAGGAGCAAAACCATCTTCGGTCTTGAAGTCGTACAAGAATGGCAATGCAACAGGCTTGCCGTCGGCAGTTCTGTGCTCGATCAAGGACAACTGAATCTGAGACTTGCTGTTCAACTTAATTTCAACAATCTCCTTGTATTCACCATGGAGCACCTCCGATACAGTGAAGACAGTCTTGGCAGGAGTAGCGTAGTTCTCGATCTCAACAATCAAGTTGGCAGCAGGCAGCAACACGTCTCTAACGGAGTTGGAAACGTGGTTCTTGCCTTGGACAATTCTTGCAGTAGAGATCAATGCGTAGAACCAAGTCAATTCATTACCAGCCAATAAATCGAGCCACTGGTCCTTGTCTGGAACAGTAGAACCGATCTTGTAGGTGATCTTAGTGGCAGTCTTCTCGACAGTGACACCAGCAACAGATTTAGGAGCAGCTGGAGCCTCACCACCGAAGTACTCGACGACTGGAATGGAAGAGGCATCACCCTTGTATTCATCCTTGATCAACTTGGCGATGTGACCGTCGTGAATGTTGTCCAAGATCTCACCAATTGGCTCGTTGATCTTGTTGGTGAACTGAGCAGCAACAGGACCGTGAAGAATACATGTTCTCTGGACATCCTCCCCAGTGACTGTCTCCAAATCCTCAGATTGCCACAAAGAGTCCTTCTTGAAGAAGAACTCAAATCTCTCGTCCAAGACTGGAACGAAAGGAGCTGGCTTCTGGCCTGGTCTAGCAGACAACAACAAGAAGTAGTCAGAGTCCTCCTCAGAGATCAACTGAGTCTTGGCAACTGGGAAATGTTCAAAGAACTTGTCAGAGAAAACCTGTGGGTTGTGGGCCAACTGAGAGTAGCTCTGAACCAAGGACTCCTTGTCAGACTTGGAGGTGAATCTCTCCTCAACTCTTCTCAAGAAGTCACCGACGAAGTTTCTCAAGGAGTTATCAGACCATCTCTCAGACTTCTTAACGTACATCAACTCAATAAGTCTGTTGGCAACTTCCTGGTAGGTCATTTCCTGCAAGTCACAGACTCCTTTAGCGTTACGGCCGAACCATGGCTTCTGGAAGTCCTTGTCCAACTTGTTGATGATGTAGTCTCTCTTCTTGTTCAAAGCCTCAACAACCTTGTTCTTTGGCAAGTTGAAGATGGTCTCATCCAACTCCTTCCAGAACATGACACCTCTGGTGGCGATCTTGTGGATTGGTTCACCCATCTCGGATCTGACGGTAACAATGCCACCCGTTGGTTTCTTGTAGGTGGCCTCCCATTTCTCGTCTGGAACACCAGGACACAGAGCAATGAGCTTCTTGGCCTCCAAAGAGGTGTGAGCCTCTTTGGCGGTCATAACACGGGAGCCGAACAAAACACCATCATATGGCATTGGTGGGTAGTTGAACTTCTCGGACCAAGAACCAGTCAAGTATGGGTAAGTGTCCTCATCGGAACCAAAACCAGAACCAGCAACCAAAACAACGTTAGGGCATCTTCTGATCTTGGCGTAGGTTTGCAAAACTGGCTGGTGGAAGTCCTCGTAAGAGTGGTGACCTCCACCTCTACCACCAGTCCACTGGATGACAATTGGGAAGGTTGGGTGAGCCTTGGCAATGGCGATACAAGCATTGATGGCATCGATGGAACCTGGCTTCAAGCCCAAGTGGGTCAAACCCAAGGTCTCAATGTACTCGGTGGCAACCTCCAAAGATGGCACACCGGCACCGATGGTCAAGGACTGGATAGGGAAACCCTTGTCTCTCATTTCCTTGATCAATGGAATACCCCACTGCAACATTCTTGGGTTGACGTAGATCAAGTTGATACCAATACCAGAACCTGGAGTGACTTGGTCGGCAACCTCCTTCAACGCCTTCTCAAAACCAGCTGCGTGGAAGTAACCACCACCAGCAATTTCGATGTGGTAACCAGCGTTAATGGTAGCAGACACAATCTCGGTGTTGACGGTGGTTGGGGTCATACCTGGAACCATCAATGGGGCTCTACCTAACAATCTGGAGAACTTGGTGTCGACATAAACCTTGCCAGCCTTGGTCTTGGCCAACTTAGGCTTGTACTCGTCCAACCAGTTTGGAGCCCACTTAATGGAGTCCACGGTTCTGTTGAAGATCTCCTGCTTGAATCCGTAGTCGTCATCGACGGCGATGTCGATGGCTCCAGCAATGATGATTCTAGATCCAGTTCCCTCCTTGTTTCTGTGGGTCAACACACCCAAACCAGACACACCACCTGGACCAAAGTCCAACAAGTGGGTAGAGTCGAAGCTGGTAGCCTGCTCCCAGTGGACTGGCAATTGAGTGATGCATTTGATGACGCTGGCGGTAACGTCACCCTTGCTGTTCTGGAGGTTTTCACCGTTGAAAGTGTCGAACACCGGGATCTTGAGGTCGGAGGCCTTGAAAGTCAACTTCTCGTCCTCAACATCCGACAAGATCAACTCGGTAGCTGGCTCCAACAAGTGCGAGTGGAAAGGAGCGAAAATAGGCAAGAAACGGTTGGAGAACTTCAACTTTCTCTCGGAGTAAGGAATTCTGGCCTGGTCAGATCCAGATGGAGCCTTATTGTTTCTGAGCGTCAAGTTCAAACCGTAAAGCGACTCTGGAGGACCGGAAACGACCAAGTTTCTGCCACCATTCTCCAAGGAGATAGCAACGTGCTTGTCCACAGGCAAGTGGGCGTTGGTGGTGGCAATGAAGGCATCAACCTCCTCGCGAGACAAGTCTCTCACAGACAACATAGGGGAAGGTCTACCTTCGCCGTTCTCCAACGAGTCCTGCAACATGGTTGGAGGCAAGGAAGTTCTAGGGTAGGTGGTCAAACATCTGGCACCAATGAAGAACAACAAGGCCACTGCCTTGACGGAGTTCTCATAGAAAGAGTCCCACGAGTCAGAGCTGGCAATGGCAACGGCAGTGACCAAACCCTGGGAGTGACCGGTGACACCGTTGAGGGAGTTTCTGAACTCACCAGGAGTGATACCGAGAGTCTTACAGGTGACTGCGTAGTGGGCCAATTGGATGACACAGATCAAAGGACACGACACTGGCACACTCAACAAGTAGTCCTGGTCTGGGGTCTGCTCTGGGCTGTTCAACCAGGTCAAAATGTCAAAGCCCTGTGTGTAGATCTTGTCGACGTTGTCGGCGGTTCTGACCAAAGTAGACAACTTGGCGGCGACCTTGGAAAGCAAGTCGGCGATCAAGCCGTGGTAGGTGAAGTTCAATTCTCTCAACTCCTCAAAGTACTCGTCGGTGTTACCCTGACCGCCGAAAATGGCAAAAGTCTTGGCGTCGTTGGCATTGGACTTCTTCAACAAGTCGGAGTCGCTCTTTGGAATCACGGTGTTGGAGGCGATAATGGCAGCAAAGTAGTTTCTGATCACGTCCTTGACCTTGTCGGTGGTGGTGGGGTAGGTCTCGTCGGCGAGCAACAGAGCAGCAAACGAGTGGATGTCGGAGTTGGAGAAGAATCTCAGCTCAAACTCTTGCAACACCAATGGCAAGATCTCGTCGAATTGGCCCTCGGCAGCTGGGTCAACCAAAGAAGCCGTAAAACCAACGAATTTGGCGAACAATTCGGCGGGCGAGGCAGGCTCGTCGTCGGAGGCAAACGCCTCGGTGACGTCTGGCAACGACTTGTTGAACTGCTCCTTCAATTGCGAGTATTTGAAGAACAGGTTCGTAGGCACCAAGATGGTGTGTTCTAACGAGCCGTGGGAAAGCGAGAACGGACGATGTGTGGTAGTCATTTTTAGATGAGCAGCGGGAGATGAAAATTGGGTTGCAACTGAAAATCTGGAGTTCGTAGCGGTGGAAGTGTCTCGGTTTTAACACAATAGTTGATGATTGGGCACTCTGTCACTATAATTGGGTCCGAATACTCTTGGTGGTACTAGTATTCAATTGGGCAGCCAAGGTTTATGATGGAACAAGAGCAGAACCGGAGAAGGTGGGAAAACAGAAAAAAAAAAGTTGCGGTTGGTGTCTTTCTGGATTTCCACTACTTTTATGCGAGACGTGGGCTCATCCGTATTGGGTTTTTGGGAATGTATTTTGCAACTCTCAACAATGTGTGTGCAGGTCGGGATGTTTGTTGGGATGGCGATGCAGGACAATGTGCCGGACTTTCGAGGAACCGGCGAGGGTGACAGATCGACAGGACGGCGTGGGCGACGGAGGATTGGACGACGGCGGTGAAAGCGTGGGTTTTCGCCTTTTATTTCTTTATTTTTTTTTATATTTGGCTCTTTGATTCCTCAACTTGGGACATCCAAGTGTTTGTTAGTCCTCGGGGCTCGAGCTATGCACCCGTGCCTCCTAGAACCAATGGGTGTTAAGCCAATTCCCACCGATTCATTTGCCGGACCCTGCTGGCTGCTCGGCCCATTGAGTGGGGTGGTGTACGGGTGTGTGCATCGCTCCGTGGAGGCGGTTCTGGGATTCTTTTGGTGTTGGCTGGCGGCCTGCAGGTAACGCAATCGCAGTCCCAAAAACCTACAAGCCCACCCAAGCTTATCTCCTTCCTGCAGACCCCTATGTTGTAGGTGGACTGGGCCCTGGCTCTGCGAGATTGTTTCATGTTGGCGATGGATTTCCAACATGGAATTGGTGGCGTGGTTGTTGGTGGGTTTTGATTTTGGTCTTTTTGGTCACTTTTTGTGTTTTTGGTGTTTGTCTGTTCTCTCTCTTTTATCCTTTTCTGTCTTTTTCTTGCACTCATCTGGTGCTTTTCTGTTCCTTTTCTGTTCCTTTTCTGGTCCTTTCATTGGTCTCTTAATGTTGTGTCTGTTGTCAATGTTGCAATTTGTAGTCTTTCCACGTATAATTTGTATGCTATGTACAATCTGTATGCCTCCATGTACAATCTGTATGCCTTCTATGTACAATCAAGGAAATATTCCACTCTATCATGCACCACAGTTCGACGCTAGCTTTCGCAATCTAGCTTTCGCAATCGGAAATTCCACTATCTATCAATTGTCCTCACATTCCTTCACACTCCAGATCGTCACTGCTTATCACTCTTCTCTCAAAAATTCTCTTCGCGGCTCATTATCGTTTTCTTATGTCCCTCTTATCTCTTCAACCTTCATCTCTACCTCTTATCTCTCTAAACTTCTTCTCACTACCTTCTGCACCTCACTTGGGCGCAGGCAACCCTGGCAACTTCTGCCCGCTGGCCAATCCATTCATCTGCTTAGGAAATTCCCTCACAATAATCTCACACTTCACCTCCTTACACAAATCCTTCTTGTTGTAGTATGGCACCCGGTGTAAAAGCTCCAACCCCGCGCTTCTCTCCAAAGCCTCGACAGGCACCTGGAAGTTGGTCAATGGCTCCGCATTATCGATTTGGTCATTTGGCAACACAAACGCTCCAACCGCCACCTTCTCATTGCCATTGGTCTCTCCCACAATAAGCTTGAAGAAATGCGTAGGCACCGCAATGTTAGGAGGCGACCCAATCACCTCGTAGGTGACTCGGAACTTGTCGTCGCTGCACTTTTTAGGCAAGTAAAGCGGACCAGTCATCACTCTCACATTATCGTATCTCTGGGTAAGACGACGGGCGAAATCCTCAAAATGCGCCCAGTAGTCTCTGTTGAACCCGTCTCCCACTTGTGGAGACATGTTGGTCAAAAGAAATGTTTCGTCCATGGCGTCCTGGTTGAACTTGGCATCTGCTGCTGGAGCGTTGTGGCCCCGGTCGTATCCGCTTCTGAAGTAGTCTCTAAGTCTGGCGCGGAACTTCATGGGAATGGCCTCATCTTCCTTGAAAATGGACCGCTTGCGGTCCACGCCATCCTGTCTCTTGATGGAGTTTTTCGTGATGTGTTCCACCACCCAGTATGGGTTTCTGGTGGAACGATCGTAGCATGTGATGAATTCCTGGTGCTTTTGCAAGTCGTGCACGGGCCCTGGGAATCCAAATTTGTAGAATTCCTCGGGGTTCACGGTGGTGGGATCAAACACCTGAGATGAGTTTGATCCACCGGTCGCGATGCCCTTTGGACGCTCAGGTGTAACCTGGCCGACCGGGGCGGAAGATTTGCCCCAGAAGTAGGACGCAATGCCTACAGCGCCCAATCCAAAACCATTGACAAACAACTTACTCATGGCGAAATGCAGCGGAGATTTTGCGGTTATATTTGCAAGACCGTTTTTCACTTGTCTTCTTGCATAGGAAGCTCATAACTGGACCAAATACAGTATACCGGTGCTTGGGACATTTGCAAGACAGACAGAATCCATAAGTCACCGAGGAAAAGAGAAGTGAGAGTGTAGCCGGAAACTTCAGAAAAGAGAGTGTCCCGCGATATATATAAATATATATGTATATTTATATTCTCCTCTTCCTTGGTACTCTGGGGTCGGATCTCGGAATCACTCAGAGATAAGAAAATACTATATAAACACCTAGGTCGCCATTGTCTGATTAGCAAGCAAAGGATGCTTACCACCGACTGGAAGCACTTGGCCAAGGAAGCTACCGCCATTTATGACGACTCTTTAAAGAAAACCTTGCAATTTTTCCCTCTTTCCCATGAGACTCTTAAAGTATTGGAATCGCTTCCAAGTGCTCGGGGCCGTGATGTTACCGACTTTGGCAGCCCTGCTGCGGTGCCAATTGATGTTTACAGGAAAAGCGTTCCTGCCAGCGTTTTAGACATCACAGAAAAGGACCCATATTTGTTGCTACAGGACTTGAAAGCTGCCAAACTCACCTGCGTTGAAGTGGTGAGGGCATATTTCCATGCGGCCATTTTCGCATCCAAACTAGTCAACTGCGTTTACGAATTCTTGCCAGAAGAGGCGCTTGCGGCCGCCAAAAAATTGGACGCAGAACAAAATTACCTGTTGCCTCTTTATGGATTGCCCATTTCCATCAAGGAGATGATTCCGTTCAAGGGCAGATCCGTCACCCACGGCTCGTTGTGCTACTTAGACCGAGTCGTGGACTACAACGCCGATATCGTCAACATTGTGGTTGCCAAAGGAGGCATTCCATTCGTCCGCACGACCAACCCGCAATCTCTCATGATGTTGGAGTGTGATTCGTTCACCCACGGCAGGACCGTCAATCCGTACAACTCCCTGTTGACCAGTGGAGGAAGTAGCGGAGGAGAGGGAGCCATCAACGGAATTGGAGCGTCGGCAGTAGGCTTTGGTTCCGATATTGGCGGCAGTATTCGGTGTCCCAGCAGTTTCAACGGCATCTACGGCATGAGAACAACCGTGGGCCGACTTCCTACGGCGGACTATTTCTCATGCCAAATGGGGTCCGAGTCCATCTTGTCGGTGACCGGGCCCATGACGAGATCCTTGAAATTGTTGAATTTGATCATGGACGTGATCATCGGTGCCAAGCCGTGGTTGGTTGACCCCACTTTGGCCTCCATTGATTGGAAACCTACCTCCACCAAGAAGTTCAAGGTTGGCATTTTGGCCTACGACGGAGTCGTGATGCCGCAACCCCCCATAAACCGTGCGTTGGACATTGTGAGGGAGAAATTGAGTCACTTGGACAATGTGGAGGTGATTGAGTTCAAGCCTTTCGACCATGCTAAGGCGTGGGAGATCATCTCGACATTGTACTTTGAAGATGGAGGTGCCGACACCAAGAGCACGCTCGAGAGCACGGGCGAGCCCCTTTGTCCACAAACAGCATGGGTAATTGAAGGAGGCAATGTCAAGCCGTTGACCATGCACGAGCAGTGGCACTGGAACCTCGAGAAGCAGAAGTATAGGAAGCAGTACTTGGCCCACTGGGTTGCTTCAGGAAGTCCCGACGCCGTGATTGCTCCCGTGTTCCCGGGTCCTCCGGCAAAACACAGAACTACAAAGTACTGGGGCTACACGGCGCAGTGGAACTTATTGGATTACCCAGCGTTGGTGTTTCCAGTTACTAAGGTCGATCCGGAGCTTGATAAGCCCGTGGAATATGAATCCAAAAGTGAGATCGATGATTACGTCTACAAGCAGTACGACAGTGCCGAGCTGTTTGCCAATGCGCCAGTGAACCTCTGTGCTGTTGGTTTGAGAAATACCGAGGAGAAGTTGGTGGAGGTGGTTGAGCTATTAGTGTAGCATAGACCGTTCATGCCTAAACTCGATTCCGTTTTTCAAAACCTTTTGTTCTATCCTCTAATTCCCTAAGTATTTCGATTTTCAAAAGATTTTTGTTGTATCATTCAATTCATGTTTTACTTATCAACTTATCCTATTTGCGACTCATAATGTCTATTACCATGCTCGTATTATCTCTATGCCTAATACGGAAACCGCGATTCACAATCTGAAACCACCATTTGAATCTGCTCGCCTCATACAATTTATGCCAAAACTGCCGGACTATATAGAGCTCACCACCTATCGGGACCAGAGCACGGGCGATCGATCGCTGCCGGCAAAATGGCACGAGCACCTCTCGCAATCGCAGATTCTCACCATTCTCTCTAGACTCGGTGTGCTGAATGTCCCATCTCCTTTCGATATCAACCTTCTACCGAGACATGCCCATTTTATGTTGGATAAAATCGAGAATTTGACCATAGTTCATGCGCTAGATATCCTTCGAGAGGCGTTGGCGGAACACAACGGCGACGTCAACTTTCCGAGTCGAGACTACCAATTAATCGAGACACTCGTCAGCCATACGCCAGCCAACTTTGATGACGACGATGGGGAACAATCTCAAGATCGGAAACACTCTCAAGATGGGAAACACTCACAAGAAAATGATTCTTCTGCTCTAGATTGGACGCTTGAGACGAAATTGGAGGCAGCGTTGATCGCTTTCCACTCGCCATATCCAGAAGTCAGAGCGGTGGTCGATCCATATGACGACCCTTCGATACCGGTGGAGACGTTTCGTGTATATGTAATTTCACTCTTCTGGACCATCTTGGGTGCCACCATCAACAACTTTTTTGTTCACAGGCTTCCAAGCATTCGGCTCTCGTCAAGTACGGTGCAGCTTCTTCTTCTACCCAGTGGGAGACTTTGGGAGAGGGTGTTTCCTCAGAACAAAATGGTGACTATCTTAGGAAGAACATTTAACATTAATCCGGGTCGCTGGAACCATAAAGAGTTGATGCTCAGCTCCATCATATATTCCTGTTCTGCTGGCACTCCCTACGCAGTGTATAACATCTTTGTCATGAGGCTCGAGCGCTTTTATGGTCTTAAGTGGGTTTCCTGGGTCTATCAGGTTCTCTTTACACTATCAACACAGTTCTTGGGCTTTGCGTTTGCCTTTATGATGCTTAAAGTCTGCGTATACCCTAAGAAGTCGGTATGGCCCACATTGCTTCCGGTGATTGCCTTGAATAGGGCGCTCATGGACGAAGACCCTCCGTCAACCATAAATGGATGGAAACTATCGCGCTACTCGTTCTTTTTCTTGACTTTTGCCATCAGCTTCTTCTACAACTGGATCCCGTCGTATTTCTTCACTGCCCTCTCCACATTCAATTGGCCAACCTGGTTTGCCCCCAATCTGGTCCATTTGAGTAATATCACGGGTTCCAACGTTGGTCTTGGTTTGAACCCGTGGCCCACTTTTGATTGGAATGTTTTGGATATGGCTGGATGCTTGACAGTTCCGTTCTACACATATGTCAATCAGTTCATTGGAATTGTTTTGGGCTTCTTCACCATCTTGGCCGTTTACTACACAAACAACAAGTGGACGGCCTATTTTCCAATCAATTCGAATCGCTTGTTCAATAACAAGGGTGAAGTTTATGATGTCAAGATGATTTTGAATGAGCGTAGTGGTTTCGACGAGACCAAGTACCAAAAGTATGGGCCTCCATATTTCAGTGCTGCTAACTTAGTTCTTTACGGAGCTTACTTCTGCATGTATCCCTTCGCTATTTTGTACCACCTGGTGACAGAATGGACGTCGATGTCACAAAGCTTTGTGAGCATCTGGCACACCATCAGAGATTCGTTTCTGAAAGATCGCACTTCGCAAATGCGCACGTTTCACGACGATCCACACTGCCAGATGATGAGTCACTACGAGGAGGTTCCAAGTCTTTGGTTTCTCACCATCTTGGTTGTGAGTGTTACTTTTGCTGTCGCATGTGTGCTCTTCTTTCCAGTTGAGACTCCCGTATGGGGGATTTTCTTCACGATCGGGATCAATTTTCTCTTTCTTGTTCCTATCACGGCAATTGCTTCAGTGACTGGCTTCTCTTTCGGCTTAAATGTGTTGGTGGAGTTGATTGTTGGTTATGCCATTCCAAACTCGGGGCTTGCGCTCATCACTCTCAAAGCCTACGGCTACAACATTGATAGCCAGGCGAGTAATTATATCACCGACCAAAAACTCGCTCATTATACGAAAATCCCGCCTCGGGCTATCTTCCGCGGACAGATTATTTCCACCTTCTTGAGTGTGTTCGTTGCCCTAGCAATCGCAAACTGGCAAATCGACAACATTCCCGACATTTGCGACCGTGACCAAAAGAGCAGGCTCCGTTGTCCAGGTGCTAACACCTTCTTTTTTTCCAGTATCCAGTATGGGGAAATTGGGCCACACAAGGTGTTTACTGGTGTCTATCCTGTTTTGAAGTGGTGCTTTCTAATTGGAGCACTCATGGTTCTTCCTTTGGCATATTTCAAGAAGAATGGCCCTGCAAAGTATACCAAGTACTTCCAGCCCACCATTATTATTGGAGGATTTTTGATCTATGCTCCGTACAACTTGCTGTACTTCACCGGGGGTTTGTATCTCTCGTACATCTTCATGTACCACATCAAGCGCAATTATACTCTCTGGTGGGAGAAGTACAACTATATTTTGACCGGGGCCCTTTCAGCTGGAGTCGCTTTTAGTGCATTGATTATCTTCTTCACAGTTCAATACAATAAGGCAGACCTCGACTGGTGGGGCAACAGACTCAGCAGCATGGGCTTAGAAGGAGCCCGGGAGTTGGCATCATGGAAGCATGCTCGAAATGCACCCGGTGGATACGTAGGGTTGAGAGAATCGGAATATCCATGAGATACCACCCAATGGTGACATCAGATCCTGATAGCGGAAATCAAATAGAGCGTTATGACCAACATACTTAACGTCGTGAGAAAGACGCTTGTGGCTCGGGAAACAGGATATTTCCCGTGCTGTAGCAAGTACTCTGTGTGGTAAAATCTGAACGCTCCAACGAGAAGCACCACTATGCCTAACAAAACGCATATGGCCCCAAAAGGACCACCCATCGCCACCAAAGTCCCGTTACCCAAAGGGAGTGGAATTGTAACAGTTACACCTGTGATTTCAATATTGGCGTGGTCTTCGACGAATCTGTTCAACTGAGCTAACGCTACTCCGACCGAAGTAATGACTAGCGACGTCCGGAGCCACGCTAGAAACGTGCGCTCATTGGCCAACTGCAAGTTAGTACACTGGAGCATTTGAATTGATGACTGACATTCATACATGGTCACGGTTTGCTGTACCCCCATTGACTAATGTTCTAGAGCGAAGGCTGATCATGATTACAACTGATGCAGGTGATTAGCTTTTTTCGCTGATAACTACTTAACAATGTACACACCTAAAGAAGCAAAGCCACCGCTCCGGCAGCCAACGGACCAAGACCTGTGCCAATGTATGCAGCACCATTGGCTGTAGAAGAGCTGGAGATTGAATTGGTCGAATTCGAAGGTGAAATAGTCTCCTCGGTAATGTTGGCACAGGCCAATCTGGTGGAGTTATTATAGTGGAACACCACCGACAACCCTCCGATATAGGCCTTGTCGTCGGGATTCAACGAGAGGAATGGGTCGATGTAGGAAGTCATGAGCGACGTTCCATTGATCTTTCCATGTTTTCCAGAAAGGTCACCCACTTCCAGGGTGTTCCATGTAGCTGCGTTAGGTAGGCCGCCGTATGGATTGAGATGACCTCCAGTAGCAATACAGCTGCCATCGGTTGGGACTGGTAAAACATGGACATGGTACTGGAAAGGGCCACCGACTTCAGGTAATCCCGAGATGTCCACATCAACCATCACCGAGCCATTGGTCGACGAGAAGGCCACTGAGCCCAGAATAGTCTTGTTGAACTTGGCCTCGTATTTGACGTTAGTAGGAGAGTCGGAAACCTCTGGAGCAACAGCATTGGCAAAAGCCAAAAGCGAGAGAGCAGCCAATTTAAAACCAAACATCAATGCGAATATATCACAGAAGGGAGGAGTAGTCCCCGACCTATTTATACTTCCAATTAATGACCAATTAATGACCAATTAATGACCAATTAATGACCACGGACGAAATTGATCAAAATGATAACGTGCCGGCCGCAGCAGACGCATGTAGCCAATTAGCGTCAGTGGTCCGGGGTACCTACCCTTCGCTGCTACCGTCAATGTCAAAAATGTGACAGATTTCAGTCACCGGTTTCCATGCATCAACCCCAGATCTCGCTAACGCACTCACAAAAGATCGATTCCTTGTCGGGACAAAAAATTGCTCAGTCAAGTCGCTCAATGTCTTGTCCTCGACTGAATCCATGCAGATTTTCATACGCCGTTTGGCGGGGAGACGGCCTACTCTTTGCGAAGTGGGCTGTCATTGGCTACGCTCACGGGCAGTTACGAGCAAATGGCCATGGTGCTTGTAAAGTACATGCACGCAGGACTTCCAAATTAATTCTGGGATTCTATATTAGTCAAAGCGTTATTGCTATCTGAGTCTGTATACAGAGACTAGCCAGAAACTCCATTGTTTAAAATTATCTGCACTTACCTCAGTCGCCATAGTCCACCATGTACATCCCACTTATCGGCCGTTTGTCTGTGCTTGAGTGGCCAGTGTTGATCATCTCGGTACTTCTAACCTGGCTCGAGTACCTCAGCATCGCCGTCACTAAGTTGCTACCCAATCCGGTGATTTCATTGATTACTCGTACCATCAAGGTAATATACAAGTTCACGCCAAATCCAATCGATTTCATCACTAAAGACTCCGCTAAGTTCGACCCGGACGTGCCTTACAAATACATCTACAAGTATGATGAGGGCATCGACAAAGAAAAATACAACCGCATGACTGGACTTTTGAACAGCAGCAACATTCAGGAAATGTGCAATTTATTCGGATACGATGTGGAGAATCGTATCGTCAGAACACAAGACGACTACCTCTTGACCATCCAGAGAATCCGCAAGCCTGGACACGAGGTTCCTAGAAATGGAAAGGTGGTGTACATGCACCATGGCTTGCTCATGTGCTCAGAAATATGGGTGACCATGATCGATGAAAAGGACAACTTGCCATTTGTCTTGTACGAGTTGGGGTACGATGTGTGGCTCGGAAACAACAGAGGCAACAAGTATTCCCACAAGCACCTCTCCAGAAGCTTAAATTCTCAGGAGTTCTGGAACTTCTCCATTGACGAGTTTGCCTTGTACGACATTCCAGACTCCATCAAATACATCTTGGCCGAAGTTGGCAAGGAGAAGTTGACCTACATCGGGTTTTCCCAGGGCACAGCGCAGGCGTTTGCTAGTGTATCAATTAATCCCCAACTCAACGGACAGGTGGAACAGATCATTGCCATTTCTCCTGCTACTACTCCACACGGCCTCTATTCGAAGTTCTTGGACATTCTTCTTAAGTCCAGCCCCAACATTATCTACTTGATGTTCTCCAGAAAGGTGTTGATGCCCTCGGTGATGTTCTGGCAACGTGTCATGTATCCGCCATTGTTCGGCACATCAATCGACGTGTCTAACTACATGCTATTCAACTGGAAGGCTTTGAACATCGACAAGATTCAGAAGATGGCATCCTATGCGCATTTGTATTCCACCACCTCCGTCAAGACTGTTGTGCATTGGTTTCAGATCATTTCTTCTAAGAACTTCCAGATGTATCACGACGAAACGTCGGGCCTCTCCTTGCTCACGCCTATCAGCTATCCATTGAGGAATGTCAATATTCCGATCCACCTAATTTACGGAGACTCGGACTCGCTTGTGGATATTAATGTCATGGAAAGCCAATTACCTGAGCAATGGACCAAGTCGACTCCTGTGAGGGGGCATGAGCATCTCGACAACTTATGGGGGCGAGATGTTGCAACTGAGGTATTTCCACATGTGTTGGATGCATTGGGTGAGATGCCTAAGGAGAATGGATACATGAAGGACCCATACAATTGATTTCAGTGAAGGAATGTTCGATTTTTTTTTTTGCATAATTCTGAAAGCGAATCACTGTAAATATCTCGAAGGATCTTATATTTCATAGCCCTCCCAGTCTCTACGATCAATTGCATCATCACCCTCATCAACCTTCATGGTGATCGCTTGATAAGTGAATTTAAAGGTGCCCTTGAAACGCATTAGGCACGACATTGAAACCATTGATTGTTTTCACCTTCAGCTAGTTACTATCAGTTTTTTTCTTGTAATTCGGCCTAAATCTTGCATCTCAAATCAATCTCAACATCGAAAGCTCTCCAGAGTATGATCATCTCAACGTTATCGTTGAAGTGGTTGAAGGTTGCGTAATAAATATTTACGCTACTAATAATAAGATGTTGTTATTTTGCTTTTTTTTTTCGTTTTTGCGATTAGTGAGACTTCTCATTTTATCCTGGAGGTGTGAAGCACATTTACAGAATTAATGCGATTTGGCCATTTGCCGATCTTCCTATACCAAAAATAACAAGATTAAAAATCGGAAACACATTCAACCTGTACAAGGCTCATATATTCAGTTCAAATAGGAACGCCAACATCATGTCAAACTTTTCCGCTTTCATCCACCCCAGTATGGCCATAAATATCAGCATAGTCACTCACTCCATAATATGGCTGCAAAATGCGTGCCAGACTCAGAAGCTTCCCGTAGCCCTAGCAATACCGATAGACAAAAAAACCTGTTTGTGGCAAACGCTGTAATACTCCCCCACTATTCCTGTTCCTTCAAATCCCGCTGCCTTATCTCCTGGTGACACCCGTTATCCTTTATATTGTATGGTTGAGGCCCCAAGCCTGTATCGTGCACACAGACAAATGACGGCGAGAATGTTGCATTAACAGAAATTTGCACCTACTTCTTCCACTTCAGTGTGGGTTCTATTTAATCACGAATTACGAGATATTAGCAAATAGCTTTAGTGGGTGTTAAACAGAGTACACTCGGAAGTTTTCTTCCTACTTATCCATTTTTCCATTTCTTCCAGTCCGCCTTTCCTGATAGTCCAACCATGGCTACTAAAGTAGCAGAGAATGTATGTATTCATCCATGGTCAGCAAGTTGCAAAGTTTTGTTGGACACAAAATAGCAGCCAATTCATATGATAATACTAACTTCCCCAGGAATCGAATCTGCCGCAACATGAATTCAGTCCAAAAGGTATGTCCACCCACCACCTACAATCGGAAAACTCCGTACTAACTGTCTCAGTCTTATCTGAAAAGCTCCAGGAACAGATCCCAAGGATACTCAGTGCGAATGCCGGAGAGCCTCACCACGATCCAATCATACAAGACCTCATGAAGATGAACCCGCGCCCGGCCAAAGACGACAGCGAATCCTCCGAAGAACCCTTCGAAACGTCCATCTCCACATATTCTTTCCAACTTGCTGAGCTTTTGGACCTCCTATTGAACCAGAAAATAGATGAGACCGCCAGAATAGAATACGAAGCCAGTCTAACTGACCATACTTCTGTGGTGCCGGTTCTGGTGGCAGCTGCGGATACTCGAAAATATCCTGATGATTATCTTTCTCGAGTTCTCATCGACAATTATCAGCATTTACTAAAGCTTGCCAATCTGTACTTCAACTTCTCGCTAGCGTCGCATGTGACGAAGTTCCTCGTCAAACTAATCTACAAGCTCGAGTGCTGGGAGATCTACCACCTCCTTCAGATAATTCCAGACTTCGAATATTTCTTGAAGCTCGTGGACATCGATGTGTCTACCACCCCATTTGGCCACATCGTCAAGCCTCCTGAGAACTTGATGAGCTTTAATTTGAGGCAAGGCTTTCAATATCCTTTCCCTTATCCATTTTACAACTTTTCCTTCCATACCCCAGATCCATATGCTACATCCAGAAAGTACTCCAAGATTGCCATCGACAATTATATTGATATTCGCTTGAAGAAGTCCACCAAGAAACGCAAGAGACCTCGCTCGTGGCCCAAGTTGCCTATGCTCCAGGACGAAGAGGTGGATATGCAACCTGGTGTCGATGCTACTTTGCAGCTGCCTCCAGTATTGAGATCCCAGGGTAGTGGTAAGTTCTCCTCCGATTTAGACTACCAAAGACACCAGAAGGTTTATATTTTTATGGAGATGGGTCTACGCCAGATCGACCATGAGGTTGATGTTTTCTATCCCGAGGGGAACGTTGAGGACGACGATTACGATACGGATGAGGCGGATGCGATCATGGCCGAGGAGAACGAGGGAGTCGACTTTTCGAGATTGCCAGAAGAAAAGTATATAATCGTTCCCTCAGTATTCGAGCGTGTGCTTCAGGACGCAGAACAAAAAGGAATAGCCAAGTTGACGACTCTCCATCAGTGTCGTCTTCTTGACCCTTCCAATATGCGGCCTTGTTTGAAGATTTTCTATGGGAAGAACGAACTACAGCGCCATCAGGAGTTTGTTCATGCCACAACCAAGAAAATTTACAAGTGTGCTTATTGCGAGAGCAGTGGAAGTAAACCTCAATCTTATCCTCGTCATGATTCCTTGGCCAGACATATCCGCCGGAAGCATGGAATCACTGGCCGTGAGAACAAGATCGCAATCAATCTTGCCAAGAAGAACGCTGTTGTTGTTGATGACAACGCTCCTTCGGCAACGCCTCCATTTTCACACCCAGTGATGTACGATATTACAGGAGCTTCAGGTTCACCCGGGGCTGCCGCAGCGCCTGTCAATCAAACAGTCAAGGGAGTGGTATCACCTCCTCTGCAAGCACAAGAAATTCTGACGGGGAGCAACGCAGCTCTTCCGGATACAAAGACTTCCGGCTCAAAGACCACCTCACCAACCAAGGTCCCCGACTTGCTTGCGTCTGCTCCACCGGCAGCATCGGCATCGTCGTCAAAATCACCAATGTATATTCAGCAACCACCAACATTGGCAGGGTTGCATCCAGGATTCGCCTATGACTCAAAAGACATTGCGCTTGCTCAAAGCCCACAAAACTTCAGTAGAGGAGCTGGTGTCTACATGTATCCTTACAGTGGAAGTTCCCAACAGGCGCCGCTTCCCATGCACGGCGCCTCTCCTTATGGGTTGCCCCAGTACTCCAAATTTGGACAGTGGCCTATTCCACAAACTATGGCAAGAGAAGAGGAGAGTAAGCCCGGAGACGTGACACAGTCACCACAAGCATCTATGGCACATGGGTTTCAAAAGTTCCGATTTCCCAATAATTATTATCAAATGGGAATGCCTCCCGCATATCCTATTTATGGCCAGGAGGCGATGTACTATCCTGTTCAACTGATGGCAGGCCAGATGCCATATATTAGTTATGGGCAGCCACCTCAGCACCAGGCACATCAATTGCATGAGCAGAATGAAATTGTGCGGAGACAGCAGCAGCAGCAGCAGCAGCAGCAGCAGCAGCAGCAGCAACAACAACAGCAGCAGCAGCAGCAGCAGCAGCAGCAGCAGCAGCAGCAGCAGCAGCAACAAACTCAATCACAAGATTCTCCACAACAGAGTAATCAGCGCTCTCCTGCCCAATAGTCATCAGGTAACTAAAGAGTGTGCATGAAGCAGAAATGGCTGCAAAATAGTAGTGTGCGGTTCAACACCCAGCAAATAACTGGGGCAGACATACCCACCCAACAGCGGAATATAATACGATCATGGAAATCCTCAAGCTAAAAGCACATTCAAGAACACTTTTCTGTAGCCGTAAGCAATTGGCTGACCCAACCACGGACGGGCCACGCCTATTTGTGTTCGATAATGGGCGTGCGCACACCGGGAATGTCTCAGTCCCTCATTTTGCAGTCGAAAACCCGTCACTTTCCAATCATAAAAGTACCCTTCTGCCATATATTGAGAACATCGGCTCGCGATAATATCCCAGCTTTTATTGTTGCTAAATTTACTTTTCGCTGAATAATTATTTTTTGTGCGCACAAGCACAAACGTCGCCTTCCACTATCTTCGGCAAGTCCCTGCCAAGGAGCATATAAATGAGCCACCTATCGCCGACAGCCACCGAGGTGCCCCAAATGGAGGGCACTTCCAGCCAGTCAAGCGGGATTTTTACTATGCCAACATCGGTGGAATCCTCGCAGTATTTTAAGAAAGTGGCCTCCAGTCTGCCTTCAGCTCCGGGCCTGAGTTCCGAAGCTTTAGAGCAGCTGCAACGACCGCTTATTCCAAATGAACTCACCTTGGGGCAGCCTCCACAGCAGATTCCGCGAAGCCGACCTCTAAATATTGTCGCGGATTTGGATCATATGGTGGATGTTCTTATCCAGGGTAGTCCGACAATCGCAGCAGATTACGCAGAACACTTGTTTAAGGTAGCTACGTTGCTTCTAAATGGAGGCATCAACGAAAAACAGGTAAACAAACTCGAAACCAAGTTCGTTTTGCTTGCTGATATGCTTCCTCAGTTTGTAGATGCTGAGAACCCTGCGTCTTCGCAGTTGTACAAAGTTGTGGAGCGGTGTTTTGATGTGTTTGTCAAGATTTCCACTAGTCAGATTAAGGTGCTGGTGGCTACCTTGACCATTCGTTTCCTCACAACAGTCATCATGTCGCTCAACTATTGGGAAATCTACAACCTTCTTCAGTGGAAACCAGCCATGTACCAGTTTCTTACACTTATTCATTTTGACTTGAACGAATGCTACTCCCGCTTTGTCCGGGACTACCTGAAGTATTCTTACAAACAGACTAGCTTAGATCGGTCAGAGCTCCACTGTGCTGCATTGGTGAAAGAGAAAAACAAGAGAGACTTTGAGCGCCGCCTCTCCATATCGGCATCTCCTGAATTGGATTGCACTCCGGACGCAAAATCACCACTTTATTTCATGAACAAGGAGCTCAGCGAGGACCACGATAAATTTGTGACGGAGAAAATGGCAGAGGAAATCGAAAAGCCCATCCCCCGTGAACGCAGGAAAATCAGAGTGGATTCAAAGTTGGCAGCACACAGAGTTATCAAAAAGGCAGACATTAAGGTTGCACCTAGCAGCAGATCCTCCAATTACGACCCAGATGTTATTCATGAATGCCAGATGTCGTCACCCGATGAGCCAGATAAAAAGTGTTTAAGGCGGTTTTCCAGGAAGTATGAATTGATAAGACATCAAGAAACTGTGCATTCCAAAAAGAAAAAGTTATTCAAGTGTTTTGTGTGTGTGAAGCAAGATCCTACTATCGGACCAAGGATATTTACTCGTCACGACACTTTAGCCAAGCATATTAGAGTTAACCACAGGATATCAGGGAAGGAAGCTAAAGCAGAAGTTGCCTACTCGAAAAAACACGCTGAAATCGTCGAGGAAGGTGATATCACCGTTCATGTCGGACGTAGAAAGACAAAAGTTGATTTTGAGCTTCGTGCTCACATGGAGAAGAAGGGTTCAGCAAGAGAAGCTCCAGACGGAAGCATTATCTTCGATGACATTGGCGACTCCCCTCCAGACTCAACAGAGTACGGAGAGGACGACGAAATTTACGATGAGGAGTGATTTGAAAGGTGACATTTTTACTTCATTATGTAATTCTAGAATGTGATACCACATGACGTAGGCACTAATTATACAAGGTTATACATGATAGAAATCAGAGGTCGGCGGCCTCCCTCTCATACTTTTGCTGTTGAAGGATGGCTTGCTTAATTTCGTCATCTTCGAGTTCATCAAAGATTTCCTTCGGCACATGGGCTAGTCCCGTCACCTTGCGGCGGACATCGGGGTTGTAGAATCTTATGGAGCAATCAAGAGTCGGGTCATCCTCAGCAACCGTTCCAATCTTCCTGAGTTTGGAGCGCGTTGGCTGACTTGCCACGGGATAAAAGTTGAACCCGCTGTAGGTATCCTTGACACCCCTCAACCATACCTGGTTTCTCTGTTCTATCAAAGCCTTGTTGAATTCCAACGTCTGCATCGACATTTGATACAACCAGGTAGGGTCAGTTTGGTAGTTTATCAACGCAGACCCCGTTGCCTGCGCTTGGTAAGGGTTGTGGTCACCAGCAACGTAGCTAGGTGCTTTCATATTGCTGGCCTCCTCGGGATCGGCATACTCGCCGGAAACATCACCTCTCTCGATAGCCTTGTCTTCCCAGAAGTCGTCCACCACCTTCTTGCCTCCCACAATCATGCGTGCCCCAAACTCACGGAAAATCGATCTGGCCGTCACCAAGTTGACCGATCTTCCTTTGTATGAGGTGGGAATCAAATGCCTGTTGATCAAGTCCATTTTTTCGTCATGGGTACATACCTTCTTGAACAACGTCAAGTGTGTCTTGAACAACAAATACGAGTCTCTGAATCCCACTAGACGGGCCGGTTCGGTAGACACCATATACTGTCTGTCGCCCTTTCCCAACAACGTGAACGTCTTGATGCGAAACTGCCTGTCTCCCTGCAAGAAACCATTTTCGTCGATCTTAGCCACGCCCTTCGGGTCCTCGTCCTCCACAACCACCTCGTCGTTCTTGACATCGATCTCGTTTCCCTTGTCGTCATAGAAAACATCGTCGGGTCTGGGAATCTTGGGCTTTCTACCTCTCTTTTTGCCCTTTTTCTTTACAGGATCCTCTGCTTTGACGTCCTTGTCGTCTCCATCTTCCTCTTTGATGTCGCTCTTTTCAATGTCTTCGTCGCCGTTCTCTTCGTCGACCTCGTCGTCTGGGTCGTCGGAGGGAGCTTTTCTTTTTCTTCTTTTCCTCACGGTTGTAATCTCGTCGTCGTCTTCCTCGACTGCTTCCTCATCATCGTCATCAATGTCTTCGTCCTTGACGTTGGACTCATCAAACTCCTCTTCTTCGTTGTATTCGTCATCTTCTCCGTCTGGATCCAAATCCAACCCTGCCAAGTTTTTCCTTTGCAGACGTGACTGTCTGGGAGACCTAACGGGTTCTTCGTCTTCCAGGTCGTGTCCTCTAGCCATTCTGTGGGATTTGATTCTTGTAGAAAGGTTTGGTTATGTTCGCGTTGTAGATGAATTCACCGGTGAACATGCAGGAGGTTGTAGAATCCATGAGCAGATTGCACTATTTTATATTTGTAGGTCTAATTTCTCTGGGACTTGTCTTGACTTTTACAGTTACTTTTTTTTTCTTTTCTCTACATCTCTTCAAGCTATTCTTTCTTGCTATATACAAGTTACTATGGTTTACAACTCATCGTCCTTCTTTTCCTCAGAAGGCTTTTCGTTCTTGAAAGCTGCCTTACCATCAAGGTATTTGTCAAATGCGTCGTTGGTCTCAGGGAATGGTCTCTTGCCCAACAAACGAATCATGTCTTCCCTGGTGATGAACTCCTTTTTCAACAATTCTTGCGCAACAATCTCAACTTCTTTTGATTTGTCAGTCAATAATTGCTTGCACTTGCTGTGACACTCCTTCACAATTCTCTCAATTTCCTCATCAATGATCTTATTGGTTTGGTCACTGAATGGCTTAGTGAGGTTGTCCTGGCTCTGGGTATCGGCATAGTTCACCGTGCCGACCTTCTTAGACATACCAAATCTCAACACCATCGACAGGGCGATGTTGGTTACCTTCTTGAAGTCATCATGGGCTCCACTGGTCACTGAAGCAAAGTTCAACTCTTCTGACACTCTACCGCCCAAGGTCATGATCATTCTGTCATAGAGCTGCACAGCAGTGAAGAGATACTGGTCTGGGGGTAAATATTGGGCGTATCCCAAAGCTCCTTGTCCTCTAGGAATGATAGACACCTTAAGCAAAGGGTGAGCATACTTCAAATACCATCCACAGACAGCATGACCAGCTTCGTGGTAGGCCACTACACGTTTTTCCTCCGGATCCAATAGCTTGGTCTTCTTCTCCACTCCTCCAATGACTCTCTCGATAGCCAACTCGAAGTGTCTCAATGTGACAGACTTAGCGTTGTACCTGGCAGCGATCAAAGCAGCCTCATTGCAGACGTTGGCAATGTCTGCCCCTGAAAAGCCTGGGGTCAAAGCAGCCAACCGTCCAGATAATTCCTTGTCGATATCAGTAGCTAACTTGATCTTCTTCAAATGAACTTCGAAAATCTCCTTTCTTCCCTGCAACTCAGGATTGTCAATGGAAATGTGTCTGTCGAATCTTCCTGGTCTCATCAATGCCTTATCTAAGATGTCGGACCTATTCGTTCCTGCCAACACAACAACATGGTCAGAGCTATCAAATCCATCCATCTCGACCAACAACTGATTCAACGTAGTCTCACGCTCATCATTGGCACCACTGGCATTACCCTTGGATCTCTGCTTACCAATTGCATCAATCTCATCCACGAACACAATCGAAGGAGCATTCTCGCGCGCCGTCTTGAACAAGTCACGCACACGAGAGGCACCAACACCAACAAACATCTCAACAAACTCAGATCCGGAAACAGAGTAGAACGGAACACCGGCTTCACCAGCAGTGGCTTTGGCAAGCAAGGTTTTACCAGTACCTGGTGGACCAGACAAAATAGCACCTCTTGGAATCTTAGCACCCAACTTTTCGTACTTGGCAGGGTTTTGCAAGAACTTGACGAATTCCATCACTTCTTGCTTTGCTTCATTCATACCAGCAACATCCTTGAACTTGATTTTAACGTCAGTCTCCTGGTTGAACTTCTTAGCAGTGGATTTACCGAAACCCAAGGGGCCACCCATTCCGCCCATGCTTGCCCTCTTGGTCATGTAGTAAATGGCACCGAGGAACAACAAAGTAGGCAAGAAGTTGATTAACATTTTGGTCACACTTCCCTCCGAAACGTACACCACGGGGAGTCTGAGCTGGTCGGCGACTTTGTAGTCGTCTTGCACAGCCTTCAAGTTGCGTTCAAAGGACTCGATGCTTCCGATGTTGAAGTAGTATTCCCCATGAGGGTACTGTGCCTTACCGTTGTCGTTGAATTCGATGACAGCGGTCCTGTTGTTGACAACCACGATTCTGGACACAAGGTTCTTGCGCAAAAAGTCAGCGGAGAATTCCTGGAAGGAAACCTCGTGGTTTCCATTCAGACCCGAGCTCAAAAACACAAAAGTGATCAAACCTCCTAACATACCCATGCCAAACAAACGAGCGTTCAGGCCAGTGATGTTGATGTCAAAAAATTTATACTCGTCTTTCTTCTTGTCGTTGCCCTTTTTGGACTGGTGGTTACCGGACGGAGGAGGAGGAGGTGTCTTATCCGTTTTATCCTTAAGCAAGTCACGTACCTTGTTCAACTCGGCGTTGTATGCATTGTAGGCAGTGTACTCGTCGCCACAGAGTGGGTTGGTGTAGACCTTGCCTTCACCAGCAAATGGCACCTTCCACAATGTTTCAAACACTTTGAACCACTCCCGAACGACAGATGCGTCTAACTTAAGCTCGTCGGAAGCACCTTTGTCGAGAGCCTCTCCTTCCAACTCGAGATGATGCTGGGTGTAGTAGCTAAACAACAGTTGCACCTTGTCATTGTTGAACTCCACCTGGTCTACGGGATCCACAAGGTTGGAGATGCGGTAGTAGATGTCGAAAATTGCCACGATCTCTTTCCTGGTTAACGGGCGAAGCGACGGGTTTTCCTTTGCAAACTCGTCGATAATCTTCTGGAACAACGTTTCAGGGCTCACCAAGCGTTTCTTCTTGAAAGTCTCACATTCCTGCTCGAAGCGAGTCAACAAGTAGTCAAACACCACATTATATCTCTTTGCGGCGTCGATCTCTAACGGATTCTGGAGGTCCAATGGGAGATCCTCCGACTCGGTCAAGTAATTCTGGAGCTCCATGACCTTTGCTTCCTGGGCGTCCACTTGCGGACGAAGCTTCCATTTGTCGAAAAAGCTAGCCTTATCGAACTGGCGTCTTAACTCATGCAACTTTTTCAACTCCTGCGCTAGTCTAGACTCGTGGTCCTGCTGCTTGTTGGCCACCACTGACGAGCCGTGGAAGCCTCTGGACATCAGCACGAAAAAACTCCGTTTAGGAGCCCACTGCGGCATTCGCGAGAGCGACTTAGGCGTCCTAAGGATCCGAAGGGGAACCCGGACGGCGTGCATGGTTGATGTGGCTAGAGTAGTTGGCAAATGTACGTTAGAGTGAGAGGTTTGCCTTTGGTGTCGACTGCCCGAAGAGGAAGGCAGTGGAGACCCGCGAAAGTTCGTTGTCCGCAGGAGGACGGAGCTGTTGAGGTGCCGAAGTAGGAAAGAATATTCGGTACTTCTCACACAAATTTGCACAGGTAGGTCTCTTCATGAGCTGAGCGATTAGGGGATGATTCAGTATATAGGTAGCAACGGTGATTCAGTATGAAAGTATCAGCTAAGATCGAATGTGGAGAGCGTCGCTATCAAGCATCCAATAACATATGTGATTTTAACCACTCTATTGTTCCTGGGCGAGCTCAACACTGGTAAGCTGGACTTACGGATTCCGGTCCCAAGAAACGTTTTTTATCCTGACATTTCGAAGCAGATCTCCATTTACGTCCAAGGAAAGTGCGAATATTTAAGCGTAACATTTGGATTTTATTGCAAGGCTAATTTTGCTGACGGAGCTATATTTGGTCGTATCACCAAGAAACACCTCAGATTCTCTAAGATCTTCATTTGTATGCCATAGTAGCCTAGCTTCCACCATCTTTCTTTCCAAATTCCAAAGAACTTTTGTAGTCACAACAATTCAACCTAATCAACCATTAGCTGTTGGCTATTGACTATTGGCTATTGGCTATTGTATTTTTGTTACTGTGCTTTTAGACTCTTGGTAGTTCCAAGTATGAAATGAGTGGTAGACGGCAGATTCATACGTTGCAATTGCGTTGGCTGATGAGACAAGTCATCAGCATCAATTGGTTTTCATGGCCATAGAGGACACATACTTTTGGGCTGAGTGGAAATTAGATTCGAGGCATTGAGCCCAAAAGTTAGAGGAGGGGCCTAGGGGCCTTGATCCAGTAGTGTCGATCAAAGAACTCTTGTAATAACAACCAATTCAACCTAAAAGCCCAGGTCCTGTGTGTTTATGGAAATGAGGAGGTGGGGCTTGTGGTGCCGACGAAAAGACTTTCAACTAGAAGCATAAACTACGTTTTTTTGGACATCCAGTTTTTGTCTGCATCGTCTATTTTAATTCATCCTCCTTTGTTCCTCCTCATGGGTTTCAGATTGCACAAGGTTTGATTTTGCCTGCTTGTCAATTACATCCTCCCCAGATTATATCTATTGCCCTTATACGTCGCATCCACTTGTGCGAAACTCTAACTATTCGCAATCTAATAAGCCCAACCAGCCAACTATCGCACTGAAAGGTCCTCCGCGAGCCACAGGTAATCAGCAACCCCTATTCTCAAATGGGAAAGACGTAGGCGGCATTTCTTCTATAAGCGACGAAAATAAATTAGTTGATGGAA
Organism: Sungouiella tsuchiyae; assembly: GCA_030566995.1. Taxonomy (NCBI): domain Eukaryota; kingdom Fungi; phylum Ascomycota; class Pichiomycetes; order Serinales; family Metschnikowiaceae; genus Sungouiella; species Sungouiella tsuchiyae. The sequence goes on along the minus strand of JAJLRO010000014.1, from coordinate 60,757 downwards.
GAAACCGCCCCAAAGAAAATTTTGCCGCCCCACATGTATGGTTCCGACGCCTCGCCTTGAGAATCGTAATTTATCCATGTAATTACAAATAGCGCACCCACTATGGCGCACACCTTAGCCACCACATGGACATCGTAGAAGAACAGGGCGAGCTTGGACTGAGCAAGGGAACGACTCCAGGTGTCATGGGTCATTTACAAACCACAAAGAAAATCCTCGAGAGCACCGGTTGCAACAGTAAATATTCGCCAAGAGAAACAGCAGATGAATTACCTTATAAGTACCCAGATTCCAAAAAATCAAATCGAAACGCACGGCGTAAGTGCTATATATATTAGTTGAACCAACGTGCGTAATAGGTGACCGGACACAAACGTGGATCCAGGGCGCATATCTGGATACGCAGCTACAGTAGCGAATACGCACAAAAATCACTCAAATATCTGCCTCTGGATTTTGGGCCCCGGCAGAACAATTGGGCTGAGTCAGAGGGGTACTTACGAATTGAACGGTCTTTTTTTTTTTTTTTTTTTATGACAGTGCGAGGGCTCGTCCAGTGCATTTGAGTGTTTTAATCGTATGATTTATTGAAGGCTTAGGCGGCCAACGAGAAGTTCCGCCATAAAGTCGAGCTTATGCGGGGAAGTTTTAGTTCGGCGTGTTCTGGGCATATGAACGTGGACCCATGGCTGCCGAGAGGTGTCAAATGGATGTCAAATTTAATAATGTGCAGACTGCCAGAAATCAGCTCAGCCCCTTGGACCAACTCACAGCAATGATGGAGTAAGATCCGAGGAAGATAGAAGTATCCGACGGGAATATTAGAAGAAGCATGCAGGGTAGTCGGTGGGTATTATCCATGGAAAATGCTAATTAGTTACTAAAAGTGTACAGCAGGCACCCGAACGATCTAGACAGAAGAATGGGTCATCCTCGAAATTCTAGAGAGAGGGATGTCGAATATTCATGGATTCTGTTCATGCGTTAGTGGCTAGATCTTGGCCCTTCTTGGGGTCACTAACATACACTGATAGTGCACCCGCATCGATCGCGAAGGTCTAGACAACGAGAAGATCTGAAGGTCAGAAACTTATTATTTCTACCGAGCTACATTTATTCTATTTCTATGCAATCGAAATCGTCGGATCAGGCGACCACAAACCTCGAGAATGAATCTTGACTAGAATGCACACCAGAATGCACCTGCTTGGTTATCTACACTGTGACCAGTAAGCATGGACTAAACACATTTTCTTATGTGTTTAAACTCGAATCCGAAATTGACTGCTTGGTCGAAATCAAAAGCCGTCAAACCGTCGTCGCACCTCCATTCCTTCTTGACGTCTCGTATCTTCTTGTCAAATGCTCATCCTCGCTAAATCTCCTGTACTTACTACTGTCACCCCTCCAGCCACCCACCACTCCAGATACTACGTCGGAACCAATTGAATCTCATCACCTTCCCTCGCATTACACCACTACACCCTCATAACTTGTTGCCATGTCTAAGCGCTTGGCTGGTGCGTCTCCCGCCAAAGGTTCGCAGTTGATAGAGACCATGGGGAATGATTCCGAAGACATCCCTACAAGGTTGGCAACCACCGTATCCTTAGAAGATGACGTCGAAGCATTTGAATACAATGCCTCCGGCGATAGGATAGCGCGGAACTTCACCCGGCATGACGCTGATTCCATATTGGGTGGAGAGCTGATTGAGTCGGGAGATCCTAAAACACCTTCCAAAGAAGAGCATGACTTTGGCAGAAAAGTGTTCTCGTTCTCGTTGCCTTTTGGCGGCGGCTTGTCTATCCCCCGGATGGGATTCCGGCTTCCATTTTCCTATAATAAGGACCCAGAAACCGAGGAGTTGCGCTTGAGGATCCAGAGACAAGAGTCCGTCAGCACTATAGACGAAGCTAGGTTCTTTTCTAACACGAAAGGCACTGACGATGTGCGTCTCCGAGCCATGAAACATCTGATTTCCCAGGGAATCTCCGAGATCCTCCCGGACTTTATCAAGAAGGAGAAAAGTTACCAGTCGGTGTTCAATGAAATCGATGGACCGGTCGTGGTGTTGGGAGGCTATCGAGGGTCCATATTGAGAGATACGAAAACGGGCAAGCGAGTGTGGATCCCGTTGAAGGTTGGCCTCAACCTTCGCAAAATCAACTTGCTCCTTGGGCCATCCGATGAAGACGAATTGCATGCTTCTGACTACATTTACCCCGATGGGATTCTTAAGAATATCGGACCGTTTGATATTTGCAAAAAATTCGTCAAAAAATTAAGTAACAACCCAAGAACAACCGTTAAAGAATTTGGCTACGACTGGCGCCTTAGCCTCAGCCTTTCCAGTGACAAACTCATAGAATGCATGGAAGACCTCTACCGACGGGAGCGGAAACGAGTGATTGTGGTGGCTCACTCCATGGGCGGCTTGGTTGCGCATGGAGCGGTGCAGAAGCGCCCCGACCTATTCCGTGGAGTTGTATATGTGGGGTGTCCCAGTGAGTGCCTCAATATCTTGGGCCCTGTGAGATACGGCGACTCCATCATGTTCTCAGATAAGATTTTGACGTTTGAGACGAATTTTATGATGCGCTCGTCATTCTCCTTTTTACCTTTGAACGGAAGAGTGTTCTCTAATAGAGACACGGGCGAGTTCTATGACCTTGACTATTTCGACCCGGATACCTGGGTAGAGTATAACCTTAATCCGCTTGTGTCGAGCACAAGAAAACAACTCGAGGAGGCCAGATTAGCTGCGGACGAGGAGACTATGGTGGAAGATACGGTGGAAAACGTCAAGCAGATTGACTCCGGAGGACTTAAATCCCCTATTGGGTCAATCAGCTCACGCATAAAACTCATCCCCAACGGCATCAATCTCAAATCCAAGCCCAGTTTATTGACCAATCTGCAAATGCAAAAGAGATACAAGGACGGGAGAGTGAGTCCCGTGGTGTCAACTGAAGCCGAGATCTGGAGCGACTTCAAGTTCAGCATTTCGTTTGACGAAGCTTACAATTATCTCAAAAGAACGTTGAAGCAAACCAAGGAGCACATTCTCAGCTTCGAGTACAGAGACGATTTGAAGTCCAAGTACCCACCCATGGCAGTTGTCTATGGTGACACCGTCCCTTCGGTGAGAGGATCAAATGTGAAAAGCCTTCAAGACATCAAAGACGGCAACTACTACGAGTTCTTCTATGGCCGCGGAGACGGCGTGGTCCACTCAAAATGGTTGATGCCCGAAAACAAGGGCTTCCGTTTGTATGATTCGTCCACCGATGAGGGACATATTGTGGGGAAGTTTACCAGCAATTGCGGACACGTCGACTTGATGTCAGATCTCAAGACCATGGCCAGGGCATTAGATGCCATTGTGGAGGCCGACAAGAACTGGAGGCGTGATGTGTAAATAGTGAGGATACATTGTCCATCGACTCCACTAGTCTTCCTCTTCCCCTTCCTCTTCGTACAGCACGGTAATCCAGAGACTACAGCTCTGGCAAGAAACGATGATCTGGTACCCGCCCAGACCGTCCACCGTACCCATCTCCAAGTCCGCCTCCTTCAACTCAATGGAATTCTCGCTTGAGCACCGAGGACAGTCTCTGGTCCATACCGGGTGGTCTTCATCACTACATCGGAACGACTCTAGCGTATAAATATCGAGGCCCGCGCCGGTGATGTTGAAGCCCTGCTTTTTGAATAATGTCTTCAACTCCTCGTCGTACTTTTCTCTGGTCTGTGCATCGCTGAGCACTCGGTATGCCTCTTTGATAGCTGAGATCAGTACTGGACTCTCCAAAGTGATATCACCGGTCTTATCTGGATGGGAAGTGAGCAACTTGCGATGGTAGGCCGTTTTTAGCTGCTGACCGCTAGCGTCAGGATCAACCCCCAAGATTTCGTAGTGAGTGGTGACATTCATGGTATTATTTGCCAAACGCAAGAGATAATCAACTGGAATGGTGGAGCGTGTACACACCGCATCTAGAGATGTTAAAAAAACTATGTGCGATGAGGCCCATCACCAGCCTATTTCAGTGCGATGTCGAAGAAATCCTCGAAAACGACAGAAATTAAGGTCGCTGCATGCTCCGAGGAGCCATCTGTGGTAGTGAGCTCCTTTTTCAACGGCATGCTGGTGCCCGAAAACAGCAACTTTGACTTGTTCCAGCATAAGAACAAAAAGGACTCCTACTTTTTGCACGGAGAGAACTCCGCCTTGGAGTACAACGGCTACACTGGTGAAGACGAAAACAACGACTACATCGTGGCGCTCTACAACCCTGCTCACAAGTCTGTGGAGCTCTTTAAGGCTCCCATGGTGTATGGAAAAGTGACCTCTCTCGATAGTAGAGTGCACAAGGGCCCCAAGGTCAAGTCTCGTGGAGTGCAAAACTTCGTGCAAAGGACCGCCTTGGGCGAGGCATTCGGAACAAAGAAGGCCAAGGCCGCCATCGTCAACTTGGAGAAGAACAGAATCGACTCAAACAGGTTGCAGGACATGGAGTTGGATATTGTCGACAACGTCAAGGAACTCACCCTGGACTTGCCCACCCGCGAGCAGTTGCAAGAGGAAGGCTCGGTGGACAGACCAGTGCCTCCAGTCAACGAGAATGCCACCAGCGTGGAGGATGTCTACGCCTTGCACAGCATAATACCAAAGAAAGAGTGGGCCAACATCCGCATCAATTCCATCTTCGAAGAGGAGAGCGAGGAGCAGCGGATGGAAATGTTGCCATACGGCAAGTCTGCATTTGTGGCCAAGAACTTGGCCAAGTTTGTTTCGCTCCACAACGAATCCAAGGTGCAGATGTTGTACTACGCATCGCTACTCTTTGGAGTATTTGCCAACCGCAGAGTCAGAAATAAGAATGCCCTCATGGAGAGATTGGGCAACAAGCCGTCGGAATTGCTTGTGGACGGAGTGTTGGAGCGGTTTGCTGTTTCGAGAACCTCGGACTTCGGCAAGTCAAAAGACCGTTCCTTCATCATAGACCCATACCACGAGGACAAGTTGCTTTGCTACTTGCTTGCGGTTCTTTTCCACATCGAGGGCTTCACGCTCGAAATTCTCCCATTGGCCAACGAGTTGAACATGAAGCCTACTAGACTCGTCAGCTTGCTCCGGGTCATGGGGGCCATCATCAAGCCGATTGGAGTTGGAATGGCCGAGGCCATCGGACTCTCGAAAAAGGAGGCTGCTACCTACAAGGTGGCGGTATTGAAGGTTCCGTTCAAGTTGCCAGAGATGGTGAGACGCGGCGCCAGACGTTAGAATTTGCATATAGGATTACACCGTGGTGTTTGAGTAGACACTTTCACCGAGAATCATCCATCTCCATACTGTACACAGACCTCACTGTGGTGAAGAAGTAGCTATCCATTGGGAACTAGTCCTCACACACAGAATGGCCGACGAAGCCGAAATGCTAAGCAATTCGCTTGCTAAGTTGGCGCAAAATGAGCAGCAGATGGGCGAGGCCGACAAGGACGCCGAGATCTACCGCATCAAGAAGACACAAGCCATCTACCACAAGCGAAGCGACATCACCAAGGAAATCCCCCAGTTTTGGTACATTGTGCTTGCCCAGAACGACGACTTTGCAGACTACGTGCGTGCGGAGGACCTCAAGTACTTGGATTTTGTAAACGACATCTATGTCCACTTTGACATTGCCGATTCCGATGTGGTGGCTAATTACAGAGACTTTTCCATCACCATCTCGTTCAAGGACGACTCTGGAGTTGTTCCCACGCAGGCGGTGACTAAAAAGTTCCAGGTGTCCGAGAAGGATGGCGAAGAGGTGCTCTATTCAGAGGTTGCGGCGGTTGAATGGCCCGAGGAACTTGCTGACATCTCTCCGTCCAACGTCAGAAAGAACAAGAAAAGCGATAGCTACAGTGCGGACGAAAAGAAAAGATATAGAGATGGCATGAAGTCTTTTTTTGCATGGTTCGAGTGGACGGGCCACAAGCCTGCCAAGGAGTTCAGAAGCGGAGAGGACTTGGCCAGATTGATCTTGGACGACCTCTTTCCTAATGCCGTAAGGTACTATGCCGAGGCCATCAAGAACGACAACGGCAGTGAAGTTGACAGTTCTGAGGGTGAGGAGTTGGATATCAGTGACGATGACGAGCCTCCTCGGAAGAAGCAAAGGGAGTAGTGGAATGCATAACGAGACAATGTAATAGAGTAGAAATTGGGCGATGGAGGTGGACACAGAGGAAAGAGGAAAAGGCAGAATCGGAGTATTGATGAAGAAGATTTAGAAATGGTATATTGGAATTGTCTGGGCTAAGTGGTGGTGATGGCCATCGCTGCTGGTCAGTATTAAGTATTATACACTGTTGATCACATCACATGAATTGACCATTAAATTCATGGATGATCGCAACAAATCATGGAGTTCATTTCGCTCATTTTTTTCTGGATTTAACTTCTATTTCTGTGGTTTGATTATTATAGTGGGTCATCTTGGAGTCAGTTACCTACAAGTATCCGATCATTCCTTAAAAGCATGAGAATATAAACATTTTTATGATGAAGAAGTATACATATAGGCCGTCCAGTGATAAAATTATCCTTCAGTCAGTCAAATCTACAACTTCATAACACTCGGTATTGAATAGGTTCCACTTTCAGAGTAGATAGCGAATGGCACGAAAAACCTTGGGTTCAAGAGCTCGTTCTTTAATCCTTTTACTTATTAATGTGAATTTATGTAAATATGAAACTCACTAAATAATGAATCACTCAAATCAATAATCTATCCAAATTAATATTTTACCCAAACCTTTTCTTTCCTCTCGAATATGGCCCCACCATTATCTGCAGCGGACATCTATCTGCATCGTACAACTTCACCTACCCTGCACTAACAATAATGCGGTTTCCATCCTCTACCACTACATGTTTGCACGTTTTCTGCGATTGCTAGCCACCTCGGCAAAAACTACAACACAGAATGCCGCAAAGGCTACTCTCCAGGATGTGACGATTGTTGGTGGAGGTCCCGCCGGTCTCTCTATCTTGGCTGCACTCAAGAACTCTCCCAAAACGAGACATCTCCAATGTACTTTAGTGGAAGGCTTCAACTTGGACCCAGTGAGGGCGTTTGGCGAAGACCCTCCTGAAAACTTCACCAATAGAGTTGTCTCTCTCACGCCCAAGTCGGTGGAATTTATGGAAACAAAATCGGGCTCATGGCCGTTCATCCATGAGGAAAGAGTCAAGTTCTACGATAACATGGTTGCATACGATTCGCAAGATCCCGACGCCAGAATTCACTTCGACGCAGGCTCCGTATTCGATGATAACGGCGACCTGGCACTTATCGCCGCCATGTGCGAGGTGGTGAACATCCAGAGCTCATTGCTCCAGAAAATCGAGTCGTTGAATGAAGAATTGCCAGACGACGAACAAGCCACTGTTATCGACAAGGCAAAAGTTGTAGACATCAAAATTGACCCCGAGTCGGGTCTAGACTGGCCCGTGGTCACTCTTGACAACGGCGAATTGTTCCAGAGCCGGCTTCTTATTGGTGCAGATGGTCAGAACTCTCCGGTGAGAAAGTTCGCCCAGATCGAGTCCAGAGGATGGGCATACGACCGTTTTGGAGTCGTAGGAACCATCAAGGTCCAGTACGAAGATTTCAGGTCCATCGCCTGGCAGCGGTTTCTCACTACGGGCCCATTGGCCATATTGCCTATGCCAGATGATAATGCCACATTTGTGTGGTCCAGCACCCCAGAGCTTTCAGAAATTCTCCTCAAGGTTGATGACGAAATCTTCCCACATCTTCTCAACGCAGCCATGACCTTGGAAGAAGTCGACTTGAATTACATCTACAAGACTTTGCAGATCAACCCAGCAGACAAACTGGTGATAGAAGATATTGAATGGAGAATGTCCAAGATTTCGCCCGATGATCTCGAAGATAAGTTTCCTACGCCTATTGCAGAGATCTTGCCGGGAAGCAGAGCACGTTTCCCTCTTAAGTATTTACAGGCAGACACCTACTGCGCACCTAGGGTGGCTTTGGTGGGAGATGCAGCTCACACAGTGCATCCATTGGCGGGCCAGGGTCTTAATATGGGGCAGACTGATGTTGCTGCGCTTGTGGAGGCTTTGGAGCAGGGTGTTGACCGCGGACTTGACATTGGACTGACTTTGGTGCTTGAGAATTATAATGCCACTGCATGGCCCAGCAATCATGTGTTGATGGGAATCTGCGACAAGTTGCACAAGATCTTTTCTACCGATTTCGGCCCGGTTGTCGCTCTCCGTGGATTTGGCTTGAAGTCGCTTAATCTGATCGACGCTGTGAAGGACATGATGATCCGAGCAATCAGTGGGCGCTAGTTTACATGTAAATAGATATGTAGGGGGTTAATTCTACGACGACAAATTGATTACTAAATGTATTTTGGGATGTTTTAGCTTGTTTTCCTATTTCATCGTATTTTTCACCAGAGCACTATTCTCTCACATCTGCGGGACTGACTATCGCACAGTCACAATTGCTTGCTCAGATCCAGCAATTGATTCACCCAAAACTTCCGCATTTGTTTCAATTTTATCCACTGATCTCAACAAATATCTGCAACCAAAGTGTCGCTCGTTGCTCTCCGAAATCCTATGCCCTCTATCCCCATCTATCTACGGGCATCTTCTATACTGGCCATTCTGGCCGTCAGTATATGGGACCCAAGAAGAGACTTTCTCGTGAGAAGCGAATCTGTCGAAAACAAACAGCCTCGACGTGATTTGAAGAGCATCAAAGATAAGTTCCGACTGTTGAAAGAAAAGTACAATGCGCCAAAGTACCCCATTGTCTTGTGCCATGGACTCTCAGGCTTCGACACATTAGTATTATTCCAGGCGCCTCAATTCGCTTGGAATGCCACGGAAGACCTGAAGAAGTTTGGAAAACGCCTTGAAGATGTCTCGCACGAGGTGGATTCGGGATCGTTCATGCTCAACTACTGGTATGGCATCGAAGAGGCATTAAAGAAGGCAGGCTGCAAGGTCGTCACGGCTAAAGTGCCGGCATTTGGAACCATTCGGGAGAGAGCAGAGCTGTTGGACGCCTTACTCACAGAGAAATTCAAAGATTATCCCGGAAAGGTGGAAGGTGAACGATTGAAAATCAACATGGTTGGTCACTCTATGGGAGGGTTGGACTCTCGGTACCTCATATCGCAAATTCAGAATAAAGATTCGCCGTATGAGGTGGTGAGTTTGACGACGGTAAGCACTCCCCACCATGGGTCTGAATGTGCAGATTTCGTCATGAGAATGATAGAGCATGATAAAAACCTAACGGCAGTGTGCCCCAAGGCTATTCCACAGTTGACAACCAAGTACTTGGAGGAATTCAATAGGGAGGTCAGGAACAAGCCAGGCGTCATGTACTTTTCTTATGGAGCCCTGATGGACCCCAAAGGGTTCAGGTTGTTCCGTGCAACTTATGAGATCATCAAGTCAGAGATCGAGAAGAAAGGTCTGAGCGAGATTGAAAACGACGGCATGGTCAGCGTGGAGCTGGCACGGTGGGGCAATTACATGGGCACTTTGGAGGACGTAGACCACATGGATCTCATCAACTGGACCAATAGAATCAAGGCTACGGTGGACAAGATGATATTCAACCAGGCGCCGAGTTTCAACGCCATTGCATTGTATCTAGACATTGCCGAGACTCTAAGCAAGCACAATTTGTGAAGTGTTCCATATAGCTTATGATTTTGGGAAGATCGTCACTGATCAATCGTGATAGCCTTAGTATAGGAGAATTCGTCTAATCCCCAAACGCTGTTGAATCGTCCCCACCCACTCAGTTTCACTCCTCCATGTGGAATGGTTGGCTCATCTTGAACGGTGGAGCCATTGATGTGGATCCCTCCGACGTCTAATTGTTTGGCGACGGCCAAAGCGTTCATTGCATTTGCGCTCCAAATGGAGGCCTTAAGGCCATATTTGGACATGTTGACAGCCGAGATAACCTCGCCGACGTCGCTATATTTAAAAACAGCGAGCACCGGTCCAAATATTTCCTCGGTACTGATATCCATGTCTGATGTCACACCTTCGAGGAGTATGGGCGAGTAATGGGTTGATGTCGGGAATGAGTGCTCCCCAAAAAGAACAGAGGCACCTTTACTGATGGCATCTGAGACGAGTCGGCCGACCTTCTCTGCTCCCTGCTTGTCTCTCTGACCCAATTCCATATCTGGAGAAGCAGAAAAATTTTCAGCAACTGCCACCAAATGTGCAACGAATTTTTCATAAATTGATTCGTGAATGTATAGGTCATCCAAACACATACATACCTGACCTTTGTGCATCCAGGCACTTAGCACCAGGGTAAAAGCCGCCTTTTCAATGTCAGCATCTTCACATACAATGGACATATTCTTACCACCCAATTCTAGCAACGCCGGCTTCAAGTATTTTGCAGCCAACTGAGCGATTTGTGTGCCCACCTCAGTAGAACCTGTGAAGGTGACCTTCCGGACCAATTCGTTAGCCAAAAGGGAATCTGTCACCTGCGCATGGTCTTCTGGACCAACATTGATCAATTGTAACGCCTGGACATCTACGCCGGCTCTAAGGAGATGCTCGGTATATAGAAATGGCAACTTGGGAGCTTTTTCCGAGGATTTCATGATCACAGAGCAACCAGCAGCCAATGGAGCCACGATAGCGCGGGCCCACAAGACTGTGGGAGCATTCCATGGAGCAATGGACAATACCGGGCCCACAGGCGTTTTGAAAGTCAATGCCAAGTCATTGGCTGTCGACTTGGTCACCAATCCATCGGGAAGAGAGAGGATTGTGGCATATTCCCTGATATGCTGAACCGCGTTATCAGCACAGATAGTAGCAAACGTTGGAGAGCTTCCAATTTCCACATGGGCTTCGATAAAGCGATCGCGATCCTTATAGATGGAATCTGCAGCCGCATTCAAGATATCTGCTCTTGCTGTGAAGGGTCGAGCTGACCACTGGCGGAAACCATGGAAGGCATCAGTACAAATCTGATTTAGACCTTGAAGGTTTTCTATTGGCAGATAATGGTGGATGATTTCGGAGTTGTGAGAGAAGACGGGGACTTTCTTGGAGGAAAATACATGCTTACCGTTTAAAAGCGATGGGACATTGGCCAAATGGCGACGAAAGATCATGTAGTAGATTGTCGTAATAAAGTGAGGTGGAGATGGAGGTGAATGTGGAGGTGGAGGTAGAGATGCGAAATGTCGGACTTAGAAACTGAAGGAAATGCTGAAGGAATGGGAAATGTTAAGGATGGGAATGTAAAAGAAACTGCTAAAGGGATGTTTACTAAATATTGAGTCGTAAGGACAGGCGGATGAGTAGATTCTTTTACGAGCGTATTCTGGAAGTGGGCATAAACCTGTATGAGTTCACTAGCTGTAGAGATCAGATCTAGCAATCGAAATGGGGAGACCATCTACAGTCTAAATGGGGAGGACATATCTATTTATAGTGGAAGTCGTATAGTGGAAGTCCATACGATTAGTTTAGGACGTGGTCTCTTTTTCTAGTAGATGTCGTTTTGTTTAATTGTACATATACATTAAATGTAGATAACGGTGGAAGTGTAGTACAGTGCGAGTGTGTAGACCGTATTCAAGATCCCAGAAGCAGGAGTTATTCAACACTACACCAAGTCCGGCCATTGACGTTATATTATCGAAATTGCCGAAAGAGAAACATAAGCAAAACACAAAATAGAGCAAAATAAACAAAAACACAAAAACACAAAATACAATGCCAAAGCGTATCCCTACTTTGCGCTCTCCGCAAAAACCACAGCTATCCAAACACCACACCCCATTCTACCCGCACTCGTTCAATGATGTATTAGCGATACATACATATAGGTTCTATACATACATAACATCCCGGCCAAACGGAATCAACAAAAAATTAAGTTGCTTAGTAACCAAAAGCAGCCAACTTCTTAGAAGCGTCAGACTCGGCGGTGGAAGCCTTAGCGTTGGCCAACTTCTTGGCAGCAGCAACCTTCTTAGCGTAGTACTCGGCAGATCTGACCTTTCTCTTCTCCTCCAACTTGTCGACAACAGACTCGTACTTCCAACCAACGGAAGCAGACAACTTGCCGACGGTGGTGTACTTTCTGCCCTGCTTCAATCTCAACACTCTCAAAGCCTGTGGCACAACAACTCTCTTCTTGGTGGCGTAAGCTGGTGGGATACCCTCAAACACCTTCAATCTCTCCAAAGCAGCCTTACCTCTGGCAGTCTTGTGAGGCATCATACCTCTGATGGCTTTGTACAAAACTCTCGATGGAGCTCTGAAGTGGAATGGACCCTTGGTTCTGTTGTATCTGGTGGCCTTTCTCAAGTAGTCGTGGAACTTCAACTTGTTTCTGAAGAACTCACCGGAGATGTTCAATGCCTCGCTTCTGACAACGACAATCTTTTGACCGTTCAACAACTGCTTGGCGATGATCGAAGCCAAACGACCCAACAAGTGGCCCTTACCGTCGATGACAACAACTGGCTGGAAATCAGACATTTTGTGGTTTGTGAAAGAAGTATTCTGTTGAAAATTTTTGAGGAAAAAAACGTGAGAGCTGAGTTGATGGTGGTGCAGGTAGCTGGGGCTGCCGGCGTACAGGGCGGCCGGCGGAAGATGTTTGTCACGTGAAAGAGAGGGCTCGAGCCCTGTGTGTATACTTGTTTACCGCTGGGTGTTCGTGAATAAGGAGGACGAGGCCAGTAAAATGTTGCTGCGGTTGAGAGATTCTTTGTCTAGGTATTTTTTTCCATGTGTTCAGCGTGGTGGATGGGTGCAACGTTAAGGTAATTAGAGTGCGCAGAAGGCCATTATGCCTGGGCAACATTTGTAGCAGAACATCCGTATGAAGATATAACGGTAGAGTATTTTAACGGTAGAGTTTTTTTTTTTTTTTTGGTTTGCGGTTCTAGGAATGTCACATACGAAAGTCGTCCAACTAGTAGTGTCCCGTAAGAGCACAAGTGACAGCATAGGTAAGACTGTCTATCTGGTTGCGAAATACAGTTGGTATCAATGAGATATGGGTCCTACTTAAAAAGACATCATACTAAAAGACATCATACTAAACCATCACCTAAGAACAACGTGAAGTTCTTTAATACATTCATTGGGTCCAAATGGCATAAGAACATGAGTCTTGGTTATTTACTCACGGCCTAATAACTCACGATCGAGCACCCCAGTCTCATGGCCCCTATGGACATTGTTCATTCTCACAAGGCCTCAACAGACAACCAGTATTGCCCAAATTAACCAAACGAGTGTTTAAAAGAAAGAAACCCTGTATACTCTCTAATCTATGGCGGTCCACCTGCTAACTTCGAAACTTATCAACATTCCACTTGATAACCAGCCACTAAATCTATCCAGTTCCCTCAGGCAGTCCACCCGGAAAACCAACAGTGCTATGCCCCCGATGCAATCAAATTACCTCTCTACAACTCTCCTCAACTAGGAACTTTTATTGAGTCCTTATCCTTCCTATTTAAACGGTGAGTTCTCCCGTCTTGATCAAGTGGTTGAGAATGGCAATGATGGCCTTCAACGAAGATTCGCTGACATCAGAATCAACACCACAGCCCCATCTGGTGCACTTGACACCGTCATCATTCACATACGACAATTCGATGTAGGTGGCAGCCTTGTCCTGGGTTCCAGAGCCCAAGCTGTGCTCGGTGTAGTTCACAACCTCGAACAAGGTGCCAAACTGGTCGGCAATAGCGTCGACAAATGCAGAAATAGGTCCGTTACCCTTGCCGCCGATGGTGACCTTGTTGCCATTGACGAGCAAGTCAGCAGTGATCTCACGGATGTTGTCGGTCTTATTTTTGGTGGTCTCATAGTCCTCGAGAACAATAGTGGAAGTTCCGAGGTACATGTAACGCTTTTGGAAAAGAGCGTTGATCTCTTCGGTCTTCAACTCTCTGCCGAACTTATCGGCCTCGGCCTGAACCATAGACGAGAATTCAACCTGCAACGATCTAGGCAAGTCCAATCCCAACGATCTCAAAATCACCCAAGCTGCACCTCCCTTACCCGACTGAGAGTTGACTCTGATGACAGCCTCGTAGCTTCTACCGATATCCTTAGGGTCCAAAGGCAAGTATGGGATCTTCCACAGGTGATCACCCTTGGCATATCTCTGCTCAGCCTTCTGGAAACCCTTCTTGATAGCGTCCTGGTGAGAACCAGAAAATGCACACACCACAAGAGATCCGCCGTATGGGGCTCTTGGGTGGACAAGGATCTTGTTGCATCTCTCAGAAACGTCAATCAAATCCTCCATGTGGGAGAAGTCCAACTCGGGAGAAACTCCATTGGTGTACATGTTCAATGCCACGGTGACCAAGTCCACATTTCCAGTTCTCTCTCCGTTTCCGAAAAGACAGCCCTCAACTCTGTCGGCACCAGCAAGCAAGCCCAACTCAGCAGCAGCAGCACCACAGCCTCTGTCGTTGTGAGGATGTACAGAAACACACACCTTCTCACGCTCAGAAATGTGCGAGCAGAAGTACTCGATCTGGTCAGCATAAACGTTTGGCGAAGCGACTTCAACGGTGGCCGGCAAGTTGAAAATAATCGGGTTTTCCACCGATGGCTCCCAGGCCTCCTTCACGGCCTCACAGATCTGCACAGCAAATTCCGTTGGAGTATCACTGAAACACTCGGGGGAAAACTCAAGCGACCACTCGGTGTCCTGCCTAGATGGGTCGTCCTTGGTCAACGATCTGACCAACTTGGCAGTCTCCACGGCCTTGGCCACTGCCTGCTCCTGGGTCATGTTGAAAACGACATCGCGGAATACGTCTGAGGTGGCCAAATAGATGTGGATGATGGCCTTCTTGGCGCCGATAACGGACTCCACAGTTCTTCTGACAAGATGTTCTCTGGACTGCGTCAAAACCTGGATAGCAACGTCGTCAGGAGCGTTTTCCACGGCATAACGAGTGAAATCAAAATCAGTCTGCGACGCTGAAGGAAACGACACCTCGATCTCCTTGAAACCGACCTCGATCAACTTCTGGAAGTATTCTTTTTTCTCGGGAATCGACATAGGGTCGGGCAACGACTGGTTGCCGTCTCTCAAGTCGGTGGTGAGCCATCTGGGAGCTTTCGTGATTTCCTTGTCGGGCCACGTTCTATTGGGAAGCTTGATACCTTTAAAAGCCAGGTACTTTGACGAAGGGTCTTTCAACATATTGGTGTACGGTTTGATGTTGTACACCACCTTCTGAAGCAACACATTGGTCAGTTTGAACATGGCTGCTAGGAATAGAGTAGTTGGCTGTGACTAATGGTCGGTATGTAGACAAAATTTTCCATCGCCGCGGGGCCGGGCTGCTTTCGGAGATTAAAGGGCACAGCGGGGCAGCTACGAGGGAGCTATGGAGACGGAAAAAATTGGAGGATGGAGATGAAAATGTGGGGAGAAAATTGTTATAATTGTATTTTGAGACTTTTGGTCAGTTTGGGGTGCTTGGTGAGTGGGTGTGATGGGGTGACTATTATTGTCATCTGACGTTCCGGCTAATAAACTCCGCACTGAATCAGTACATCCTGTGTCTGTCTCTCACGTCGTTTGGACCCCATATCGTTGGCAGCCCCTCCTATTATATGCTCGAAGCACATATCCCTTTATATTGTTGTTATATATAAAGGAGGATTTTCGGCCTCTTCTACAGAACAACTAACTATTAGGTTTAGTCTTAGCTCTATATTGTATACAGCTACCCATAGAAAAAGGATCGGATCCGTACGATTGTATTAAACTCAACTAGAAGATCTACACGCTTTTACCAACTTCAATTAGCAGATCTAAACGATTTCACTTACTTCAATTGGAAATGCCTACTACAGGGCTCTTCCTTCTATAAAGCCTACTCTTAAGTCCTGTACACTGGGACTAACTCTGGCGAATCTTAGTGACGGAAAATGTAAGTGGTTAGTCAATATGTATGAGAGTAGATTGGATTTGGGTATTCGACCCTACTTCATTGTTATTATGTTTTTCCAATTTTATTCCATTTGCTTTAAGCTTACTAGTTACTTTATCCTTTCCTCTGGTGTCTTTCTAAATATGGTCTCCACATAGCTTCCTTCTTCCATATGCTAATACACCGGAAAGGAACCAATATTCTTAGGGTAGCGATAAAAACCTCCATAGCATTGCACTAACTCAAATGGACTAAATAACATGCACTAGTTTCCATGTTATATGCCAATCGTGACACTAACATCCTATTCTCTTTCCATTATTAACCCCCCTACTCTCCAAATCATCCTTGTATGTATTATCCACACTCATCTGGACTCGCGCGATGCCCCACGCTCGTGTGCAGCACCTCATCTAGAAAAAGCCAGACTTTTTTTTTACACTTCTCATCATTCATCTTCACAATGGCTAAGTCTACCACCAAATCTGCTAAAGCTACCAAGGTTCTGAAGAAGCAATCGGCCAAGGTCGAGTCGTCTTCTGACTCGAGCTCCAGCTCCAGCTCTTCCAGCTCCGAATCTAGCTCCGACTCCTCATCTAGCGACTCCGAGTCTGAGTCTGAGGATGAGAAGCCCAAGACCAAGCCTGCTGCTAAGAAGAAGGACTCCAAGCCTGCCGCTAAGAAGGAAACCAAGACTGCCGCTAAGAAGGAAACCAAGACTGCCGCTAAGAAGGAAACCAAGGCTGCTGCCAAGAAAGACTCCTCTAGCTCTGACTCGGATTCTAGTTCGAGCTCCAGCTCCAGCTCTGAGTCTGATTCCAGCTCTAGCTCTGAGTCCGAGTCCTCCGACTCTGAGTCTGAGGACGAGAAGGAGGAGGTGAAGGAAGAGAAGAAAGAGGAAAAGAAGGAGAAGGCTTCGTCGTCGTCTTCGTCTTCATCTTCTGATTCCGACTCCAGCTCCAGCTCTAGCTCTTCGTCTGACTCGGACTCTTCGTCTGATTCCGACTCTGACTCTGACGACGAAGAGAAAACCACCAAGCGTAAGGCCGACTCCGAAGAGGAGTCCTCTGCCACCGAGGAAGAGCCAGTCTTCAAGAAGCAAAAGACCGAGGAGACCCCAACTCCAGCCGGTGAGCCAGCCACCTTGTTTGTGGGTAGATTGTCGTGGAATGTCGACGACGAGTGGTTGAGAAGAGAGTTTGAGCCAGTTGGAGGTGTCATCAGCGCCAGAGTCATCATGGAGAGAGCCACCGGTAAGTCAAGAGGTTATGGATACGTTGACTTTGAGTCCAAGGAGTCTGCAGAGAAGGCCTTGAACGAGTACCAGGGCAGAGAGATCGACGGCAGACCAGTCAACTTGGACTTGTCTTCCGGCAAGCCAAAGCCAGCATCCACTCCAAACGACAGAGCCAAGAAGTATGGCGATGCTCCATCTGCTCCTTCAGACACCTTGTTCATTGGCAACTTATCGTTCAACGCCTCGAGAGACAAGTTGTTCGAGATCTTTGGTGAGTACGGTACCGTTGTTTCTGCCAGAATCCCAACCCACCCAGAAACCGAGCAGCCAAAGGGTTTCGGATACGTGCAGTTTGCTTCTGTTGAGGAGGCTCAGAGTGCTTTGAACTCCTTGAACGGTGAGTACTTGGATGGCCGTGCATGCAGATTGGACTTTTCCACTCCAAGAGACAACAACTCCAGACCGGGAAGTGCCCGTGGCGGATATGGCGACCGTGGTGGCCGTGGCGGATTTGGCGACCGTGGTGGCCGCGGTGGACGTGGAGGTTTTGGTGGACGTGAGAGATCGTCTACTCCAACTCCAAAGCCCACTTTCCAGGGTACTAAGAAGACCTTTGACTAGGTCTGAAGGCATATTTCTGTATATTACTAGTTGTTAATGCATGATTTGTTAAGTTACGGAGGAGTAGAGTAGAGTAGAGATAGAGGGACGGCTCAGAGTCAGTGGCCGGTATGATAATCGGAAGCGTATTTATTTCGCAGTCTAGGTTGTAGTGTGGCATAGTGTGGAGAATCGATTGCCCTCTTGATAATGTGGACGCTAGACGTATAGATCAAAGTGCCCGAAGAAGGCGAGACATCCCAGGTCTTAGAAGGTGATAGAAGGTAGTGTATGGAATTAAATGCTCCTTGCTAATAACCTTCCGCTCCTTCCCGCAGAGATGGTCAACTAGGACGATCAGGTGGTGAAAATTACTACTTAATTTCTAGCTTATCCGGCTATTTTCATCATGAAGCTAAGGTGAAATTTATTTCTTCTTGTTGTACCCCGCAGTATATAGTAGAATAGAAGAAAGAAGTTCTTAGCAGATACGGATAATTGTCAAATCTAGACAAGGAAGCACGCCTGAAATACTGTACCAGCGCAGGATGCAATACAAACAATACTCGAAGGCAAAGGAATAGTCCGTTTAGGAAAACTCTGCACTTCTGGGTGCGGAACCACTGAGCCATGCACGGAGAAACAGCAATACCATAAGCTAAAAAGGCAAGAGCACCAGACGTATTCAGAAGGGTGTGACGAGAGAAAATATATAATCGGAGAAAAGTAAAACGGTCAGCGGATAAAACGGCAAAGATGCGACGATGAAAAAAAAAAAATTCGAAAGCATTAAATGCTCGCTTACTCGGCGATCGAACGTCAGATGTCACGGAAATACGACTGGAACTCCCCAAACGATAAAAAGTATCGGAGCCTCTTGCCATGCGGTCGTCACATAACAAAAAAAAAAAGGGAAAAAAAAAGCTAAAGTAGCCGGAAAATATCAGCATATTTGCCGGGCAAATTCCCCGAAACACGCTTCTACTTGCCTCCTCTCTCCTATCTTGATTGTATTGCCCGTTAGAAGGAATAAGCACTCTCCTGCACCGCTTTGGAAGTGACACATTGACGCAATATGTCAGTTCATAACAGCGAACACACAGAATTTTGCCACATCTCTTGGAACGGCTGCATAAGGGGCAGCCGTGCCCCCACGTAAGTGAAATCCTCCATTGTCCTTCCATCCCCAGTTGTATCGTCCCGCCCCGGTTGAGTCGTTTGTCACGTGATCTGGGGCGCCGTCAACCCAGGGCGGCCTGCCCGCTATTCGTACCTATTTACCTAACTCTTCCCAGGCTTTCAGCATACCTCTTCCCACACTTTCAGCATACCTCCTCCCACGCTTTCAACATACCTCCCAGGCCCCGTGCCATTATGAGACGTGCGGTATCGAAATTCATTCCCCGGCCCAGACCGTCGGGCGTGGCTTCCACCTACAAAATCGACCAGTCCTCGGTGGAAGACTTCTACATTCTGTTAGATGACCCCCACAAGGCGTGGCTACCAGGAGAAGAAATTCTGGGCCAGGTGATTCTCATTTCCCGCAAGAACTTGGCCAACATCTCCATCGTGTTTTCTCTCACGGGCTACGTTAAGATAAATGCCCTGCACCACTCCAAACTACGGGCAATGAAGCATGTGTTGTTTAATCACAATATCAAGATCTACGGGCCAGATTCCGACCAGGTAAACACCTCACTGGACGACTTCCACAACGGCTTGTACAAAGGCGAGCATCGTTTCCCCTTTATTGTCAAGCTCCCCAACAAGAGAGTGTACACCTCGCTAGACTTCGGCAAGGGGTCCATCGAGTACGTTTTGAAGACGTCGCTACGATCTACCGACGCTCCTGTGCCCTCCGATTCTCATCTGCCGGGCCAAATTCCCGGTGCCGTGACTTCGGACCTTCTCGGGAAAGCCAAATCTTTCTCCAAATTGCATGCGCCTACCTTCACGTCAGAAAAGATCATCAACTTGGTCAACCCGATCGACGTGTCGGAGCTACCGCCTTTGAAACCCAAAAGACTCATTATCAAGGACCCCCGCCACAACAAGAAGCTTCTGCGCGTCCAGTCTTCCACTTCCACCATGAACAGTTTCTCCACCTTGTCTTCCAACAATTCAGACACCGAGAGCCCTCACACCGCCCACACAGGCTTGGCTCCAGGATCGTCGGCCAACACTCCTTCGCTGCTTCTGAATGCCCACGCCAGATCGGGCTACGCTCTGTCCAATGGCCTTTCCTCTCCTCTGATAGACCAAAGACCTAACCACATCAGAGTCACCATGGAAATTGGCCAGCGTGGCTTCCTACGAGGAGAACTTGTCCCCGTTAAACTCAACATCAATCACTTGAAACAGATCCAAGACTCTCGGGGTATTATTGTCACCTTGGTCAGAGTATGTCGTCTTGACTATGGGCCGGATGGCTTCTACGAGTCATTCCGTAAAGATCTCCAGCAGCTGGTTATTCCCCTCTTCGTCGATCCCAACACTTTTGCTCTGGAAATCAACACAAGTCTACGTGTTCCCCCGGACGCGTTTCCAACCATTCTGGGCTGTCCAATGGTGTCCTTTCAGTATTTCATAGAGGTGATGCTCAATCTTTCTGGAAAGCCTTTGAGCTTAGAGGGCCCTAGCGACCATCCCAAGTCCAACCTGGCACCTCACGACGATATGCTCTCTTCTGGGCAGGGATCTACGCCTGGTGCTGTCGCTGCCGCCAACTACAACTTCCACGCTTATGCGACGGCGCAGAATCGTTCTGAATTCATCAACACAGACAAATTCAAACGACTGAAAAAGTTTCTCCAAATCACTTCTGAAGTGGTGATTGGCACTCATCGTCTGGAGAAGCCCTCCATTGTCGAATCTCCGGAATCCAATCAACCTTTCGCCATTACTCCAAGACGTTCGTCTCTGGGCTCTTCGAATGCCAACTCACCTGCATTCATTCAACCGCCACCGGCTGTTGGAGCTCAGCTGGGTGCCATCAACGCTATTCCGGAGTCTCGCCCCATGGATTTCTCCATTCCTCCATATCTCGAGTCTGCTAGTGCCACTCAACCGGGCCCGGTCCCACAAAACAGCACGGCTCCCACTTACGAGGACGTCTCGGAGCAAATTCCTATTCCACAGCAACCACGCCTCTCTGAGAAAGAAAGAATGCGCTTACACGAGGCGAGCTTGTTGCCATCAGAACCTCAGTTTGATCACTCAGATCATGAAGATAGGGAAACTGTCAGTCCAATGGACCCAAATAATGATATTTTGGACGAGCTAATCAGTCAGGGAAATCTGGAGAATGTTACTGCTGTAGGCTCTGACCGGGAAATGTCTTTTGCTTCCACTCGCCGGCCACGCGGAGAAAGCCCTCAAGTTTTCAGAGACGCAGATGATTTATATGAGTCACCAGATATTCACGAGGGAATCGGACTGGAAGGTGCTAAGGAGTATGTGCCAAACTACGACAATTCCGGAAATGACAGGCTAGTGTTCATTACTGCTCAGGAAAGTGAATCTCGCATGGATAATTGAATGATTACGATTTTGATGATGTAGTATACATATTTAACAATTAACAACCTTAGGCGTTACCATTCATAGCCAAATACAACTCTTTCTTCAAGGAGGAGACTGTGTCGGTCAACTGGTCGCGCTCTTGCTTCAAGATGTACAAATCAGCCTCCAAATCTTTAAGCTTCATGTTGTAATGAGCACTCGTGAAACCTTCCTCCGCATCTTCATCAGCTTCCTGAACCGGTGAAGCAAAGCGGGGCGATGACTCGTTAACTGGTGTTGAAATCGCGCTGGATCTCTTGGACACCGCATTTGCCTTTTTGTACAACTTCAATTCATTGTTTTCCTTGATCAACTTCTCGATTAACATCTTCTGACTCCTCAATTCGTCCTGGGTCAAATCAAGAGCTTTGCTTGTATTGTTCACAGATTGCAATGCATCACGGTAATTGTCCTCGAAGGTGCGTAACGATGCCAATTTTGCCTGCAATTCGGCTTCCAATGTCTGAACTTCAGCAGAAGCTCCTTCGTGCTGTTGTTTGGATGCCAACAACAACTCATCAACCTGCTTCTGCAACTGAGCAACAACAGGATTGTCGTCGGTATTTGTCAGACGAATTTCTGCCTCTGGGGCATTAGTAGACTTCCATAACAGAACCAAGTTCTCCAACTGAGAAGAAATCTGTCTGGTTGACCTTCTTGTGGTGCCACCAGTAAGAATAGAGGAGTTTCCGTCATTCTCACGAGTTTCAAGCTCCTCGTCGTCGCTAACCTCCACTTCGTCGTGAAGAGCGCGGTAATTCTGGAAATCCAAATCCAAATTCTCAAATTTGTGTTTCCACTCCGCAATCTGTTGATGCAACACAGATTCCAGCTTCACTTGACCGGTCAAGTTATAAATTCTCTCCTCTTGGCCCTTTATGACTTTCTGCAAGGTCGAGATTTCACCTATCTGGTTATTCATAAATGGCTCGAAGCGGGAAAATTTCTCCTTGAGGTTGTTATTCTCGTTCTCCAAGTAGATCATTCGATTGTTGGTCTCCAAGCGGTTCAATTTGTATTTGGTCAATTCGGTGAACCCTCTTTTGGAAGTGGTAATACTTGCAGTATCTTCGCCTTCGCCGATCTCCAATTCCTGAGGATTGACAGAACGGCGAAGTTCTTCAACAAGACTATCCTTCTCTTCAATTTGGCTGTTAAGGAGAGCCAACTTTTCTTTGACAGAATCATTGTTTTCTTTCAAATGATTATTTTGCTTTTCCAAAGCTTGAATCTGCTCAGTGGCATTTTGCATCTGCGATCTGGTTGAGGCTTTTATCTGAACCAATTCTGCGTTCAACTCCGCTATTATCTTCATGACTTTAGCATCGCTTTCGGGAGCCAGGCCAGATGAAGCGATTCTAGAGCTTCTTCCATTACTCACGAGAGGTTCTTCACCTTTCTCTCCACGGAAGAGCTTAGCAACACCAGCTTCAATACCAGCTCCAATACCAGCTCCGACGCCGCTCCCAATACCAGTAGAAACAGCCTTACTTGATGTTGGATACGACGTACTGGGAGCGTGCAGAACAAAGCTGTCATCAATAGCTTCTTCTTCTTCTTCATTGACAGTATCTTCATTGACCGTATCTGAGAGATGAGCAAAGTCTCGAGTCAAGATAGGAGTGCTATTGTCAGCTCTCAAGTTTTCAGGAGATTCAGATTCAAAGAGTGGAGCATGCCCGTTGTGGTACGTGGTAGGAGCCACATTGTCGCCTGCGATGTAGCGGTCACGTACATCTTCCAAATCCGACGTCGTATCTTTCTCGCTTATAGCACTCGATGAAGGAATATCAACATCCACAAACTTGTCGACTGGCGTGACGGCTTCGTGTTCGGGATCAATCTCAGTCTTAGGATCGAGCGATCTCGGAAACTTATCAATCGATGCATTAGGAGTTCTGAATTCCTCCACACCGGCGCTGAGACTCCTACGGTGACGGTGCAAGGCTTCTTCAGAAGGCAGAGGAGAAGGAGCTCTTCTGCTGAGAATACCTGCTGCACCACCGGCAGAAGCAGCTACCTTTTTGGGAATGCCGCCTCCAAAAAAGTGGTCGACAGTAGGAATGTCCAATGCATATATCATGGTGCCCAACTCCTGCCCGTCGAACGCTTCGTACGTGTCGAAGTTTTCGGGATCGGCGTAGATGTAATCGTTCTTGTCGCCACCCATGATAATTAATTGGTTCAAAGTCGGAATGTAAGTCATGGAATGGCCACAGCGAGGACCAGGACCGCCTTCCGAGAGTTCTTTGCTCAATTTGGACCACTTGAAACTGTGAAGATCCAACGAGTGCAAAGTGTCATAAATGGCTCCCGAGAAATCGTTACCTCCGTAAACGTACAAGCGATCGCCGACTATGACAGCAGAATGCTCGTTGACAGGCAATGGCACATCGCCGGTGGTAGCCACTTGCGCCCACTTGTTGATCAACGTATCGAAGCACCACAAGTCATTGCACACTTTTTCGTTGTTGTAGACACCACCAAAGATGTAGATTTTGTTCTTGTAGATGGACATGGAGTGATTTGTCACTGGCGGAGGCTTGAAGTTATTGAGAGGCTGCACGAGCTCCCAGCGGGCCCTGGGCAGCTTGAACGACGTCAATTCAAAGTAGTATAAGTCGTTGAACACGTCATTCTCCAATTGACCTCCAAACAAGTAAAGTCTCGAACTGGTAGCACTTGATGACACCACCCCAATCAGGTGTCCGTAGCGGCCTCGTGGCTTGCCCAAAACGTGCAGAGGGATGGTGTATTTGTAATTGTTCACGTTAAACATGTAAAAGTTGTCGTCTGGGTATCCATTGTAGTCTGTATCTACGGTATCTCCTCCGTAAATGATGTAAGCATTCCCGCACAAGACTGACGAGTGGCCCACACGCGCTGGCGGGTTATTGTTGTTGACTACCTCGAGATGTTGCGCGGTGAAGCCCCGGACGGTGTTGCCGGCACCGATATCTGGCGATATTTTCCAGGTATCCCCAAAAACAGAGCCCTCTTTCAAACCTCCCATCAAGAATATCTCGTTCTTGTCGGAAGAAATTAGCGAAGCAGCATGTCTGTAACGAGGAAAGGGCGAATCCATGAGCTTGAAGCGACTCCAGGGCGTGGTGGCAGTGGGATCGGCCACAATTTCCTCTGTGGGTGCCAAGTTCTCGATAGATTCGTGCGGAGAGTGATCGACGCGGTTTTTCGACAGATCGGAAGGTCTGCGGACGTACAGATGGTACGTTGGTGGGTCCTCGCTTTCAGCAGTGGTAAAGGACGAGTCGGGATCAGACTCCTTCTTTTTCTTTCCGAACTTAAAACGAGCCATTTTGGAAACAACTGAAGAGATCAGACACGAACGGGGATAATTGGTTAGCGGGACACTTGAACCGAGGACTTGCGGTTGTAGAATTGGCCAACGGTTGTGGAATTCTTTGCACAAGAATGATCACCCTGAAACTCGTTGAGACGGTAACTTTAGTGGGAAGCCCCAAGGTGTTGTAGGCAGGTTTTGCTGGGGATATACCTGGGGATCGAGCACACAACCAAAGCAAATAGTACAGTGAACTAGCAGTAAAGTAGTACAATAAACTAGCAATAGTTGCAATACAACAAGAAAAAACCTGTCTTACCTCCCTATAAGCTAAGGTTTCCACCTTTATATGGGGTCCATAAATGGACTGTGAGGCCACGGCTTGTCAGCTAGGTGCCGGAGGAGTGCAACCATTTCCCTGATGCGGCAGACCAAAATTCCCCCATTAGGCAACATCAATAGAGAAAGCGACGTCAAAGGCGGGGGAGACAGATGAAGATTGTTTTAACTAAGAATACCGTGGACAAATTGGGAAATCGATAGCTGATTTTCGAGATTCAGACGGAAACACATATGGCAGAGTGTAATTCAGAGATGTGTAACTTATGCTGAGATTCACCAAGAGGTAAGGATTCGGGAATCAGAGTGGAATGAAGGCTAAGATGGACAAAAAGGTAGTGAACGGTGGCACGGTTGTGGGATTGACTAAAAAAATTAGAGAAAAACAAATTGGTGATTTTTGCGGAGGATTTATATTTTCTAGGTGAACTTACGTGGAGCATAGAAATGTAGTAAGTGTGAACTATCAGTGGCTGCGCCAAGAGTGACAACTACAAAAACTAAAAGAAAGCTAATAAAATTAAAAGAAGTTTCAAACTAGATCATTGTGACATTACCTCAACTACTTCAAATTCTCTAATTGTATTTATTCACTTCACCCCAACTCTGGTTGCAAATGCTGTGCTCCGCACTACGCTCGTCCTCAACTTCATATCAAAGTCGGTCCTCCAACCACCATGGGTTTCGTTTACGATCCAGAGATCCAATTGGCAAGGCTATTTCCTTCAGAGGATTCGCTAAACGACATAGATGCCGTGCTAGATCACATCGAAAAACATAAACAGGCCGCCAACGTCCGTCTCCGCCAAGAGATCGCCGCCTACGACCACCCAATAGACTTGCACCAGGACATTGGCGAACTCACGGACTCGTTCCGAGACATCAAACAGAAGTCTTCAAATACGCAAGATGCCATTTTGCTGATGACTGCCAGCATCCAGCGATTGGACACCACAAAGCGCAATTTGGTGCTTTCTATGAAGATCCTCAAACGGCTTCAGATGTTGGTGAATGCGTTCAACAGTCTTACCGACGTGGTACTGACTCGAGATTATAAAGCAATTGCAACATACCTTGGTGTCGTCAAGGAGCTCATGGAGTTCTTCAAGCCATACAAGTCCATTGACGAGATCGGCACTCTCAACCAGCTAATCCACAAGACCCAAAACAAGTTGGTCGACGACGTGTTCATCGACTTCGAGGACTCTTTCACCAACAACTTCACCAACGACAAACTCGTGTATGGGTGCGAGATCTTGGAGTTGGTCGATGCCAAGTATAAAGATAAGCTTTTGACGTGGTTCTACAACCTCCAGCTTAAGGAGATCCAGTCCATTTTTAACACCGCCGACGAGGCTGGAAGCATGGAAAATTTGAGCCGAAGGTACATTTTCTTCAACAATATCCTTACCAATATTCGCTCTCATTACCTTAATGTTTTCCCTGAACTGTGGAAAGTGGACTTGGAACTCAGCAAGTTGTTTTGCAAAGTCACAAATCAGGACTTGTCCAGCAAACTCAGTGGCTCGAACATCCCTTCGACCGTCATTCTTGAGGCGTTGAAGAAGAGTCTTGACTTTGAGAAATCATTGAATGAAACGTACAAAACGAACGCGTTCGACAAAATCATTCTGGGGCTGTTCGAACCATATTTGACCACCTGGGTATCGGAACAGGATTCCTTGCTCAACCAAAAGTTTATGGAGTTTTTCTCCGCCCCCAAAATCCCTAATGAGCTCAATGCCCCACTGACTGCCGACGACTTGTTGGCGGTACTTAAAGTGAACAGCGTTCCTAATTTTGCACCTTCTTCTGTCGAGTTGTTCAAGACGTTTCAAAAGCTTTTGGTGCAGATCATAAAGTTGTCCACTGGCGAGATTTTGATCGACTTGTCGAGGTTATTCACAAAGTACCTTCGAGAGTACCATTACAAGGTTCTTATTCCCATCTTGAATCAGACTAATTCGAATACGAAAGGAATCGAGCCTCTCAAATACTTGACAATGATCCTCAACACCGCTGATTATGTCATCAACAATACGAATGACTTGCAAGAAAGAATGGAAAAGCTTATCGACGCACGGTTCAGACTGAAGATAAATTTTGAATCTCCAAAAGACTTATTCTTGGATCTAATCGGCAAATCAATCAAGGCGACAGTACTGAAAGTTTCTATCGACCTACAATTTCTGTGGAGACAGTTTGAGAATAATGGCTGGGACACCATGGAGTTCGTGTCAGATACCTCAACTTACATGGACGACTTTGTTTCCTCTTTGAAAGAGAACAATAGGGTGATTTTGCCTCTTATCATGAGAGAAGGATATTCCAGGAGCTACTGTGATCGTCTAGTGGAGATGATGGTGAACACCTTTTCAAACAAACTCACTTTAATTAAACCGTTGAGCATAATCAACATTGAACAGATTCTTTTGGATGTCTCTGTACTCAGGAAGTACTTTTCTATTCTTCCACTATATTCTGATCCTACTTTCGACGAGTCAAGACGGAATGATGAGAATGAGCTTCCGATTCCAAAGGCATATGCTAGGTTTGTGAGTACCCAGTTTACAAAGTTGGAGACTTTGCTCAAACTTTTGCTCACTCCAACTCTCCCCGTGGATAACATCGTGGAGAGCTACTTCAATCTTATTGGTGATAAGTCACTTACAAACTTCACAAAATTCCTTGAATTAAAGAGCATCGAGAAGGTGAATCAAGCGAAGTACATTGAAAACTTCAAGCTTCAACTCACGATCCAGAACGACCTCATTGAGGACTCGACGATTTTTGCCGCCTTCAAGAGTGAGAATCAAGGCAATCTAGCCCATCCATTATCACAGCCTGCTCCCCAGCAGATTGACCCGAAGGAATTAGTTAGCAGCAAGTCTCCAGAACCAAACATTCCAGATTTCCTCAAGACCAATACTGCGAAAATTCAGAACATCAAACTTAACAATCCATTGAAGGACTTTGCACTCAATGGAGAGCAGCACGTGAACAAATTCAATGAGAATTTCAAGAATTTTGGAAAGTTCTTCAGAAAAGACGCCAACGACTTTGAATAGTGGGACACCCTGCATACGGACACAACCCAAGTCTTGATTCTCACCAAATGCTGATGAATGTGACTAATTCTAGAATGTCAAGATTGATCAAAATATGTGGACTACGAACCACCGCAGCTGCAGAGGAGGCAGTAAATCTGGGCGCAGATCTTCTCGGAGTCATCATGGTACCTAACAGGAAAAGGAGCGTCACACCTGAGGTCGCACTTGAGATTTCCAAGCTTGCCAGAGAGAGAAGACAGAAGTTAAACCGAAAGTTTCAGTCGTCGAAGGAAATCGTCGAGTATGTCCTGAACCAAAAATTCGAGCATTTCGACGACTACTTCAATTTATACCGTCTGTTGGTGATTGAAAACGGACCATTCCTAGTTGGAGTGTTTAGAAACCAAGATATCAGCGAGGTTTTCAGATTAGCCAATGAATACGAAGTGGATGTGATTCAGTTGCATGGCAGTGAAGATGTGGAAGAATATTTGGAACGCAATGAGGATGGGAAGTACGCGATTGTTAAAAGATATATGATTCCCGAACAGATACAAACCATGGCGGAGTTCTTCCCCAAATTGACGGGTGTTCCAAGCAGGGGATTCGCTTTTCCGCTCTTGGACTCTGAGGCTGGCGGTGAGGGAAAGACCATTGACTGGACCCTTATCAATGACCTTGAAGGGAAGTTTATTTTGGCTGGGGGTTTAAACCCAGATAACTTACACGAAACGCTCCCCTACTCCAAGAATGTCATCGGATTTGATGTCAGTGGAGGGGTCGAGAATGACAAAGGCGACAAAGATTTAGACAAAATCAGCCGGTTCATCTCCAAGGGTAAGCAACTAGCATAAAATACAAGAACCGGATACTATTATTATACATAACCCTAATCTTCCTGATCCCAGTTGCCTGGTCTTCTTTGCTGAGGAACCTGTGGGCCACCAGCTCTCTTGGCCATGATAATCTGGTCAATAGACAAAATAGTGGTAGCAGCATCCGTGGCGAAGTCAATAGCAGACAGCTTGGTGGATAAGAGATCGTAAATTCCCACCTGGGAGACATCCACGAGATTGTCCTCAGTCTCGCCAGCAATGTCGATACCCACAGTCAAGCCCAGATTGTCCTCTGCAGAGTGAGCAGCATACAACTTACTCAATACCTCGGACGAGTCCAAGCCGGAAGTTTCGGCCAAAACACGAGGAACAACCTCAAAGGCCTTGGCGTAGTTCTTGATAGCAAGCTGCATCAATCCAGGGGTCTTTTCGCCGTATTGCGTGATCAACTTGGCCAACTCAATCTCCACAGCACCAGCACCCGGCAAAAGTCTATTGTCCTTGACCAAACCCTTGATGGCATTGACACCGTCATCAATGGCTCTTTCGATGTCATCCAAGTTGTTCTGAGTAGCCCCTCTGAGAACAATGGTGGACGTTCTAGAGGTAGATTCTTCGTTCTGTCTGAAGATGGTCACACGGTCACCACCAATCTCCTTGGTCTCGATGACATCAATAGTACCCATTTCCTCAGGCATTGGAGCGCCCAATCTAGGCAACGGCGTGGCGCCACACACTTGACAGATACGACGGACATCAAATTTGGAAGGCACCCTGAGCACCAAGATGTTGTACTTGTCAAAGTAGTGGAGAGCCAACTCTCCCACGCTGGACCCGGCCACAATGACGCGGACACCAGAGTCGTAGATCTCCTTGCACATTTCGTCCAACTGCTGTTCTTCGCCTTTGGAGAAGTCCAACATTTCCTGGGCGTTATGGAGCAACACCGTGCCCTTTGTTTCGGTGGTGGAGATGTCGATGGGACAGGTGAAAACAACCACCTTCGACTTGGAAGTGACGTTTTTGACGTATCCCTCGGGCTCACGGGGGAAAACCATGCCTTTCACCACCTCTGAGTTGCTCAAGGCAGAACCCATGATCTTCACCACACGTACGTTATCAATATTGAACGACTGGGGGTTCTTAGGGTTGAGAATCAAGCTGACAGCCTCAATGACCAAGCCGGAAATTATGTCTTCCAAGCCGTACTGCTTGGCAGCAATGACAGGTTTGATGACCTTGAGTAGCTCGTCGGCCTCTAAAATATTGGCCACCTTGGTCACAACCAACTTCTCCAACGCCTCCTGCAAGAACTTGTTGGCCAAATTGAAGCCCTGGATAATCTCTGGCACGCTCAACCCGAGCGCAATCAACTTTTCCGAGATATTTAGGAACTCGCCGGCCAACACTAACACCAAGTTAGTGTTATCGCCCATCTCGAATTCCTGCTGCTTCAGCGCCATAATCAACATCTTGACAGCGGGATGCACGATGTCCAACTCGTTCAAAATGGTGGCTGCGTCGTTGGTAATGAATGTTCTGTCGTGTTTGTTGACGAGAATCTTGTTTCTTCCACTTGGTCCCATAGATGTGAGGACAATGGAGGTGATTTCCCTCACGGCTTCGATGTTACGGATGATGGCTCCATCACTGGCCAGATACAGGGAGTAACCTTGCTTGAAAAGGCCCGCATTAGGGGCGGAGGGCAATTTCAAAGACATTGGAGAGAAAAAATTGGGTGTAGAATGGATTTTTTTGATTCGGAGGCCAAACTGGGTGCAGGACGAGTGGGAAAATTATTACTACGAGCTAGAGAGTATCTGAAAAGATCAAAGAGTTTTTGCCAAAGATTTCAATTTCTGACTCGTGACTTATTCTTAGGTGTTCTGATTATGCTTGTTGTTGATGTTCTTTTTTTTTAATCATCTTATTTTTAGTTTTCTTATTTTTGTGCTCGGTGCTTCTTCCTTCTTACTTCACAGACCTTACTCATTCTTCGTTTCTCTATTTACCTGCTTCTTCCTCCCTAATGTTCATCTATGCCACGAATAATGACACCAGAGTTTCTCCTCTATTAAGTTCCGAACGTTTTCCATGCTCACATGCCCAAGCTGGCGAATGAAATATCGTCAATCAGCTTCCTGATTAGACCGCGGAGCGGGTCGAGACTTGCATCCGACCTGGTCTGAAAGTACTGCGTTAGGGCCGCGTTGTACATAGTGAAAAGCTTGTCGTACTTTTGTAGCCGATCTGTCTGGTCCTTGATCCTCTTTTGTGATTTGGAAATGTTGTCCTGCAACTGTTGCTGGGCTTGCTTTTTGCGTTGTCGACATTTGGATGCAGCTATACGGTTGCGTTCCAAAAGTCGCTCCTTCTTCCACGCGGCTGTACCAGGAATTGGTCCGTTGTTCGGATTGTAAATCACCTCGTTGTTGTAAATGAGCTGATGGTTTGGCGGAGGAACCCCAGCCATATCTTGCGACTTCGGCGAGGTACCTTCTGTAGATCCGACACCCTGAGGGCTAGATGTGTTCAGAGCGGAAATATGCCCATTGTCCTGGAATTGGGAACGGACACCCGTCTGCTGGTGACCTTGGCCGGCAGAAACCACGGGATCTCTCGGAGGGCGCGGATTGTGGCCTAACAGCCGATGCAGCAGCTGCAGCTGGGCCGACTGAGGTTGGCTGTCCACATCAAACATGCGTTGGTCCGGAGCGGTGGTTAGCGATCCGTTCTGGTTGCCCATGTAGGGCGAAAGATCGTTGAAGTCGTCCAACAGGTCTTCGTCCAAAAATATGGCCTCATGGTTGACAATCTGGCCGATCTGTCCGTTCGAGATGGAGATGCGTCGGCGGTGGGAGCTCAGGTCACCGTAAGGAATGACGGTGGAGTCAAGAATGGGCGGGTTTGTGATTGGGTACGAGTTCATGTCGAATGGATTGTGGAAAGCCAACCCTGTGAAGCTTCCCGAGTGGCGGTAGCTTGGTCTCATGTTGTTGGACCCGTGGTGGGGCTGCAACGAAGCTCCTGGAGGCGCCACTGGAGCCCCATGGGCGGCTGGGGCAACTTGAGCCGATGCTTGATATACCGGGGGAATATTTGAGGCACCCACAAGCGTCGCCGAGGTAGCCAACGGGTGGCTTGGGTCGAGGAGCTCTATGGACTCCTGTTTGATGGGGTCAAAACCCACAAGCGGGTTGTGGTCGATTTTTGGTTGTTGCATGATGGGCCAATTTTTTTTGGAGATATGGACAGCGAGTCCTTTGACGGGATGGCCGAGGGAGACTTTCGGAGCGGCGACGGACGATGAAAGTACCGAAAACCAGGGTGAATGAAGGGAAAAGTCTGGAGGACAAAAAAAGAAACAGTAGATGTCGTTCTTTCGGCACACACTAGTAATCCACCGAAAATGAGGAGTGGATAAGTGCGCAGGACTAACGGCCCGGAAAAGAAAAAGGAAAATGGCGACACATGCGCTAATAGATACGAGTAAGAGAGGGAGCCAGAAGATTTTTAGGTGAAACGTTGTAGTGAAGTGTTTGGTGAGATATGAGGATTTTGAGTGGTTGCGGCGAAGATAAAGAATGGTGGACGAGTGATAACAAATAATGTTGATGAGTAATATGAAGGGTCTTGAAGGAGAATGAAATTAATGGATAATTTTGTGAAGAATGGTTAAAATTGGCTTGAAGAGAATGGTCATATGAGAATGGGGACGAGAACGATCAATTTTCTCCTCAAAACTGAACAAAACCTCTTAGTGAGTAGAAGCTTCTGTAGCTTCATGTATGGTCAGCAGCGAAGACATGCGGGAGAATAGCATAGCCGAACATCAAAAAAGACAAATGCAAGTGAAATTGGGGGACGGGCTATTGTTCGCGAGATAAGAGAAGAGAAAGAAAAAGAGAATTTGTAGATAACAATTTGTAGTTGAGCATGCGAAAGTGAGGCAGCACCATAAAATAATTAGTGAGGAAGTGGGAAAAGTATCCTGGACGCCTGTGAAAGTGTGCGAGAAGAACTAACGGAGGAGGAGGAAATGACAATACTGAAAAATAAATGCAACCAGCAAATCGCAGCAGATCGTTTTTTCTCCTGCCCCCACCCAAAGCCATTCGGCTGTGCATCTTTGTGAATTTGCAATCGACGATAGCAACTTTAGTTAAATGCCACTTAGCAGCGGTGCATGGTCGGTACGATGAGGTACGCAATCGGTAGGAATTCTGAGGCGTGGAACGAAGGAATGGGTCAAAGCCACTGATCGGCGAACGATTTTAAACTCTTGATTTCCATCGGATTGCTTTTTCATGGGGCTTTCTAGGCTTTTGGAACGATGTGGTGAATTGTGATGGGTGGTGTCATAACATGGTGATCTCGTAATGTGGTACTAACTTGGGAAGTGATCGCGAATATATTAGCATTACTAGTTGAAACAGTGAAGGTGAACATAGTAGCAATCATAGCTGACTAATATCTGAAATTATTATTTTGGAGAGTCAGCTCATGTATGTTCAATTGCGTCTGTTATAGGCAGTTCTATGTTTCTGCCTACTGAGTTCGTGGTCATATACGATTGTATCTAGTCTAACAGGACAGGTGCGAGTGATGGTTCTTTTTGTCTTTCCTTTCAAAAGTATCCTCTCTCTTTTCAATAGTCGTCATCTTTTCTTCAGAAGCATCCTGTCTCTTCTCAATGGTCGTCATTTCCTTTTTTTCAGTAGCCATCCTCTCTCTTCTCAATAATCACACTCTCTCTTCTCGATAGCCATCCTCTCTCTCTTCAATAGCTTTCCTCTTCTCTTCAGAAGCGTCCTCTCTCTTTTCAATACCCCTCCTCTCTTTCCGGCACTCTTGTTAATTTATTTCTCCTCTAATCTTCCTGTCTCTGCTGCTCGGTTGGCCGATCTCACTCCGCACTATTAGTGACTTACCTCGACCACAAGTAGCCAAACGACCTTACATGCCCCATTTGACTCCAATAGAAACTCCATTTCGTCTCCTTCGCTAATTGTATCCGCTTCCCCTTTCTCCGTACTCCACTCCCTTTCTCAGTACCCTTCTCCGTACCCACATCTCCTGCTTCCTGCTCTTCTCAAATACACCATACCGGCCACAACCTCATGGCTCACTACGACAAGCTCATTTCACTTCTCGAGCAAAACGACTTCGACACCCAAACTCTTGGCCCGACGCTTTTGGGAAATGCGTTACCTCGCCATAACACCGTCCAAAATGTCGACGTGACCTTCGACTTGATTGTGGAGAACCAACGTGGCCTCAAACTCTGTGGCATCGCCTTGTTTGGCGGAAACTCGCTCATTCCCTTTCTAGACCCCCCTCTGTTTCAGCGACTAGACGGCCTGAAGGTTCTGCTTCCACTTGACAAAATCGAAAACTATCCTCTTCCCGATCTTGGCTGGAGTTGGGCGTGGCACAAATGGTATGTGTTGATGCTAAATGATGTAGACGACCTGGGGTGGGTGTACCTGCTGCTATTCTTCAGGAAGTGGCTGAAATGGCACGGGACCTACTACTTTGGAGACTTTGTGAGGCGTCGGTTGTGGGTTCGGATGCGCCAGAGAGAGAGGGTAGACGAGACGTGAGGCAGGTATAGCAAGAGGTATATGGTGAGCGATGACAAGCTCTGTTTTCCCTTTATTTTCCTTTGTTCAGTCAGTCTCATTCTCTCTAACTGGTTTCCAATTTAAAGGAGCCAATTGCCGGTCACAATGGCGAGAGCAGCATAGTCAATCATGGTTCAGCATGGTCATCTTCATTAGCATAGTCAATCATTACTCAGCATGTTTATCGTTCATTAACGAGTTTGTCTTCATTAGCATGTTTATCATTATTCATAGTCTGTCATTCAAAGAGTCCATCATTCATAAAGTCTGTCATTCATAAAAGTCTATTATTCAAAGAGTCTATTATTCAAAGAGTCTATTCTTTAGCATCTTTACATCGGCTCACCATTCTGCATCAGTTTATTGCACCCATGCCTTTTTACTCTCCTTTGTTCCCTAATTCATAAATTACTGTTACTTATCTGCTCCAACAAATCGCATCCACCACATCGCATTCTTCCATTATTATTGTTTCTGCCATGGCTCGGTCATTGCTCAAAGTAGCCCTTCTAGTGGCCAAAAATGCCAATGCAAAGAATATCACCCCAGAAGGTAGTCCACCTCTTCTCTTTTGCCCTTCCCTACTAACGTATAGAATCGATTCTAGATATCGGCTCCAGATTGCCGCCCAAGAAGAAACATTGCGGACGAGTACCCCTAAAGCACAAGTTCATGCAATTGGACGCCCGAAGAATGTCTAGGGCTCGTTCACAGGAAACTTCTCTCACTGAATCCCAACTTAACTATCTAGTCAGAACCATTCGCCAAGAATGTAAATACAAACCGTCAAGTGCGTTGGTGCACACATTGGAACGGTTCAGCAAGTGCCTATCCGCGTCAGCGTTGTCATTACGGGGCGCACGCTGCTCACACCTCGTATTGTACCTTTTTGAAGGCCTTCTTTTTCTATTAGGATGCCAATTTGTTCCCTCTTCTAATGCATTAAGGGCCAAAGAGCTAATTGTGGATATCATCGAGACCATTCTCTCAAAAATTACAGAAAAATCGCTACCTTTAACCGACCAGCTCGTGGCAATATTGGCTCAGTCAGTGTTTTCTTTTCGTGGAGTGGATCTGGTAGACAAATCACATAGAAGCTTAGAGCTTTTCTCGAGACTTGCTTCCATCAACTTGTCAAAGAAGCTTCTTCGCAAAGCCGTTCTTGAGGATCTGTTTGTGGTATGTACGATGGATTTCATCCAATCTTTGGTAGACGTCATCTTCCGCTATTGCTGTGCCTATGATCCCTCCAAAAGAAAAGCTGTACATGCTTCTGTTCTTCAATGCTTGGCTGTGTATGGAGACGAGCATACGCTCGAGCAATTCTATTTACAAGAGTGGTGATGGCTCAAGTATCATGAAAGTAGCTTACCGGAGCACCTTCACCACATTTTTGCTCAAAACATAGCTTGCCCCACTGGCGAAAGTTGTGGTTGCAACCAAGATACCAAACCAATCGAACACCTCGTTCAAAACCTCAGATCCGATCATATAATTGAGGCCCGGCAACAAAACTAATCCGCCAATATAAAACATCTGCAATGCCGTGTTGACTTTCCCCAAGAGGTTGGGATGCACAGTATGGGTGACTATCGACATGTCAAAGAAACGTGCCAATGTCTTAGGCACAGGGAGCGACTTGTACC
Organism: Sungouiella tsuchiyae; assembly: GCA_030566995.1. NCBI lineage: Eukaryota > Fungi > Ascomycota > Pichiomycetes > Serinales > Metschnikowiaceae > Sungouiella > Sungouiella tsuchiyae. Next base: position 24,546 of record JAJLRO010000014.1, on the reverse strand, counting down.
GGAGATAAAAAGCCGTAAAGCTCAACATTACATCTCTTCCAATGATAATGGCCGCAACATACCAAGGCATTATATGCTTGACTCCAAGGGCAACAGTGCACACCGTCATCAAGAACTTGTCAGCAGCAGGATCCAATATGGAGCCCAACACAGACTTCATATTATAGCGGCGGGCAATGTAACCGTCAACGGCATCGCTGACACAAGAGTAAAGGAAAATTGAAATTGCTGCCGTTGATTGTCCAGTTGCTATGAAGTAGCCAATACCGGGTGTGGCAATAATTCGAGTCATGGTCAAGATGTTAGGAATTGTGTACACATCACTGGATAAAGATTCAATGCTTTTGGATTCCACTGGTGGAACTGAAGTCACTGGTTTCTTTGGCTTTTCAGGTACAAGTTGTGGGGTTGGCTGTTGTGACTTGCGAGCCTGTTCCAGTCGATAAAGGATTGTGCTAAATGAATGCCGAGCCAATCCGCAATTAATTTGCGGTTTCAACAACGGACGTGCTAGCGACGAACGCCATGACGTTCGAGCAACATGGAGCCCTGTGGGGATCACTCTGAACATGGTATTATGAGATAAAAAACTTGACTACTGAATGCATGCATGCTATGCACAGGGTCGGGTTATACTATACAATTATTTGGGAAGGCCTTGCTCGTTGACCAAACTTTGAGTGGTCTCCTGTGGACCAGAGCCAATCTTGGTCAAGATAATTCTGCTAACTCCCTTGTAGGCATCCGTGTCGAACTCGATATTGGAGTCCTCGAAGTTGGAAACCTGGCTCGCAACCTTTTCCCAGCCAGGAACCTGGTTGAAGTATTTGTGGATCAAACCCAACACCTTGTTTTCGTTCTTCTCCTCGTAGTAGATGACTGCGTTGGGGCCGGCGTCGAAAGTGTAGGCAGCGATGATCTTGCCTTCCTGCTCGTTCAACTTGTGTACCAACTTGATGATCTTTTTGGAGGTGTCGTTCAAGTAAAAGATTGGTGGGAATGAGTCCAAACAAACAGCGTGAAACGAGTTGGAGTCTATCATGGTCAACTCTCCAAACTTCTCAAAGTCTCTATCGCGGATTGTCTTCTTCATTTCCTCGAACCTTCTAGGAACAACTTCCAGAATACGGTGCTGAAACAAGTCAGATGTGGCGACGGTCGACTGCATTCCCGTAGTAGAAGGAGTATCCTTCTTATCATCAGAAACCACCAAAATGGCTGCCTTCATCGATGGCCAATGTTCCACTGGGGCAACTTCAACAGCCTTGGAATCCTCTCCATTTTCCAAGTCACCCATCTCCCATGCGACGTAGCCTCCAAACAATGATCTACATGCGGAACCGGATCCCTTTCTTGCGATTTTCGAGATCTCGGACATCAGTTGAGGAAGTTTGTACAACTTGGCGATGGCCACCACCAACGCAGCAAATCCAGCAGCAGAAGAGGCCAAACCAGCAGCAGTTGGGAAGTTATTTTCGGAAACAATGTGCAACCCCCATTCGGACAACTTGGGTAAGCTGCTGTCGGCGTCCTCCAATTTGTTTCTCAACTTTCTCAAGTCCTTCAAGCATGCTATTGTTCTCTCACCCTTGATGCCTTCTTCATTGCCATTAAGCCACAAGTTGTCGGCCTTGAAGTCGGCACTAGTTGCCACGGAGGTCAAAGTTCTCAAATCCTCTTGAGCCAACGTCACGGAAATGGACGAGTTGGTTGGAAGATTGAGAGTCTTATCTCTCTTTCCCCAGTACTTGAGGGTCTGAAAGTTAGTACAAAACGGGGAAGAAAACAGCCAAAACGGGAATTAGCCATTGAGGTCACCAACTACATACGGCAATATTGACTGGAGCCGTAGTTGAGGCAGTGTACACGGTCATTGTCGAGAGTGAAGTGGTTAGTTCCTCGAAATTCGTACGTCGTATAAAAAAACACGACCGCGACAATAATTAGCAGCCATCACGACCGAGCCAGCAGTTCGAAAAGGACATAAAAATATATACTTATACAAATTTGGCTTCCACAACACTTCTCGTGAGGAGAGGCAGCCAAAAGCCTCGCCGTCAACTGTCATTGAAAATTATCGTTGCTAACGTTTACTGTCTCTTCCATCTCCACAAACGAGCCTTGCAATCACCACTTCCAGTTGCGAAAATACCTTCAGAGCCCAGCGAATTGAGCGACACCGCAACCGAAATCACCGAGTTGCGGTGGCCCTGCAACATCAACAATGGGTTTCCGGAAAGCTGGTCCCAGAAAATAACTCCACGGTCTTTCGAGCCCGACAAGATGTACTCACTGTCCGGCGTCGAGCACACACTCAAGACAAAGTCTTTGTGGCCCACGTAGGTCACTTCGCAGCTGGACTTCTTGGCAATCGACAGGCCGTTGCCGCTGGCGCCTCCCAGGAACAGCGCTTTGCCCTCCAAGTTCCACAACTTGACGGTTCTATCCAACGATCCAGAGGCAATCTGGTTTCCGTTGGTCGAGAAGGCAACGGAGTAGACAGAGTCCTGGTGGCCGTTGCCAGATTCATTTCCAGAGTCCAATCTCTCCACAAGGAATCCGGTGGACGAGTCCCACACTCTGACGGTCTTGTCCAAAGAACCAGCAGCTATCAACTTCCCGCTGGGCGAAACAGCCACGGTGGTAACACCGTCTTCAATGGATAATGTCAACGAGCACTGCGAAGAGCGCAAGTCCCAGATTCTCACGGTACGGTCACCAGATCCAGAAACCAATCTGTCGCCGTCTGGGAAGAAATCCAACGAGTAGATGTCCTGCTCGTGGCCCCTCAAGATCTTGATGATTCTCTTCGTCGACAAATCCCAAATCCGGATCAACTTGTCCTCGGCACCGGTGGCCAACAACTTCCCGTCGGGCGAAAAACACACGGATCTGATGTACAAGTCGCCGTTGGCGTTTGTGTTGGCTGAGCCGTTGGCAACTGAAGAGCCGTTTTCGGCGTTTTCTCCCTCGCCCTGGCCATCCACATTGTTGGTGCTGTTGTCGTCGATCAACTTGGCGATCAATGCACCGGTTTTTACGTCAAACACCTGGGTGGTCTTGTTGCATCCGGTGGCAATGAACTCTCCGTTTTTGGAGAATTGGACACAGCACACCACCGACGAGTGGTCCAAAGACTGCATCATCTCCACGTCCAAGTCCCGCTTGAATGCCGGGTTGAAGAGCACGTAGTACTCTGCGCTCTGTTTCTTGAATTCTGGCTTGGCCTTCGTCACGTCCAAATCGGCGAGGAACGGAGGAATCTCCTTGACGTGCAAGTTCTTCTCCGCAGGGTTCACAATGTACTGGTTCTTGTCGATGACTGTCAACGCCGAGGAGAACTCCTGGCCAAACTTGGGGTCGCCGCCAGCAGCCGCGGCGGTCGGAGCGGAGGCAACTGGAACGGCTGGAGCCGGTTCGCTCTTGGGGATGGAAGGCGAGTTCTTGGAGGACTCAGCCCTGGCCAGCTTGATAGCAGGAGGCTGCGCGTGGCCGTGCACAGGCGCCACCTGCTGCAGCAGCTGCTGTTGGTACGAATAGGGGTAATTGCCGCCGTTGGTCTGTTTCTGCTGGGCCTGTCTGTCTCTGTTCTCCAACTCGGTCTTCAACCGCAAGATCTCCTCCTCGTAGGCCTCCTTGATTTTGCGGTGGGCCATCTCCAACTCGTAAACCGTCTGTCTGATCTGCTGCATCTCGGCCGTCTGCTGGTTGCACTTCAAATCGTAGTCGTCCTTGACTTTGGAGAAGTTGGATGCCTCGTTTAAGGCAAAGTCAAACTCCTGCTTGACGGCATCCAACAATTCGTTCAAACGCTGCTGATGCCTCTGTTGTTGTTGCTGTTGTTGCTGTTGCTGTTGCTGCTGCAGCGCCTGGCCCTGTTGCAGTTGGGCCGAATTAGCATATACCGACATTTGCTAGGGTGATATCCGGGGATAAAGGGAAATGTTTCTGGAAGGTAGTGGCGGACGCAGTCACGAGATTTCGGACAATTGAAGGGTGTTTTAGTGCCAGAAGGACGGTCGTCAGATTGTGAGTCGCAAGAATGGACGATTGGGTGGTTTTTTTTTTGTCCTGTCGGTGTAGTCGAGGAAAAAAACACTGGTGTGGAAAACGGTAGTAGGTGGTCCACTCTGCAGGTCGAAGTATCGTGGTGGAAGAGAGGAGGGACGGAGCGCGGGGAGGCGTCCGGAGAGGCATTGCGGGGTTTTGGTGGTATATATAAGGAGACGAATCCGCAAACAATTTTTTTGTGAGGTTTTTTCTGACTTGCTGGGCGCTTCATGTTGGGGCGGTCCATCTGGAATGCTTAGTGTAGTCACCATGATTGTCCTGCACACTGACCGCGCAATTTGGCTCAGGATCCAATACTGGCTGACATGCTACTAGACGTATAGATCCATCAACAGAAAAAGTTTGGGAGGACGAGGGGCGGAGTTTGGAGGATCATGCAAATATCGGGATCATACAAGAAGTTCGGGAATAGGAAAAAAAACTTAAATTCTCTGGTTGCACATTTTCATTTGCCTGCCTTAATTTCTTTTAACTTCATCTGTCATGGCGTCGCTATGTGGTATGCGAGTTGCCAGCAGACGCCAGGCTGTCCTTCCTAATCGGGAGACATGGGGTGGCACCCCATGCGATATTTTTTTTTGACCTGGCGGCCTTGATTTCACGGCATCACGTGGAGAACCAACAGGTTCCGGGTGCACGGGTGTTTTGGTTGGTGTACGGGTGTTTGATATCCATAGCACCATCCACTTTATTGTGCAGGCGTATCCACCAACTAGTCATGGTGTATCTTGGAAGCCAGCCATTCAGAGGCAAAAAAGAGCAGGCTGCGTACGAAAAGTCGTTTGCTGGACGCTACCACAAGCTTCTCAGAAAGAACCATTTTCTCTTCTTCGGGCTTCCGTTCATGCTCAGTATAGTAGCCGGGTCACTCTATCTCCAGAAGTTCACTGCTCTTAAGTGGGAGAGATTCGACGAGAAGTACCGTCAGTTGGGCGAGGAAGAAATGCTCACAATGATTGAAAATAAGCGTTCGTTCGATAAGCGCGACGACTACTACAGACTTCAAGGGTTGTTGAAGGACCACAGCCAAGATGTCAGTGACGATTATGAGATTGTTCGGGTGCAGAGAAAGAAGGAGGACGAACCAGTGTGGTAGGTGAAAGTAGAAATGGCATTCAGCGAGATTGGAAAGGCAGCAGGGTTCCGAAAAATTGGAAGGCAACAGAGTTGCGAGAGATTGAAGGTCTTGAGTGACATCGAGAGTGGTGAGCGAAAAAGTTCAAATTGAGATGGAAAACAATTCAAAACTCTGGAAAGGGTAGAAGACGACTATGAAGAACATCGGGACATTTCGAGCGTTCATTTCCTTTTTGAGTTTATGTCATATATCCCCACCCAGTCTTACGCCTACACCATCGCGAAAAATTATCTCATCGCATACTACTATGGTTTCCTTCTCGTGTGAGGTGTGCAACGACACCGTGATCAAAAAAAAATTGGACCAGCACCGTCAGAGATGTTATGACGCTTATTTCACATGCATAGACTGTTCCATCACGTTCAGCGGCACCGATTACAGAAACCACACCCAGTGCATTTCCGAGGCTGAAAAGTATGAAAAGGCCTTGTACAAGGGAAAGAAGAAGCCTGTGAAGGAAGAGAAGCCCGTGAAGGAGGAGAAGAAAGAAAAGAAGGTGAAGGAAGACAAGAAGGAAAAGAAGGAAAAGAAAGACCACAAAGTCACCAAGCAGAAGAAAGACTCCAAAGTTAATCTCTCCAAATACTCCAACGGATCTCTCTACAATGTCATCAAGGGCCTTTCCAAGGACTTGAAAAAAGACAAGAAGGACGTGTTGAAGCAGTTGCAGGTGGCCGTTGTGGACGGCAACCTCGTGGTCTCCTTGTAAATAGTATATGCATTATAGTACAGTTACGCTTTGGCGCTCTTGTTCAACGCCTTGCTCATCTTGGCGTAGAACTGCAGAAGCGTGTTGTAGGGGAAAATGAGGTTGTCCTTCAAGTAGTCGGGCAAGTGGCCCGACACTCGCCGTGCATGGTCGCTCTTGTCGCCTTGAAGGAAGCTGGGAATGTATGTCACCTCGGCGGTCTGCTCGAATTTCTTCTTGATGACAAGCCGGTAGGTAACACTCACGGCGTCGGCATCGTTGTCAATATTGGTACTTGTTTGCTTGACATCAAAGTAGAACTTATCTCGGTCATCCTCGTAGTTGGTGATGCGAACTCCCGTGAGCAACTCTTGCATGTCCAAGGTGATACCAATGGTTTTCAACTCGTTGGCAAGGTCCTCCTGCTGAAGCATCAGCGACGACGATTTTTGCCTGATGGGCGACTGGTATAACTCTCTAGTTTTCTGCTTTCTGGGGGTAGAGCTCACCACCGAAATTGACGACAAATCACCCTCGGTGCCGCCACTTTCTAGAAGTTGCGCTTGTAGAGCATCGATAGTTGCCTGCTTTCGGCCTATCTCTTCGCGTAGACTGCTGATCAACAGGCTATCGTGGCTCATCTGGAGTCGTGAAGTCTGCCTATACTTGTCGAAAATCGCATCCTGCTGCGTATTCACAAGGCTATTGATAAGCTTCATCAATGTCTGGGGCGTGCTGGCCGCCAATATTTCGTTCTCCGTCACGGTGGTGGGGCCTGATACGGCAATCGACCCGGACTTCTCTAAGGCCGAATGTGTGGAGGTTTCATTGGCGGTTTCGGGGGTCGGTGACGGAAATTTGCGGTTATTAAGCTTCGACGCGATCGATGCTAGCTCGTTGGCCTTGGCACCGAGGAGCAATGGTGGGTCTTCGGGGATTTTCTTCTTTCTACCACGCTTGGCGGGTTCTTTGTTGACTTTAGTAGGTTCTTTGATGGTTTTGGCGTCGGCACGCGGTCTGCCACGTCCTTTTGTACGTGGAGATTTTCGAACAGCGTTGTTTCCTTCTGCTTCTAGCCCTTCCACGCTGCTGAGGGCATTTTTGCGGGCTTTGGCCATTTTATAAGTGGAGTAGATGTGTTGATATATTGAAGTGGATGGGTGCAGTACGAGAAGCATTTGGTTGGAGTGACGGTCGAAGAAGAAGAAAGATGTGAGAGAATGGACAAGTGAAATGAGTCTTTTTATTTCCAACTGTTTGGAATTTTCTTTGTTTGTCTTTTCGATTCGTGTGCTTGGCTGGCACGACAACTGGGCCATGAATGGCTGGAAGAAAGTGATCGGTCTTCTTCTGGTGATCTCAGGTAATTCGGGAATTCAAGATGGAAATTATCTGTCATATAAAGCAGAATTTGAGATCGGAGGGAGGATTTTCAATTTGATCTTTTTGGTCCACGGCGATGTGTTCAATTTTTGTGTCTGTCTTGTGGAGTAGGCTGCGATCATTTTCTGCATTGGTCTTTCATTGTTTCGTAATTTCCAGCGTCTTTTCTCTTCTCAGTCAATTTTGATTGTGTGTTTCCAATCTATCGTCTTTGCCTATCATGTTAATTAATCCTCTCAACACCCACCTTTCATTGATGCCATTATTTCTCTCTTGGAAGCCACTCATCGGAAGAATCTACAAGATCAATTTTCCTCTTGACATACCAGATTTATATTCGTTGTGGAACTGTAGTTCCACATTCATTGCAAGAAGTACAACTCTCTCCCCATGTCATTCCCTAAAAGGAATCCGAACTAACACCCACAAATTTACACCTGAGTTCAACTCTCGGTCGAATCGTCAACATCTCATCTACGTTTATTTACCGAATCCGACTCGCTTTGCTTTGCTAGTTACATCTCGTGTTTCTCGTTGCTTTGCTAGTTATATCTCGTCTTACCTCCCGCAATCTCCATGATAATTAACAACATCAGCTAAATATCCACAACATCACATTATATTTATCTATAACCTCTCATAAACCCTCCATCTTCTCCGCTAATCACTCACGTCGTCCGTTTCCACTTACCTATGTACTTCACCTTCTATGGCCCTCCTCCACTATTTCCTTCATGGTGCGAAAATCCATCTCCATCATCTCCACCTCTTAATGTCATTCTCGCCAGACGTGTTCAGAAAAAAATTGGACTCGCTCCAAGATACCCAGGAACTGATCGTGTCGCTCTCACAATGGGTGCTCTTCCACCACCGCCACGCAAAGGACTTGTGTGATTTGTGGGGTGAATTCGCTGTGTCAAACATCTCCACCATGAAACTGAACAAAAAGCTCTCGCTATTGTATCTCTGCAACGATGTGGTGCAAGAGGCTCGCCACAAGCGCAAGCCGGAGTTCTCCGCCGAGTTTGCCCGCATTCTTCCCGATGTCTTGAACGCAATGTATCCAACATTGGATTCTGGTATAAAGGCCAAAGTGGAACGTCTAATTGGAGTGTGGGAACAGAGAAATATCTTTGAGAAGCAACAGATCAAGAGCATGCGCCGCTCTGTGGAGCTGCTGGAAGGCGGCAAACTGAATTTCTCCGAGGCAGCCGATTCTAGCGTCCAACTGGCGTCGCAGACCCAAATAGCTCCCGAATTGGTCCATCTTAACAACTTGTTCCTCCACCTCAACCTGTTGCAAGAGGTGTCTCTGTCCAACTTGTCTCAGGTGGGATATCAGCTGAAAATGTACTTGCCCCATGACCATTCGGCCTCGGACAACCTCCCGCTGCCCAAAGTTTATATTTCCAAGTTGAACGTGCTAGAGAAGTTGTGCAACTTGACGACGCAGAACTTACAAGACATCAAATCGGCCCGTCTGGACATTTTCTCCATATTGTCCGGTCTCCAGACGACTCTCAACGACGGCGTCAGCACCGACGAGTCGAAGATCAAGATCATTCTGCAGAAGATGGAAAGATTGAAAATAACCCGATCCGAGTTGCAGGAAATGTTGGACGAACCTGTGGAGCCACAAGAGCCCGAGGATACCTCTCCAACGTTTGAATCCACCGCCGACTCTTCCAGCGATTTGGTTCCAACTTACGAAAGTTCGAGTGATGACGACGTCGAGCCTCAGAAGTCTGCAGTGGCAGAGAGTGCCACAAGTGCGCCCGAGCAGCCCTCAAGAAAGAGAAAGCTCTCCAATTCGTCTATTTCGTCGAATACATCCAACACATCGAAAAAATCCGTGGCGTTCTCCGAAGACATTCAGATCAAGGAGTACGACAGAGAAGAACAGACCGAAGTAATAAAGATTGTTCGCAGCGACACAGAATCAGAAGACGACTACGCCCCTGATTTTGACGAGCCTCCTGCGCCAGCCAACCTCACTGAGTTCGAGGCTCACCACAAGGACGACTTGGAGCTTATGCATGAACGAAATAATGAGAACGATGGATACGATCCCTCGGGTGACCAGGATCAGGAGGACCCAAAGGTGGGGCTTTTGAGTTTGTTATCGAAGCTTAATTGAGAAGAATGATAATTGGGATGCTGAAAGAAACTTGTATGGTGGTATAATGTGTATAGTATCAAGGAATCGTAATCAGATCTACCAGATGAATGCATGTGTGTTGCCTAATTGAATAATTAGTTGAGAAGTTTGTAGAGGTTACTGATGCTGTTGCCTCTGCTTGGCCCTCTGCTGTTGACGGAGCTATTGCTGCTACTGTTGACCGTGTTACTCATATTGCTGTTCAAAGCTCTGTGGTCGTAGTTGGTCTCGCGTTGCTCCGACGGCTGTCTGCTGGTGGGAAGTTTGATAGGCATCGAGGAGCGTCTTCTCATTACACTCTCCTCGGTATCAAATGGGAGGTACTTGTCAATACCATCTATGCTGCGTCTCCCAGACCGATTGTAAATACCAGGGACAGCCCCGACGCTGTGTCGTTTATCCGGACTCACGGTTGCGGACAATTCCACACTGCTTTTTCGTTTTCGAGGTATATAGATACAGAGTTCGTCGCTAGACATGCAATTCAAACACTCTGGCAAATCTCTGGTGCACTTCTTCTTGAACTTTCGACATCGTAGGCAGCTGAATCGGGATTTATTTTCGTTCAGAACATCTAGCTCCAAAGTCTTGGTGTCGTGATTGTAAATATTTGACTCGGAATATATGGCGTCAATCGGTAGTTTCTTTTTCTTGAATACCACAATGGAGTCTTTGTAATGCCGACGAATCTTCGGATCTTGACAGGCTTTGGGACTTTTGAGGTCAACTTTGGGACTTTTGAGGTCAACCTGAAAGTGACTCACGTAGTTCTGGATATCTGGATATTCTTCAAGGGTGCCCTGGAATGGGTCCCAAGGTGTCTCCTGCTTGAAGTGTTCACATGAAGTCATAAATGGTGGTAGTTAACAGTCAGATACGAGCATGCCTTGTGGAAACTCGTGCAAGCGGTTAGGCTGGAGGAATTCGAACTATAAATGACCCAACAATAGTAAATCAAAAAAAAAAAAAAAAATAATAATAAAAAAAAAAAAAAATTCAAATCGCCTTGGGCAATAGTAGCTTAAAGTTGCCAAACGAAGCGATCGAGACTCCAAGATGGCGAAAAATCTTTCCAGCCTCTGAATGAAAGGCTCGCAACATGCTAAACTCTTCGAATCAACATTTTGCTTCGGCCCAATGTCCCGTGGAGGGAATGGAGTCTTCCATCAATAGTTCGTAGATTAGGATGGTTTGCACTCCTCACGTGCGTGGGTGTGCTTTTCGCTATAGTCCAGTATGATTTGATGCCCTGTTCCAATTTTCTGTGCAGAGGATAGGGTCTGTTCAAATCCTTGCAGAGGCCCCAGAGGGTCTCGTTCCTGTGTGGAAATGCAACTTTATGTATGTGCCGGTCGGAGTCAATTTGACCGAGAATCGCCGCTTGGTTATCTGTAGGACCACATTGTTCACGGCTATTATTGTCAACGCTGGTCGGATTTGGCGTTACCAACTCGGGTACTTTGCATGCGAACAAGCTTTGAACTCTTCCCAGCAATCGATCCCAGCTGAGCGCTGTGCCGATGTAGACGATGTCACGGGCTCTGGTGACGGCCACGTAGAGGAGATGCGAGGACGATAAGGTTCGAGGACTGGATTTTGGGGCCCCGGTTCGATCGACTCCACCTTCAGTGTCAGCATTACCCTGTTCACCTCTGACACGGTCAACTATCTCTTCTTCTTTCTTGACTTCAAGCTTTTGTTCACTTCCACTCATTCCCTTGATTATGTCTTTCCTCTCACTGTTAGTTACAATTTTACCTCCTCCTCTCATCTCGGTTTCCTCCTCACTCACCATCTCTCCTTCATTTTTGAGTCCACCTTCTAGATACGAATCCCAATATGCCCTATACTTGCCTGTTCCGATCACAAAAACGATGGGAAACTCCAACCCCTTCGCAGAGTGGATGGTCGACACTTGCACGAAGTTGTTGCTCGTAACAGCTACCTCATTATCGTAGGTCTGAAGAAAGTAGTCCACAAACGTTAAATTCTCTTGAAGATCTGGCCGTGCAGAGTACCCCTCGTACGAGTGGTGAAGAGAGTTGTTAAAAGACTCAAGGTAGTTGCTGAAGGGGGAATCGAGTTCGTGGTCTCCAAATATATACTCATGGATTCCGGAAAGCTGCGCCATATTCGCTAGACACTTGGCGAGTCTGGTCGGATCGTAGTCCATGGGGTTGCGCAGATGGATTTGCTGAAGCTTTCTGCGCTCGAATTGGACTTGGTTGAGAAACCGGGCGATGTTCTCAAGCAGGCCCTTGTGGTTCTTGAACAAAGTTTCTAGCGCACTTGTCACTTTCTTGGATTTCCGACTGCTCTTGTCTGTCTTGGTAACCTCTTTTTCCTCCGTAGCTGAGTCATCGCCACCTTTGTCGTTCTGAACCTTGACCAACTCATCAAAAATGTACGATTCGAGAAAATTGATATCCCTACTCTCTCCCTTCACGCTGGCATTAAACAACTTGGACACTCTAAGCCGTGATCCTCGTGCTGGGTCCAAAATAGGAAGCAAGTTCAATAAACTGAAACTGGAGTCCGACTCCCCAGATATTACACTGAGAATATCTCTGTAAATATGCATGGGCGACGTCACCCAGAGGTTTCCCTGAGAGATTTTGTTACTCCTAAGACCGTATCGCTCTTTGAGTACCAGTTGGATTCTCTCGGCTTCGGCATTTGTCCGAGTAAGTACTGCAATGTCCTTGGGATAGATAAGTCCTCCCAGACAGCAGATGAGCCTGATAATCTCGTCGGAAACAAAGGTAAATTCGGACTCCTGGCTCTGATGATGAAGAAGAATCGGCTTTGCTTGCATATCAGGGTCTCTGTTGGAGAGCAACGAGGTTCTATCTTCGGGTTTCAAGCTGATTTCTGTCGCAGCATCCAAGGTTGGCTGAGGGCATCTGTACGATTCAGCTAGCGGCTTTTCCACGATTTTCATGCTGGGAAATGTCTCGTTGATCTTTGACATGGTTGAAGAGCTTGCTCCGAGAAAGTCGTAAATGCTCTGGTTGGGATCTCCAGAGATCGTCAAGTGCTTCATTGTGTTTTTATGATCGAATGTTGGATAGCTGACTATTGCCTTCACCACCGACATCAACGAAGGATACATATCCTGGAACTCGTCAACGAACACTGCTTTGTACGTTTGCAAACGAGGCATTCCGGCCGCAACCAAACTCTCTGGGTCGTTGTTCATGTTCTTCAGTAATGCAATGAGCGATAACGCATTCTTCACGAGATCACTGTAACGCATCATTCCGTGACGATCCAAATACCCCACGAGCGTGTCAATGTAGCTGGCGTTAATCTTGTACTTCGCCGCCGCCTCTTCTACAGTAAGGTCGCCATTTGTCACCTCGGCTAGAAGCTTATCCAATCGTAGCGGAGTGATGTTGCCTTCGAGCTTTGTGTCGCCCAACATGATCAGCTTGCTCAGAAAGAACTGCGCCAAGTTGTACCAGCACTTCTTGTCAAAGATTCGTCTGGTTGCCAAGTTCGGCTGTAAGATTGGCGAATACTGGTCGATCAACAGGCCGCAAAACGAATGGAATGTCGAAATGTCCACGCGGTCAGCGGTATCCTTGCCAATGATACCAGCTAGCGAGTCTCGTAAAGCATCCACTGACCGATTGGCCATAGAGAGCACCAAAATCTGGGACGGATCCATTCCATTTTCAAGCAAATGAGCAATCCTGGCCGCAATTGTGAACGTTTTGCCAGATCCTGGCCCCGCCCGCACTTTGAGCACCTCGTTCATGTTGCATGGATGGGTAATCACGTCGTACTGGGCTTCAGATACGCTAATCTGAGAGTCAAAGTAGTCGTTGTCCACGTCCTGTTCAAACTCACCGTCAAAAAGGTGGTCGGACTCTTGAGCAGCATTGAAGAGCTCCGAATAGTCGTGGCTCATCTTGAGATATCCAATGCACCGGTCTCTGGATGTAATTTGTGGAGTGGGTGCGAATAGTGATAGATGTGCTAATCGTGTATACTCTGAGTGCGCATTCGCTACTGAGATCTACTACACTAAATAGATCGCATTACACTGATCGGATTGGTTTCGGTCTCTGTTGATTTGCCAACATGACGCTAGCATATCTCCAGTCATTGCTTCCTCTAGAGGAGAAAAACCAACGCAATGGGGACTCCAAGACAATGGACTCCAATACAATGGAATCCAATACAGACTCCCACAACTCCAATACCAATTCCCAGGACTCGGTATCGTCGCTACTTGATCTCTCCGACCACGAATTGGGCGTGGTTACTGCACGTTTCGAGCTGTTTGCCGACGCCATTGGCCCATTCAAGGCCCGCTTAGCCCCAATCGAGACCTTTCTCGACAACTTCAACAAAGAAATCTGTGATCTCTCAGCTACCCTCTACTCGCTTCTGGATATGTCGTCCAAGCTCAGTCAGGGACTCGATCTGCAGCGAGAATTGGTCGACAAGCTCAACCCCATCATTTTAGACTTGATGATCCCGCCTGCCGTGGCTGAATCGGTTATCAACGAGGCTGTGAACGAGAAGTGGGTCGAAAACGTCCGCTTCATCATGGAAAAGCAGCAGCTCATCGGGAAAATCAAAAACGACATAGACCTGCCTTATAAGGATCTGACGGCGCTCAATCAATTGGAGCAAGGCATTGTGGCTCTTGAAGCAAAGGCCATCGAGCGCATTCGTGATTTTCTCATCGTGGAGATCAGACTCTTGCGAAGATCGCTCAAAACCTCCTCGCAAGTCGTCCAAGAAAAGCTTCTCCAGGTGAGGGAATTGTATGCTTTTCTCGAGGAGCGCCATCCGGTGTTGGCTAAGCAGCTCCATTTGGCATACATCTACACCATGAAGTGGTATTACACCACCAGATTTGCCAAGTACTTGTATGCGTTGCAAAAGCTTAAATTGAAAGCGGTTGACCTGCTGTTTGTGCTTGGTAGCTCTAACGACCAACCGGGCGTCAAACTGAGCCTTTTCGGCTTCGTAGAGGCCTCGTACGCTGCCACGCTGGCTGCCACTGGATCGGCCGAGGCACCCAATAAGCCGACATTGGCCGAATACTTTCTGTCTGCGGAAAAACGAATGGCAATTCTCGATAAGGATGGCGAATCACGACGGTCCATCCCATCTCAGATTGCTGAATCCACGCCGTTTGCTTATTGGTTGGAATTTCCTTTCAAACAGTGGTCAAACGCAGTGTTGGACAACATCATTGTCGAGTACTTGTTTGTTGTGGAGTTTTTCTACCAGGGAAACGAGAAGTTTGAGCCTGTGAGCAATCTCGATTCGTCGGCGGCCAATCTTCCTCATTCGTCCAAAGACTGGTCCTACGTGATGTTTGACGATATCTACAAAATGGGCCAAGCGTACGTCAACTGGCTAGTCATGTTTCTGCACCAGAGCTTCTCCCTGCGCATGGTGTCGTCAACCACATCGTCAACTGCTTATGGCGGCGGATCTTACCAAACATGTGATGCGTTCGCCATTTTACTTATGATTCGGTTGATCCAGAACGAGTCTTACACGCTCCACAATGAGTTCCACGTTCCAGTCATGGACGACTACCACAACTCCCTCTTGTTGCAGTTGTGGCCACATTTCACCAAGATCATCGATATCAACTGTGAATCCATGAAGAAGCATATCCTAGGGTCAAGCTCCTACTCTTATAGGACATCCGAATTGAACCAGGCACCTATTAATACCACCCAGCAATTTGCTCAGTATATTAGCGGCCTTCTTAAGCTTGCGTTTGTTCACGACAAGGAGTCCGACAAGCTGAGCTTTTTTCAAGGCGAACCAGTGGCCATGTCCATTGTGAGATTGAGAAATGACTTTGAAAGTGCACTCACCAAGGCAAGTGGACGTGTATTTGGATCGAGCAAGAGTAAGGCCGTGCAGAAGGAGATCTTCCTATTTAATAACTATTTCTTGGTGGTCACCATCTTGCGCAGCGAGTTTGACGAAGAGTCCACCAACGATTTTGTCAAGGAGCAGATCAAGCATTTTGAACTTCTCTGCGACGCATACAAACCAAAATAGACACTTTTCAGGTGTGGAGGAGGCATCACTAGTGTACATAAAATGCATGGGGCTCAATTAATTTCCGTAAGTTTGGCGAACATGCCACACAATTGCAAGTATGTCAGCACACCCTCCAACACTCGGACGTGGGTGAAGCCGATCTCCTTGATTACGTCTAGACGCTTCAGCTCGGTCACGCCCGGCAACGTCTTGGCCACTTTGAACGACAGAGTCACGATGTCTATAGCAGAGTACCCTTTCGCCCAGAGAGTATCAAGCAAGTCGACTGCAGCATCGATGTTCTTGTCCAAAATACAGAAACCCAAGATTTTCTTAATCACGAGCGGGTGTGGCTGGTCGACAATCTTGAACACATTCACATCGTCGACAAACCCAAAGCCTGCCACTGTACTCTGCAAGTTATTGATGGCCTGTCTCATGTCACCTTCGGCCGTGAAGATCAACGCCTTGATTCCCTCGGAATTATACTGAACATTCTCCATTTTGGCCACCTCAAGAAGACGCGCCAACACCTGATCGTCGGCGAGCTTGTTGTATCGCAAAATAGCACATCTAGACTGTAGAGGCTCGATGATCTTGGACGACTGGTTGCAGGCAAAGGCAAATCTCGTCGTATTCGAGTACATCTCCATGGTTCTACGCAACGCCTGCTGTGCTCCAGGCG
The DNA here is from genome assembly GCA_030566995.1 of Sungouiella tsuchiyae. Classification (NCBI taxonomy): domain Eukaryota; kingdom Fungi; phylum Ascomycota; class Pichiomycetes; order Serinales; family Metschnikowiaceae; genus Sungouiella; species Sungouiella tsuchiyae. The sequence goes on along the minus strand of JAJLRO010000014.1, from coordinate 8,399 downwards.
TCATGGAGTCTGCCTCGTCCAAAATGATGATCTTGTGTCTTCCTGGCGGCAACAGGATCTTAGTCTGAGCAAACTGCTTGATTTTGTTTCTGACAACGTCAATTCCTCTGTCGTCGGACGCATTGAGCTCCAACGTGGCCTGCTGGTAGAGCTCGTCGCCGAGGAGCTCGTGGGCCAAGCAGTGGATGGAGGTGGTTTTTCCGATTCCGGGGAGCCCCAGGATGATCATGTGGGGCATGTTACCATCTTGAACGATGAGCTTAAGTCTCTCGATGGTTTCCTCGTTTCCGACGATATCGTCGAGTTTGTGGGGTCTGTACTTTTCTACCCAGGGGAGCTCGAGGTTGAGCGCGAGGTTTTTGGCCATTATTGGTGGGTGTTGGAGAGTTGGTGATTTTGGTGATTTTACTTTTGTTTCGCGAACGCGTTGGTGAATGAGTTGTAGGTAGATGAGTCGGGGCACTAGTACATGAGAAATTGAAAGGAAAGGGAAGGTGGATTATGCTGAGAAACTGATTGTTTTGACTGACCAACCATTAAATACTCGATTGTTAAATTTGGAGGATGTGGTCGACTCGACGGCCTGAGCAGTCTGCAGACATCACTTCTGTTAATTGTACCATTAGACCATATTGAAGCCAGTGAGACAGATGGCATTGACATGTGACTTCTGGACAAGTCAATGCTCAATGCTCATGGTGTGTTTTAGGTCTTATAGATTAGGTGAACCTGGTGAGCTTGCAATGTGAACATTATTGTTAAGACGGACAACAGTAAAGTCGCTCTATGGTGCCAAAATTGAATTGTTCCACTCCCACAGAGTCCATGAGCCAACAATCACTACAGCCATCTGGTTGACTCGATTATTCCTCACTGCTCCACTTTCTGCTTCTTGATACTTCTCTCCTCATCAGAATTCTTCTGCTTTTGCTTCTTGATACTTCTCTCCTCATTAGAATTCTTCTGCTTCTGCTTCTTTGATTTTCCAACAGGCGCAGACGTCTTCAAAAACCGTATCTCCGGCTTTTGGTAGACCGCATCAAGTGCTCCCTCTCCAGTGAATAACGCATCAAGCCATGGAACATCTACATCTTCGATGATCTCATCAATTAGCTTAAACAACGGCGTTCCATCCACCCAATCTTGGCGAAGAGAGAAAATGCTGGCTTTATCCACATTTAGCACATTCAGTAGCCTGGTCAGCGATCCTCTAGGCAACTCAATGAGCTTGACTCTGTCTTGTAGGGAACGAGAGGCTGAAAACGCTAGAAGGGGCAAATTGTTGGTCAAAAGCGGCGTGGTGATGTCAGATTTAGCAACAAAAACATACTTCACATATGGCTTTGCGTTTGGGGGTGTTTCCTGTCTTCCTTTCCTCTTCAATACCTTTGCTCTATTAGGTGCAGCCTGTTCTTCGAGCACTCGAACTGTAGAATTGAAGCCGATGGTAATTTTATCTTCTAAATCATGCTTAGGGATCTTTTTGTCCTTGCTAGTCTTTCGAGCCTGGTTGTACTGGCCATAGCTGGAGAGTAACTGAGTCAAATACTCCATAATGGACTTCGATGCTGTATCCGGCACCTGAGGCCATGAAGTCCCTTTGGTGAACGGATTATCTAGAATGGGCTTGAAAACCTCTCGTCTCCTGATTTCCAAATCCTTCAAAGACCCTTTCCCTGGTGCTTGCTTGGACATTGAAAGAGTAACGATGAGTTGGTGATGGTGCACTGCATAGTGCTAAAGGTATACCGACCAAAACTGTTTTATCGTAATGTATTATTCTAGATATTTTAATTGCCTCAGTGTTTTCTTTTTTTGTGTTTAAGATAAAAATACAGATAGTACACTTCTTAGTAGGTACATTATCTCCATCCACCTACTACTTCTCCTCGTCCTTCTTCTTCTCACTGGAGTACAGTGGTGATCCTGGAGAATAAGAAGGTGATCCTGGCGAGTATTGTGGCGATGTTGGCGAATACTGTGGGGATGTTGGCGAGTAACTTGGCGAAGTTGGTGAGTAACTTGGCGAAGTTGGTGAGTAGCTTGGCGAAGTAGGGGAGTATTGTGGTGATGTTGGTGAGTAACTTGGCGAAGTTGGGGAGTAACTTGGCGAAGTTGGTGAGTAACTAGGCGAAGTTGGCGAGTAACTTGGCGAAGTTGGTGAGTAACTTGGCGAAGTTGGGGAGTAACTTGGCGATGTTGGTGAGTAACTTGGCGATGTTGGTGAGTAACTTGGCGAAGTTGGTGAGTAACTAGGCGAAGTGGGCGAGTAACTTGGCGAAGTTGGTGAATAACTTGGTGAAGTTGGTGAGTAACTTGGCGAAGTTGGCGAGTAACTTGGCGATGTTGGTGAGTAACTTGGCGAAGTTGGCGAGTAACTAGGCGAAGTTGGCGAGTAACTTGGCGAAGTTGGTGAATAACTTGGTGAAGTTGGCGAGTATGATGGAGACGTTGGGGAATATGTCGGAGAAGTACCACCATATCCTGGCGACGTTGCACCACCAAATGCTGGCGATGTGGCACCATACGAGAATGGCGATGTTGGAGACGTCATAGAAGGCTGGCCACCATACGAGGTAAGAGAACCAGAACCCTCCGAAACATTTGCAGTATGAATTGGTGAAAATCCGGCACCTTCTTCGAACTGAATCTTGTCATCGTCCATCTCATAATCTCTGTATGGAGTAGCTCCACCATCATCTCCTCCTTGAACACCAGAAGTGATAAGGTTGGCGTTAGGAGTAGCCTGTTGCAACATCTTGTCATCCACCATAACGTCGAATGCACCAGTTCCCAATGGAGGCATCTGGCCCAAGATAACGTTCTCGGAAATACCACGACAATCATCGAGCTCAGCAGCTGCACCTGCTTCCAACAAAATTTCCACAGTTTCTTCGAAGGAACATCTCATCAAAGCACCAGTTTCTGCTCTGTTGATTCCATGACGTGTGATAGCCATCAAGTGACCACGAGCGGTCATGACATCCACAAGCAAAGCCATATGACGGTAGTTGACGTAGGAACCATCGAAAGCAATAACGTTAAGAATTTCCTTGAACAACGCTGATCTGGTTGCCTCAATACCCAAGACAGAAAGAATCTCAATGAAATTGTTGGAGTAGGTACGAGTAGCATCCACTCCCGGAACTGCAATGACTTCAGCTAAGTTAACACCATCAGTTTCCAAAACCCACTCTTGACGCTGAGCAAACTCACCGGTCGCATCAGGGGAGTTCGTCTTATGTTGCATCATAAACACTCTGGTAATACCAGGAATACCACGTAAAGAGATCGACTCTAACATGTGTGCCTCAACGCGCTTCAAAATCTGATCTTCCTCATGGTCACCCTCTTCTTCCAATTTAGGATCACGAATGACACGACAACGAATGATCAACTTGTCGGCAGTATCATCGGACCAAATAACAAACAAATCTTCACCGAAGTTCTGAGAAATCTTCTCAGCAACTTGAGCCATTGTCAACTGCTTGTCCAACATCTTAGCTCTATCCAATTCAAGACGAAGCAACCATGGAGATTGATTATCAATGGTTTCCTCTACCTTCTCATCAGGAATGGCAAAGTAAGCTTCAACCGTATCGTAATCCTCCTCGATGACAGTACTTCTTGGATCAGGGTCATAGAAAATTTCCGTAGCCGAAGTGACATTCTTCAATGTCGTGTGCTCAATAGCAGATTGAACGACCTTAGCCTTTTCAATGTCTGCTGCAATCTCTGGCTGCAAGTAAACAGTAAGAGCCGGAGTCTTAATGTTCTTGGCAACGTTAAGAATTTCTTTCAATCTAGGAACACCCAATGTCACATTCTTGGAAGAGACACCGGCATAATGGAAAGTGTTCAACGTCATCTGCGTTGCAGGTTCACCAATAGATTGAGCAGCAATAACACCAACCATTTCACCTGGGTGAACAATAGACTTTTGGAACTGAGTCTCAATCTCTCCACAGACCCATTCAAAAGAGATTCTGCTGAGTTTGAATTCCTCAATCACCCTACGGGCAGCCAAACGTGAGCGCAACAAACATTGGAACAATAATGTCGCATTTTCCTGCGCTTCCTTGGCAAGCTCAGACCTACCACGGACAACGAGAAGTTTGGTGCAGAGGCTCTTGACTCCTTCAACGATCTCGTCAAGTCTCAAATCTGATGCCTTTTGTCTTCCACTGTGGAAAATCTGTTGAGCATTCTGGATGATACGACGCAAGTTGACAGGTAATGGCCAGTTGTAATCACCGTTAGGGAAACAGACGTCTCTTAAATATTGACGATCCTTGAGCAATTGATCGTATTCCTCATCCAAAACTTTCTGCAACTTGACGTCACCCTTAATTTCCTTTCCGGAGTCTAACAAAGACTCGGAAATAGAGTGAGAGGGATCCAAAACATCGATACGGTAACGCTTCTCAAAACTGTAGTCAGAGCCTGGAATGGTGTCCACAGACTGTTTCTCAACAGATGTACCATCCATTCCGTCCTCACCATAAACGAATTGAATAATATCACCCAAAGAATTTCTAGTAGTACCATCGTAGTGAACCATAATATCTTCCAAAGCCTTAACCAAACGACGCTGAATGTAACCTGTTTCTGCGGTCTTGACGGCGGTATCAATAAGACCTTCTCTACCGGCCATGGCGTGAAAGAAGAACTCTTGAGGGGTTAATCCTCTCAAATAAGAATTCTCCACAAATCCCTTGGATTCTGGAGAATAGTCGTCCTTTGTGAAGTGAGGCAATGTACGGTCACTAAAACCGAATGGAATACGCTTACCTTCAACAATCTGTTGACCCACACAAGCAGACATCTGGGAAATGTTAATAAACGAACCCTTAGAACCAGACGTCACCATCTGCTTCACATTGTTTAAGTCCTTCAAGTTCATTTCTGCCGAACGACCAGCGGTATCACGGGCTTGATTAAGAACACGGGAAACATTGTGCTCGAAGGACTCTCTCAAGGTCATACCTGGTTCTGGCTCCAACGTGTTCAGTTGAGCATCCATAATAATCTCTTGGACCTTCTGCTTTGCTTCTTGAATTGTAGTTGTAACATTCGTCATAGTTTCTTTATCGGCGATTGTATCACCAATACCAATAGAGAAACCGTTATGCAAAAGCCAGTAGTTCACGACCTTCTGGATGGAACTAAACAATTGAGCACAGATCTTTGGTCCCTTTTCTCTCATAACCGTATGGATTAAACCACCACCGGTGGCACCTACGGTCTTCTTGTCGACAACACCGAAAATGATCTCACCGTCGACAATCAACATACCCGTGTCCTTCGGACTGAGCATGTCTCTGCCATCATCGAATCTTTGCAAATGGATACCCTTGGGAATTGCCATAGACAACAACTGCTTACCCGTCCATAAAGGCTTAGGCTTGATAACAGCAGGAGGAGGAATGACACCATCCCAATTTGGAATCCAGTACAACATGTTCATGACTTGTTCGTATTCAATGAAGTTGTCACGCAAGGTCATCTTTCGAATACCACACAAGGTATCTTGCACAATACCCATGACAGGTTTGTTAGATTGTGGAGACACAATTTGCAAGGGCACAGCACAAATCTGCGATAATTCAGCTCTGGTCTCTGAGGATTGTGGGACATGCAAGTTCATCTCATCACCATCGAAATCTGCGTTATATGGAGATGTGACAGACAAGTTCAATCTGAACGTAGAGTAAGGCATGACCTTAACTCTATGGGCCATCATGGACATCTTATGCAAAGAAGGTTGACGGTTAAACAACACGGGGTCATCATCCATCAAGTGACGCTCCACTTTCCAACCATACTGCAAAGCAATATCACCTGCTCTCTTGTTGTATCTCAAGTCAATACGGTCACCAGTGTCACGAATCACATATTTGGCACCTGGGTGCTCGTTGGGACCATTACGAACATATTCCGTCAAGCGGTGAATGTTGTAAGGGGTCACGATTTCAGGGTATGTCAAGGTTCTAGCAATAGAAACCGGAACACCGACCTGGTCAAGGTCAAGATTGGGATCACCAGAAATAACAGTACGGGCGGAGAAATCCACACGCTTACCCATCAAGTTTCCTCTCAATCTTCCTTCTTTACCCTTCAATCTTGCTCGAATGGACTTGATCGGACGACCAGTCTTCTGAAGGGCCTGGGGCTGACCGGCGATATCGTTGTCCATGTAGGTTGCAACGTGGAACTGCAACAACCCTTCGAACTCACTAATCACATGCTGAGGCGAACCATCCATTTCGAGACGTTGCACATTAATGTTGGCCTTAAGGATATCGGCCAACTTGAAGGTCAAGTCATCCTCACCTCTAGCAGTATCGTTGAAAGCAATGGAGGGTCTGACCGGTGGAGGGGGAACAGGCAAGACTGTGATCAACATCCACTCTGGACGAGCGTAATCCTCGTTGAATCCCATCATCTGACAGTCTTCGGCACTGATGTGCTTGAGGACACTCAAGATCTCGGAAGGAGTCAACAACCGACGTTCGGGCTGCTCGTTTTCGTCAAAGGACTTGTTCTGTTTCCAAGTTCCCCATAACTTCAAACCATCTCTACGAACAGTTGGCTGCGTGTGACCACATCCACCTCTTCCCGAAGTCACCACACCTTCTTCGTTAATGACGTCGGCCTCACAAACCATCTTGGTCTTACAGACATTCCATACAGCATTAAATCTCTTCTTGGGGTCCCTGATGCGAATGGCCTGGGCCATCAACGGATTAGAGTCGTCCACCAAGAGTTTTCCACAATGCATGCAAACACACTCGCAAACCTTTTTGATCTTGGAGATGAAGCCGATGTGGAAAACAGGCTTGGCCAACTCAATATGACCAAAGTGTCCAGGACACTCGGCCATATCCTCACCACAGGTCTGACACTTGAAGTTACGGTCGATGGAACCCAATCTGGGGTCATTCAAGCCGCCATCCCTTGGTCTTTTCGTGGTTTGATCCATAGTTTCCGGGTACTCGATCTTGGCAACCGAAATGGCTCTCACTTCTTCAGGAGAAAGCAAACCAAACTGCACTTCTTTGACCGAACGGAGCGGGGCACTAGAGTACGGGAATTGGCGATTCATGATGAGCGGTTATCGGGGGATATTTTTTGGGATTTTCTGAAAATGACAAATGGAGAACGGATAACCAATAAGCGAATCTACCAAACGGCGCTGGACACGATTGCTGGGGATGGGTGGTGGAGAAAAATCAATAAATTAACCTCGGTAGGATTGAGATTCGAATGGAAAGCAAAAGTGGAAGGAATCAAACGATGAAAAGTCACCTAAACAGCAGAAGATGTGGGGGCGACGAACTACCTCAAATGACCTATACCGCTGGATGGATGATACGGTATGGAGAAGTAAGGGATGGACAAGATGTAAGGTTTTGATTATTTCGAGACGAAAAAATCGTTGGAGGTGGCGAGCGCGGGTGCTGAGATTTACGCTTGTTCCGCACTGTGAAGTGGGTGCTACGAGTTTATTTCAGAACGGTTAATCTCGACGAGCAGGGGTCGTACGACAGCCGGAGTTGGGTTGTTGTGGAGGTGCTGGCGGTGTGGATTCAGAAATGTCTTTTTTAGGCAGCTCAAGCGACGAGGGAAGGGTGCGGGGGAAAAATTTCGCGCGGAAGATCGAGTAGGAAAACGGGAGAAAGTGTGAGAAAATGAAGGGAAATGGAGAAAAAATGGAGGGAAAAACGCGATTTTTGCGGTGCCATACTTCGGAGAAAGGATGTCGAATGAGAGGAGATAAATGAAAGACAAGGGCGCCGAAACTGAGATATTGAGAACTTCCGAGATAGCATGAAGACTGGAGAAAGCACCACATTATCGTATTTGCTAAGTGTATGGAATTATTCGCCCTGGTTTCCTCCTCACGGAGCCAAGTTCCGCTTCTAAGTTTGGCACCAATATGCACAGCTTCGTATAATCTACGGCGATCATTTGAACACTTGATGTGAGGAACTTGCATTCTCGGAGCATTTTTTTGTTTCTTATTTTTCTCTTGATAGTGTCACCCCCACGCTTCTTCTGTCTGCCACTTTTCGCTTTGTTGCGCATTCGCTCTCATTCTCGTATCCCCCTCCTATCTCTTCCTACCTTCGTGTGTTGGGCCCGCCTTACCCCGCGTTCTGTTATGAAATTAAAGTGGTTCTCCTTTCGGAAAGCGTGCAACTGTTTACAGGTTCTCCCTCGTGTTCGCTGGCTCCTCGCTGGGATTCTCGCAATATTGTTATCTAATCCGGGGTAATTTCCGGTGCGCACTGGTAAACTACCCCACGATACCCCACTATAAGTAATTTCCACTCTCACTGTTTTCAACCTCCATCAAATAATTTAAATCCAATAATGACTGTTGACTACACCTGGTG